>QEPC01003569.1:88230-116317 GCA_003113815.1 Sphenodon punctatus
TCACTTCCGCTTACCCACGTCACTTCCGTCCCAAGGTGGGACTTCTGGACCCACGTCACTTCCGTCCTAAGGCGGGACTTCCGGTGACATAGACCTGTCAAACTGATAACGATCAGTTTGATGACTAGTGTCCCCCTTACTACTTCCTCCTATTGGTCAATATCCTGGATTCGGGGTAAATAACTCCACTTTAATGGCTGCAAGGGTTCTCCCATAGAAATAATCAAAGGAGAATCTAAACTCGCGAATAACCCAACCCAGGAAAAGGAGCCACGGGTAAGCTCATAGGCCTTCATGTAACAATTCCTCCCTAAGGCATTGGAGGGGGAAATCTGACTCGTGCTGGATCAAAAGGCACAGCCAGTAGCTAACACAAGCTTTCCTATGCAGAGCCCTTATCGAGGGAGAACCAGTCTCTCAGCGCAAAACTGCCCCCAGAATACTGGAACCCACCCCCAGCAATCTTCGCAAGAAAAGGTTCTGAAATCTTTCGAGGATCAGCATATTAGGGAAGGGCACTAACTCCATCCCGAATAAAAGGGGGACTGGGGGAATTTTTGCCCTGAATACCCTTAGCTGTGAAGATAAGAGAACTCCTGTAGAAAGATTACTGGCCCTTATCAGGGCTCTTGTATCCCTGACCTCCTTGCAACTCCTGGCCTGTAGGTGCAGGTTCCAGGTGCTTCTGCTACTAAAAGTGACACCCAAATACCTAAAAGAGGAAACCAGGCTAATATCTCCCGCCTCTAATTTCCAAGAGGTGGGAGAGCTTCTTTTCCCCATGACAATAATTTTTGTCTTACTGGTGTTCATCTCGAGGCCGTTCAATATACAGTACTTGTTGAATTCCCCTAGCACTCTTTTAATCTTGATCTAAGTCTGGGATATAAAAACTAAGTTTGCAAATTGTATAAATCCCCAAACAGAGTGACGGAGGCTGCTCGACTCCCCATGCTGGTCCCACTCTGAGCAGCACTCTCCCCCTGCCCCCTATAGCTGCTGTTGTTGCTGCTGTTATGCTCCCTTTTTCCATCGCCTGGGGATTGGGCCCTGCCTGTAGTAGCTGGGGTGAGATCCATCAGCCCTGGACTGCTTTGGGGGATTGCCTCTATAATTATGGGGGAGTCGGGGGACAATGGTGACCCCTGTGGAGCTTCAGGCACTGAGTCGTCTGCACCTGCAGCCAAAGATGAGACAGCCTCAGCTGCCTGCAATGCAGACATTACAGTGCCCTGCGTGGCAGTGGAGGACACTGCCAGGAGGTGATGCCTAACCCCCTGGCCCCTAGTACCACTGGGAGAACTAGTGCCACTAGTGCTGGGAGAGGAAGACCCATAATCAGGCCTGCGCAGCTTGGGGCATGGTGATGGGCTGCTGCTTCTGCCTGCTGGCACTCTGCTGGCACGGCCCCTGCCAGCTCTGCCACGTGCCTCATTGCCTGGCTTGCGGGCAGCAGACCGGCCTCGCCCTCGCCTACCTCCCTTCTCCCACCAAAAGAATGCACAAGTACTTTATAAAAACAATTTTTATTTTTTGTATTTTTTATCTATTATATATATATTATATATAATATATGTATTAGATATATTATAAATCTAACTGTTATTAACTGTCTAACTATTATAAAACCAATGGAACTAAATAATGGAATATCTAACACCTAGTCCTACAAACACACTCTAAAACTGAATCACTGATCTCTATAAACTAACTAATAACTAACTCCTACCCAACTACTATAATCTCTCTCTCTATATAAATATACAATATTACACAGGGATGGGGGGGAAGGGGGGACACAGACAGCTCACAACAACACAGGAAGGGATAAAAAAAACTGAAATAAAACCTAAATCAATCTAATCCTACTCTAATAAATAAAAAAACAGGGAAATGGAATGAGGGATGGAATATGGAGGGAGACGGAAAGGAATGGATTCAGTGGAGGGTAGGGAAGAGAGAGAACACAGGGATGGGTAAAAAATAAAAATAGCTAAATCTATCTAATATAATCTAAATAAATTATATGAAGGTAAATGGGTTGGATGGGTGAAATAGGAGGAGGATGGCAATGGATTGAGGAGAACAAAGCTGCTGGGAGAGGGAGCCTTCTGAAATGGCGAACGCCTGCTGTTCAGGAACAGTGACTAGCTCAGAAGGTGTTGGGAAGGGGAGAGGCAATCAGTTTTGTTTCTTGCTGCGCCCGCCTCACCGCAAGCCCCATTGGCTCTGTGCAGCCTAGTCCGTGGCCAATCGCAGACTGCAAAGCCAGTGGTTTGAGGCGAAAAGGGATGGTGATTGGGCAGGCTGGCTGCTACTCCAAGCCTCTCCACCCCTGGTGCCTGGAAGTCGGCTCCTCAGCTGACTCCCCCATCTTGTCACGTTTGACCTTCCAGTGACACATTTTTGCCACCCGAACTCACCCGAACGTGATCCAAACTGTTCGGTCATTTCGACGTTCGGACTAGAGTTTGGTTTGGTCAGTTCGTGTTTGGATTCGGGTTTGGTCATCTGAACTCCGAACTGTGTTCGCACATCCCTATGTGACACTCATCACCAATGAGATACAGCCTCCTCTGGGTACTAAGGTTTCACAGCCTTGGCATAATCCTGGATCCTGAGATGCATCAGATCACAGTGGTGACCAGGAGTGCTTTTCACTAACTCCACCTCGTGAGAAGGCTATGACCGTTTCTTTCAGATACAGAGTAGACCTGGCCACAGTCATCCATGCCTTCATTACCTCGAGACTAGATTACTGCAGTGCTCATGGGACTGCTCATGAAGACTGTTCGGGGGCTGCAGCTGGTGCAGAATGAAGCAGCCTGCCTACTGCAGGTGATGGGTCACTGGGAACACATTACACCAGTGCTCCAGAGTCTGCGCTGGTTGTCAATATTGTTCTGGGCACAATTCAAGGTGCTGTTTTAAACCTATAAATCCCTAAATGACCTGGGCACTACCTATCTAATGGACCACTTTCACCCTTAGCTGACCTTAAAGTTAACAAGAGGGTGTGAGAGCATCCTCTTGTAGGTTCCATCTTTGTAACGTGTCCACATAGTAAGGGTGTGAAGAGAGGCAGTCTCAGTGGCTGCTCCACAGCTTTGGAGCTCCCTTCCTCTAGAGTCCGCCAAAGTCCTAACCGGAGCATCTTCCAGAGGCAAAGTAAGACTTCCTTATTTGCCCAGATTCAATGGTACTGAAGGTGCAGACACAATAGTAATAGAACTAATAATTTACTGCTACCGTAATATCTTGTACAAGGTCAGGTAAATATGAAAAAAAACAAACCTTGAAAGGCAAATTTAATATAAAGATAAGATGAGAACAAGGAAACAAATACAGAGTAATCTAATCTTTCACAAAACCAAAAGAAATCTCTTAAAACAAAAATCAGGAAGCAAGTCTCTGTAAATCTAGAGGAGCTCTGATGTTATCTTGCAGCTCAATAAACCTTGTCTTTCCTGTAGCTCACAATCCTGGTTTTTTCTGTAGCCCGTTTCTCTACTTGAAGTAGCTTCTTCAGGAGAATGTCTCAAGAAAAGACAGTCTTGCAAGTACAACCATAACAGGAAAAGTAGAAATAAAATGCTATATAATGCATTTATATAAAATACATCAAGGGAATACTCCACCATGATCAGTCTTACCCATAAACTCAGAAATGGCAGGCAGGACAAAACAGAGCAATAGACAAAGCACAACAAAGTAAAACAAGACAAAGCAAAGAGCCTCAAAGTTCAACCTGATTGTATAAAGGGTATAAAAACTAATTCATTTGAAAAGACCTCTTAGGCTCTATGAATGAAACCATGGGTTTTACAAAGAAAGCACAGTGGCAGCAACATTAGCAAGCCTTGTGGGGCTTAAATACCACAGACTCATGATGTCACAAGATCGGTTCTAAGCCCCACATCTGATACAAGTTAACCAGGAATTACATCAGTTACAATATAAATTCAACAGTTTAAAAAAACCTTATCAAAAGTTAAGGAGGGCTAAACATCAAACGTTAATATAGCTTGCTTCTAAAAGAAAGAAGCATGCTTGTCTACAAATGGATAGGTAAATGAAGCAGCTTGTATGCAGTTGCATAGGTGTTCAATAACACAGTCAATTAGATCATTCAGCCCCCCTGGCTGCAAGGTGTTCAATGTGATAATCCAGAAATTTTCCCTCTTTGCTAAAACTTTCAGGTTTGGGGAAAAATAATCTTTTTCTATTCCCCCAAAAGAAAGGGCGTTACCTGTGCTAGGACACAAATTGAAATGATCTACCAGAGGACCATTTGAAGTATGTGTTTTTTTAGTTTGCTCCTATGTTCAGGTATCCTCACTCTTCAGTTTCTGGATGGTTTTCCAAATGTGTAACTTCCCACAGGGGCAATGGCATATATGACATTAGATGTGTTACAGTTTATAAAGTCTTTTATCAAAAAGGTTTTCCCCTTGTAATCTTTAAAATTGTTTAGTCCTAAAACAAAAGGAGCAGTTAATGCATTGCCCATATGGAAGATTACCAATTGGAATCTTTCTGTTCAAAGTAGCTTGCATGAAAGCTGGTCAAGGAGTCTAGCTCTGACTACATAGTTTTTACTATTTCTCCCTCTTTTAAAAAAAGAGATGGGTGGGTTCTCACACTTTGATTAACAATGTTCCAATGTTTTAAAATAATTTTCCTAACTGTAGGACTATTGTAAGTACTAACACAGACAAACTTATTCATCTCTTTTTTCTCAGAAGATCCTTAAATTGCCATACAAGCATTAACATCTGTAAGTTAATCAAACTGAATTGGGTCTCCAGGACCTTGATAAAGATGCTGCAAACATGCATTAGTTATGTTGGATCTTCAATGACCCATTTTTTAGTCACCACCACAGCCTGGTAAAATACGAGCATTTTGTCAAAACATGAAATGATGGTATGTTACAACTGCTGGCATAGGTGGCAGGTTAAGGTGGGTGCACATGGTGGTACATCATGTAGCACCCCATACAAAAGCAGAGGCAGACACACTTCTTATATATACTGGTGAGTCGTGTGAGTGACTCATGTTTCTGGTGTGTGTACACCAGATCCTTTCATGACAAGAGAGTTTACGTGTGAGGGAGTTTACCCTGGCATCCGTAACTTCACTCTTTCATTCCTGCCTTAACTATCAAGTTTATATTCCTGTAATTATTATTTTGATTACTGTATTGTAATTGTTGAATATGTATTTTAATACATATCTAGATGATTAAATGCAGAGTGGGACTCTTTCTCACGTTAAAGACTGATTCTGGGCCCCTATTAAAAGTTAGCTGCAGTCCCGTACCCTGACATTTTCAGTTTTGGGGCAGGAGTTGCAAAGCACAGTACCAATAAAATAGTTTTACACACGTCACAAATCACAATGCAGATTGGTGGGTGAAAGAGAAGTCTCTGGCTCTGGGAGGAGCAGATCCAACCTCCTCACCACTTTTTACTTGTTATTCTGGAAGTTGTGCAATGTTTGGTACCTGCCAAAACTGACTGGAATCTCAATCCGATGATTCCTTTGCATTTGTAGAGGCAGGCGTCTGGCAGCATACGCCTCAGAGAAAGTAAGTTGAAAGTCACGACATAACTTAGCCTGATGAGTAATTCATGAAACTCTGGAGGAACAAATTATGCTGTTATTGAATTATTTACTTGTATGTGGTTTTGTTTTATAATTTGTGCAACTTTATAGACTTCACGGGAGTATCTGTGTGGTGTGGGTGCGTATGGGTGAGTGGTGGTTAGGATTTGTGTCTGAACCAGAGTTTGAGAGCAAGTCTCTTAGCTTTTTCTAGCCATAGGAACTTTAAACTTTTACACCAGCTGAGGAGCAATTATTTACTGTTCAATATTTATTTTGAAATCACTGAATTACCTCAGAAACCCTTATTACTCAGGTGTCTGCAATCCTTGTGTTTCTCATCGAACTAAACCGGAAGTCTGCATTGCTGGGAGAAATGTTATTGGTACTGGATGATAAAGAGGTGTCTTGCAGTATGAAACCTGTCTCTCATGTTGTGTGCCTAGCTCCTTGCCTGTCTTTTTATTGCACTCATAGGCTCACAACAGAAGATCATCATAATGTCATGGTACATATTTCACCCCACAGAGAACAGATGCGGCTGGTACCATAGCACTATGGAAGACACAAATACAGTAATATGTTCTGTAGCCTGCCGGAATTATAAGGAAACTGCCCGTTGTCTCTCCCAACCCTCTTAAAAACCTACCTCTTCTTCCAGGCTTCCTCTAGGCATCTTTAGACACAACAGTGATTGGGTGTTTGACATTTGCCATGTGGCTGTGCATTATATCTATGTACGATCACTATTTTTGGCCACTGGTCTGAGCCCTGTTAGCCTCCCATTAACTCCTCATTGGTTGCACAGATGTCTCGGGTGCGGCAATTGAGTGTTTCCCCGGTCCCCATGGCTAACATGTCTAAAGAAACTGGGTGGTGTGTTCACAGCCATTTCTGGTCTGTCTGCCCCCAATCCTCCACTGTGCGTTCCTTGCTGCACACTTTTTGTGTCTTTCCCAAAGCATCCCGGGGGGGGGGGGAAGAGCAGTGAAAAGATCAGTTGTTTAGCTGCAATGTGGAGCAGGGGATCAAGCAGACTGGATCACCCTCCCACGCATAATTTGATGGGAGTGCTTCCACCAGGAGAGCTTCCAGCATGAGCATTAGGCAGGGCCCCATTTTTTATTTATTTATTTATTTATTTACAGCATTTATATCCTGCCTCTCCTGCCTAAGCTGCTCGAGGTGGCTTACAAAAGTTAAAATATTTAAAAATATACATAAAATACATAAAAGGGAGGCATAAAAGAAATAAAAGCCCATCCTCCCCACCCACCCTCACTCCCCTTCACGCACCTCCCTCACCAAAGGCTTGGCAGAACAGCCAGGTCTTCCACTGTTGCCAAAATTAGGCAAAGTCCAGGGCCACCTGGGCCTACACAAGAAGGGAGTTCCACAGCCTGGGCGCTGCCACTGAGAACGCCCTCTCCATTGTAGCCCCCGGTGCCACCTTGGGGACACCAAGAAGGGCACCCCCGGCGGACTGCAGGGGTCGATCCAGGGCATGGAGAGTGAGGTGGTTATGCAGATAGGATGGGTCCAGACCATATAGGGCTTTATAGGTAGGCACCAATACTTTGAATCGGGCTCAGAAGACTATTGGCAGCCAGTGCAGGGCTCGGAGCACTGGTGTAATGTGCTTATGGCTATCTGTCCCCATAAGGAGATGGGCCGCCGCATTCTGCACCAGCTGTAGTCTCCGGACAGTCACCAAAAGGTAGACCCATGTAGAATGCATTACAATAGTCTAATCTTGAAGTGATGAAGGCATGGACGACAGTGGCCAGATCGGAGTCAGACATATGGCCGAAGCCATTGCACCAGATGTAATTGGTGGAAAGCACTCCTCACCACAGCCTCAACCTGGCAATCCAGGCAAATCTGTGGATCAAGAAGCAACCCCAGACTGCAGACATGAGAGACCAGTGGGAGACGAACCCCATCAATGATGGGGATGCCGCATCCACCACCCTCCTCCCCAACATCACCTCCATCTTGTCAGGATTAAGGGTGTGCATGTCGTTTTCATTATTACAATAACAATAGTGAAAAGTGTTTTCATTCTTGTTATTACAATAACAAAAATGACATAATAATAATAATAATAATAATAATAATAATAATAGAAACAAAAATGGCATTTTATTTTTGAAATAAAGGGGGGAAATTTATGTCCAGCTATAACTTTTTTGATTCTTATTCAATTCTGATGAAACCTGGGAAGATTGTACACCAATTTTCAAAACGGTTAGAGAACCGATTGTTGAAGCAATTGAATGTTGTGATTTTAAGAAAAGCTCCATACACATTGGTTGGCTACAACAGCTTTACCTTCAATCTAATTTCCATGAAACTTGTGAATCTTATGTCCCCCCACAAGCCTAACACTCCTGACAATTTTCAGAAGGATTTGATAAAGGGTCCTGATGGTAAAAAACATTAACTTGAAAATACATTTCCAGCTGTAACATTTTTATATTCCATCCTGTTTACATTACATTTGGCAGGAATGTATCACATACCTTCCCTGTCATCTCTGCCAAACTACAGGACAATTTGATAAAGGAAACCAATTTTATAAGCAACTGAAGTTGTCCCCATGAAGACCATTATTCAGATAAATAGCAGCACATGAAGTGCCAGTCAGAGGCAGGCACCTGGCATGGCAGGGGGAGGGAGGCTGTAAGAGGGAAGAGGTGGAGAAACCCAAAAGGCTGACATTCAGTGGCCAATTACTGCATGTTTCCAGCTTTACAGGACCAATCATTAGTGACTTTGAGGCGGGCATAGAAGGGACATAACTGAGACTTTGGGGATAGCATCCCAGCAATCAGGAGACATCATTTACACATCCAGGATGGCCAGTTATCATTACAATCACATCCTGCAGCACTGTGACAGAGGACATAAGAGAATCTCTACTGACTTTCCTAAACAGATGCTTCTGACTTCCCAGTAACAAGTGGGGGAGAGATGTTGGGATGGTCACAGCACAGAATGAGAATATTTGGTTGAAATTTCTTCTGGCCAATTGGCATCACAAACCAATCTTATTCCACAGTGACATGTAAGAGAATCCCTGGCATAGGCGTCTTCTCTGCATATGCTGTGCAGGCATATAAAATAGGGATGTGCAAACAGATCACAATTGGGGTTCAGTCATTCGGTTCAGGCGTTCGGGTTGGTCGCTGAGTTTGGGTTCGGCCGTTCGGTTCAGTCGTTCAGAAAAAAGTATCATGAGATCCCGTGATTGTGCCAGAAACTGGAAATTTGAGTGTGTGCAGAGCTGTGTGGTGAGAGTGTGTGTGCTTTTGGATGGATGGCTGACTGTTTGGTTCATGTGTTTTGGCTGTTTGTGTTTGGTGCGGCTGTGTTATTTTGGCTGGTTGGTGGATGACTGTTGTTGGTCTGTGTGTTGGAGTGAGTGGCTGTTTAAAAAAAATAAATATGAAGAAGACTGTTGTCTTAATTCCACACCTGGGGGCCAACATGGTGCTCCCGGAGCCGGTGGTGGTGGTGGAGGAGGAAGAGGTTGCTGCCCCAACCCCTGGACCTTCGGTGGTGGTGGCCGGCTCCTCTGATGAGGAGCAAGTGGCGGGCACAGGAGATGCTGCCAGGTTTGTAATCTTTTTTTTTAACTTTGAGGACAAGAAAGGCTCTATCTGTTACAGTGAGCTCACTGGCGTGTGGGTGGGTGCATGGGTGGTGGGCATCAGTCAGGCACAAACAGTGGGCATCAGTGGGTAGCAGCATTGCCCTCTATGACCTATTAGGAACAGAAGTACCCTGCAGAAAGAGATTGGCCACCTGCAGAAAGAGGGGAATCCCATACTGTTGTGCTACGTGAAGGTCGATAAAGTTTCCGGAGGCCCCTGAATCGATAAGGGCTGGTAACACGATGGCCTTCCCCGTATGAACCTGGAGCATCACCGGGACTTGTACTTGCTCCCCCCGCTGCCACGTAGAGGCAATTTGGTGGCTTCTAGGGCAGCGGGGCTTCACAGAGGTGGCCGGGACGCCCCCTGTCCGCCCCGGCCTCGCTCGTTTCCCGAGCCTCGACGATGGGGAGGTAGCTGGGGACAGGAGCAAGTACAAGTCCCGGTGATGCTCCAGGTTCAGACGGGGAAGGCCATCGTGTTACCAGTGAAGTGTCCCGCAAACCCACAATAAAAGCAGAGCCATCCGGTCCGCCGTCGCTCCTTCTCTTGTGCATCAAGGGGTCCTCGAGATGCCCCGATCTGCATAGGCTCGGGCCCTTCGGCTTTTACGGCCCCTACATCCAATACCGGGCCCCGAGGAGCCCAGCTTCGGGCAGTCTCCTGTCGTCTTTCTCTACGTCGTTCCGAGAGGCGTTCGTCAATCTGGCATGCCAAATTGACAAGCTCCCCCCATTTCTCTGGGGTGCCGATTAAGGCAAGCTGATCCTTGATCTCGTCATGGAGACCCTTGCGGAAAAGGACCTTCAACACCTCGTCAGCCCACCCTAATTCTACGGCTAGTTGTTGGAATCGAGTTACGTACTCCAATAAAGGTCCTTTCCCTTGCTTTAGTGACATAATGGCGGCCTCCGCATCCCTTTTCCGGTGAGGGTAATCGAACAAGAACTGAAACTCGCGTAGAAATCCGTTAATGTCGTGCAGCAGCGGGCTGTCTTTAAGAAGGAGTGGCGTCGCCCAATCCAATGCAAGACCCTCGAGGTGCCCAATGATAAAGGCCACCTTAGCCGTCCCGGAGGCATAAGTGCGTGGCTGAACCTGGAAAGCCAGCTTACACAAGGCGAGGAATCCCTGAAAATGCCTCCGATCTCCCCCAAACTTTTGGATGGGAGGATGTCGGGGTTCCCATCCCTGGGGTTCCCCGTTACCCACCAGGGGCGGGGGAGGCTGCTCTCCCACTGGGGGCCCCAGAGCTGCCGCCATACCCGGGGCTCCCTCGCCTCCCACTGCCCCCTGCTCTTTAAGATCTTTAAGTTCCAGGGCCAAGGCCTGGATAGCCCGTTCCATTGCCTCCATTTGTTGAGCCAAATCCATGGCCTTATGCCGGCGATACTGTTAGGTTCGGGGTTGGGGATACCGCAGGGAACCGTGGATTTGACACTAACCTCGCTATCTACCTTCTCCCCTAATCCTATTACCCAGAGGGAGGCTCGCACGTAGTCCAAAGAAAGATTCCCCTCAGGTTGGTGGGTGGCCAAGCTCTTACAAGAGCAGGGGCTGTGTCATCATCGGGGTTCGATCAGAGGGATGTGGGAGCAGGCCTCTGGTTCCCTATTCAGGGTGAAAACCCCTGCCCCCTTTGCAACCAACCCCCCACTTACACACGGTGATCTTGGAATTAGGAAGGTGCCACCCGGAAATAGGTGCAGGGTGGGGTGGAGTACCAGAATGGGGAGAGGTAAGGGATAGAGACTCACACAGGGATGACGGTAGGGACACCGGTTTAGAACAGGGAAGGCCCTCACGTGCACCACTCGCCCGCCTCCCACACAACACGTCCGCCTCCTTTACCTCGCCTCCTCCCAACACGCTCCTTCCTTTCGCTGATACTCACTCAACACACTCGCTCTCCGTACACACACCTTTCACACTCCACTCAATCCTTAGCTTTAACTCCACACGGTCCGTCTACGATCTCCCAGGGGCCAGCCTCACAGCAAACTGATCGCCGGCAAGGAGTCCCCGCACTTCGGGTTTAAATGCCTCTGGCCCCGCCCTTCTGACGCTGGGCCTGTAGGCGTGCGGAGCGCCGCGTTGTTGCTGCTGGCTCCGCCCCCGACGTTGTCGGCTCCTCCGTGTCCCCGCCGAAGGGTTGCAACTCCGCCCCTGACATTATAGGGGCCTTCGGGGCTGGCGGGGTTTTCTCGGTGGGTTTTTCCTCCACCTGGTCTAAGGGCTGGGGTCTCAACGCGGTCTGCCCGACGGATTCGGGAGGTTCAGCTGTCTGTGCCCCCGGGGAATGGTGTCTCGCGCATCGGGAAAGGGCCCTAGCCCTGACAGGTAGCAGCCGGCGGGAGCTGGTGGTTGGAGGAGCTTTTATTTCCAGCAGCTTCAGTGGGCATCGGTGGGTGGGGAGGAGTAGGCTGTTGGGGGGGGCAGGCTGGTGTGTGGGCACCGGGCTTCTGGATGCAATGGAATGGAATGCAGCCCCCAGTGACTGGTATGATGGTCCCAGAATCTCGTTGATGGTTCCTGGGATGGTTCCTGGCGGGCATGACTGATTCAGGTACAATGGAATGACAACCTATGGTAGTTTAATAATAATTATGTCCCTAGAATTAGTGCATGGTTGGGACCACTTCATTCAAAACAAGTGATAGGTGGTATCAGCAGGTACAGGAACACATACAGGCAGGCACATATCATATGTTGTGTTATATGGATATATTCCATCTCATTCTGGTAGGTTTGCTGCTGGATGTGGGCAATGGGCATTGATCGGGCACATGAGCACAGATGGGAGTTCTTCCTGGTTCTGGCAGGTGGCAGCTTGAGCTAGATACACCTACCTCTCCCCCTCCATCTCTCTTGTTCTAGCGGGGAGCCTCTCTCTCTCTGGACATATAGTGCATATGAGAGCATGGGTGGGATCATGTCTGTATCTCCTTCTAGCAGTGGGGAGACTTTCCCTCTCTCTTATTTTTTTCTCTCTCTCTCACCCTGAACAGCAGGTTGCATAAAGAAAAGGTGGAATGACAGCGCCCCGTGAATGGAATGACAGGGCACAAGAACCCTGAGGGTGGGTCCTGGGCTGGGGCTAGAGTGGCAGCTTCAAGATGTTGGACACAGTCCTCCCTGCCAGTAACATAGGCCCCAGAACCCTGATGGTGGGTTCTGGGACTGGAGTGGCTGTTTCTTGATGCCATGGCACAGGCAGCATATAGGTCTGACCTGGGGGCAATTGGCACTAGCATCACCAGACATTGGCGTCCAGGGTACAGAACCCTTGGCACAGATGGCATATAGGCCTGGCCTGGGTGCCTTTGGCACCAGCACACAGTGGGTTGCCAGGGTACAGAACCCTTGGCACAGATGGCATATAGGCCTGGGGGCCATTGCCACTAGCATCACCAGACATTGGTGGCCAGGGTACAGAACCCTTGGCACAGACAGCATATAGGTCTGGGGGCCATTGGCACCAGCATCACTAGACATTGGTTCCCAGGGTACAGAACCCTTGGCACAGACAGCATATAGGTCTGGGGGCCATTGGCAGCAGAACACATTGGTTACCAGGGCAGGAAGGCAGGTGGCATGGCATGAACGGCAGGCAGACTAAGGCGGGGGTCGAGCTTTTCAACCTGGGCAGGTAGCGTGGCATGAGAGGCAGTAGGGCAGGTGGGCTTGGGCAGGCTTTGAGCTAGGCAACCCGGGTGGGCAAACAGGCACCTTGGCATAGGAGACAGGAAGGTGGACTGAGGCATGCTTTGAGCTTGTCAGCAAGCTGGGCGGGCAGACAGAGTGGCATGGGAGGCAGTAGGGTGGGCAGGCTGGGACATTGGCAGCAGGGCACTCAGATAGGCTAGCAAAGACTGTGCAGCGTGAGAGAGCGAGAGCCAGTCAGCATCACATAGGCGGAGATTGTGTAGCCATAGGTCGACTGGCAGGCTTACCGTTTTCCAATGCCACCCTGAACCATGAGGACAGTCAGATAAGGCGGCCGAGGCCGTCTAGTATGAGAGAAAGAGAGCGAGAGGTGGGGGGGCAGGTATTGGGAGGGAAAGACCTCAGCAGTACAGGAGCAGTAGCCCTAGCCCAGATTGAGGAGGAGGAGGAGCAGCCCCATCCCAAGACTGCTCCTGGCACGGGATGGCATGTGCCACTGCACCATCACTCCTTGTCCACGGACAGCTCAGGGAATCCCAGCAGCAGCAGGTTAACCTTCAAGAAGAACAACTGCTCCACCAACTTGGCCCCTAGTCTCAGGCGGTGCGGCGAGCAAATATCCCCAGCCACAGAGAACACCCGCTCGCTGGGGACACTGGTTGATGGGCAGGACAGGATACCCTTGGCCACCTTCGACAGGGCCGGCCACATGTTGGCCTTGCCAGCCCAGTAGGCCAAGGGATTGCTGCTAGGATCAATGCATGGCTCCTCCTCCAGGTAGGTCTCCACTGCTGCTGAGGCACCATCATACTCCCTCTGGTAGCTCTGGGTGGGCACCACCTGCCCCACTTCCCTCAGCCATGCTGCTTTCCCTTTTGTGCTGGGCCTCATGCTCCCCAGAGTGGCCTGCACACAGGAGGAGCTGCTGGCAATAGGGGTCCTGCTTCTGCTGCTGCTCATCCTGATGCTGTTGCTTCTGCTACTGCTAGGGATCAGAGCAGGAATAGATCCAGATGGCTGGAAGGGGTCGCTGCTCCCACTCCCACCATTCACAGGGGCATCCTGTTGCATAGCCTGCTCTGCCTGCCAGACCTTCTGCACCAGCACACCCTCCCGGAATCCATAGACTTCTGTCTTCCGTGCCATGCTGCCCTTGATCCTGGGGTCCAGCATGGTTGCCCGGACATATTTCTCCCAATGCAGAAACGCGTCAAAGCACGCACTCTGCCCCGCCTTCAGCTTCTGCACCAGGTCAAGCGCCTCATCGGACATATTATTGCCCTGAAGGCCACAATCCTGCCCCCCGAGAATCTCGTCCAGGCTCCTGTGGAGACTATGGGCCAGTGGGATCACCTGGCTGAGGGTGGTGGTGAAGCTGCTCACAGTCTCCATCACGGCCAGGAACGGTCTCAGGATGAAGAATGAGCGAGAATCTCCCATTCCTCCCTGTTCTACCCTGGAGGTGCCTAGATGTCTGTTTCCAGCTCCACCTGATGCAGGGCGGCTTTCTGCTCAAGAAGCAGAAAGCCTGATGCATGAGCATCAGGATGGTGGAATTCCACCTGGTGGAGACATCTTGGACCAGCTGATGCACCAGGGACCCTTACTCAGCCTGCTTCTCCCGGAGGAGCTCACTGCCCTTCACGCTGTGGTTGAAGAACCCTGCCAGCTTCCTTCCTCGGTTGGCCAGGGAGCTAAAGGTGCCTGGCCCAATTCCCTTATCCTCCAAGCCCAGAGCATCCTTGACCACAAGATGGAGGATGTGCACGGTGCAAGGGATGTTTGAAGTCCCCGTCATGAACTGCCTTCAGTATATTGGCCGCGTTGTCCGTGACCACACACCCCTTCATGAAGGCCATGCCTGGCGTGACCCACTCCCTCACCATGGTGGCCAGGACTACCTCGAGGTTACTTGAGGTGTGGGAGCTGTCCATTACTTGTGCCTGAAGCAAGGCCCACCTATACCCTGCTTCAGGACCCCTCCTGCCACTGCCACGTGCTGCCTCTGGGTCCTGCCACCAGTGTGTAGTCACTGCCAGGTATGCGTGCTGGGAGTTCCGGCAGGAATGCAAGTCGGTGGTGAAGTGGACAGTGGTCCCCCCAGCCACTGCCAGCTGCTCCCTCACCTGCTCCTTCAAAGCCCTGTACAGCTGTGGCACCACAGTCCGATTCAGGGTGGAGCGGGAAGGCAGCTTAAACTGGGGGGCCAGGAATCCAATCAGCCGCTGGACACCCTTGTCCTCTACAACTGAGAAGGGTTGCCCATCCAGCGCAATCATCTCAGCCAACAGGCATTTGGTTTTCTCCTGAAAGAAGCTACACCACCCTCCAGCACCCAATGGCCTTGGCAGCTGCCCCCACGCCAGCTCCTCCATAGTGGACTGATGCTGCTGGTGAGACTCCTGCAGTTGTTCTGCCCCCATACTGCTCCTGCTGCTAGAGGCAGCAGCAGTTGAGGGATCCTTGCCTGCTGAAGGAGGCGGGTGACTAGCCACTGCAGTCGGGAACCCTCTGGCATCCACTTCCCCTGCCTTCCCGCTTAGCAGCAGAGCACTCTGGCATGCCTTGAGGTGCCTCACCATTGCAGTTGTCCCAAGGTTGGTGAGCACCTGCCCATGCTTCACCAGCTTATTGCACAAAGTGCACTGCACCTCTCTGGGATCATCTGCCCACACCAGCTTAAAATGTTCCCAGACAGAGGATTCCCCCCACCCCCTGCCTTCTGGCCTGCCCTGGTGACACACTGCTGCCAGCACTGCTGGGATGGGGAGAACTTGGTGGCACTGGCAACACAGCTCTGGGAGGAGGGACATCCATCACCTCAGCTCCAGACATCTCCTCTGCAGCATTAGTGTCTGCCTCTTTCTCACTGTCTGTGATCACGGTGATGTTCGGTGAAGGAGAGTACTGGGACTCTGAGGCTAGACTGCCTGTGCCAGTCATGCTGCTGGCACTCCCCCTGTAATCCCTGTTTTGTTTCTGCTGCTGCTACTCCTCTCCCTACTGCCATTGCCCAGGGATCGGGCCCTGCCTCTGGCAGCCGGGGTGGGATCCACCAGCTCTGGACTGCTGGGGATCGCCTCAATGGTGGGGGACATTGGTGGCCCTGGAGGAACATCAGAAGCAGCAGCAGCACCTGCTCCAGCAGCAGCAGAGACAGATGCAGCCTCAAGTTCTGCAGGCCTTCCAGTGCCCTGCATGGCAATGGAGGAGGGCACTTCTAGGAGGCGCTGCTGAAGCCTGTTGCCCTAAAGCAGGCCTGCTGAGTTTGGGGTGTGGTGATGTGCTCGGCCTACTGCTGCTGCCTGCTGCCACTCCTGCCTCTGGCACGTGCCTCATTGCCTCCCCTACAGGCAGCAGACCGGCCTCTCCTTCCCTATTTCTCCCTCCAAAATACTGTTTTTATATTGTTTTAAAAAATTTTAAATCTAATATTATATATCAATCTACACTAAATATAACTGCTATAACTATTCTAAATGCAATTAACTAAATGGATTATCTAATACATACAAAGGCCTACTCCTACAAACACTAAATCTCTAAACACTATCTCTAGCTCAGCTAACTCCTACAACTATCTAATATCTCTTATCTAATATATACCTATCTATATATGGGATGGTGGGGGACACAAAGAACACAGAGAGGGGTACAAAACTGAAAGTAAACCTAACTCAATCTAATGCTACTCAAAATGAATTAAAAAAAACAGGGGAAGGGAATCAGGGATGGAATATATATAGAAGGAGAGGGAAAGGATTCAATGGAGGGGGGAGGGAGGCAGGAAGATTGAACACAGGGAGGGGTAAAACAAAAACCACCACCTAAATCTATCTAATCTAATCTAAATAAGTGATAATATGGAGGTAGATGGGTTGGATGGGTGAAATAGGAGGAGGGTTGCAATGGATTGAGGAGAACAAAACTGCTGGGAGAGGGAGCCTTCTGAAACACCTGCTGTTCAGGAACAGTGACTAGCTCAGAAGGTATTGGCAGCGGGGAGGGCAATGAGTTTTGTTACTTGCTGCGCCCACCTCACCGCAAGCCCCATTGGCTCCATGCAGCCTAGCCTGTGGCCAAATCGCAGACTACGAAGCCAGTGGTCTGAGGAGAAAAGGGATGGTGATTGGGCAGGTTGGTTGCTACTCCAAGCCTCTCCACCCTTGGTGCCTAGAAGTCTGCTCTTCAGCCGACTCCCCCTCTCCGTCATGTTTTGCCTTCCAGCGAAATGTTTTTGTCACCTGATCTCATCAGAAGGCGACCCGAACTGACCGAACTGATTGGTCATTTCGGAGTTTGGAATCAGATTCGGTTCGGTGTGTTTGGGTTCAGATTCGGTTGTCCAAACAGGCCGAACTCCTGAACCGCATTGGCCCATCCCTAATATAAAATTGGGACCCTGTATAACATCTGATATTTGGCAGAGATAGTTCAGAAAGTGTGAGATACAGACCTGCCAAATTTAATGCATTCTGGTTGGACTACAAAGATGTTACAGTCAGACATACATTTATAAGTTAATTGCTTATACCACCAGGACCCTTTATCTAAGCCTTCCAAAAGTTGGCAGAGATAGTAAATATGGGAATGGGTATAAACTTGCCAAGTTTCATCTACATTAAATGTGAAGCAAAGAAGTTATAGCAAAGAATGTATATGATGATTTTTGCAAAATAATATAATTCAACTGCTTCTAAAATTGGATTCCCTTTTCCAATCATTTTGGTACACATAATGCTGTCCATTGGAGGTATAATAATGCCATGTTTCAGCCAAATATAATGAAAGACAATAAAGATAGTTGAAAATGTGTTTTCCATTGAAACAATGGAAAACGAACACAAAAGCAAAACAAAAATGACAATTTGATTTTTATGAAAATGAAAATGACAGATTTAAACAACAAAAACATGGTCCCCTGGTGCATACCTCTATTAGTTTCAGATAGTTCACCTTCATCCAATCCCACACAGCCACCAACCCGCCAATCATCAGGTAAGCACCAAGACTGCTGGCTCTGGGTCAGATGAAAAAGAGAGGTAGAGCTGGGTGTCATCAGCATACTGATGACAACACACCCCATACCATCTTATGACCTCGTCAAGTGGCTGCATATACACACTGAACACGAGAGGGGACAGAATAGAGCCTTGAGGGACTCCACATGTGAGGTCCCAGGGAGAAGATGAACAATCCCTGATCACCACCCGCTGAGTTCTCCCAGCCAGGAAAGAGCAGAACTATTCAAGAACAGTTCCACCCACCCCAGCATAGTCCCACAGGTGAGTCACTAACGTCTCATGATTAACAGAATCAAACGCAGTGGACAGATTAGGATTAACAGGGTCGAACGAACCATATCCAGTTCCCAACGAAGGTTATCGACTAACGCCACTAATGCAGTCTCCATGCCATAACCTGAACGAAAGCTGGACTGTGAGGGATCAAGAAAACTGGTGTGGTTCAGATGCTCCAGTCTCAATAACCTTCCCTAAAAAGGGAAGGTTAGAGAGGGTCTCTAACCTTCCCTTTTTAGGGAAGGTTATTGAGACTGGCCGATAGCTAGCAAAGAGGAGTCATCGTGAAGTGATGGTTTTTTGAGCAGGGGTCACACCTCTGCCTCTGAGGCAATCTGGAACCCTGCCTTCCCACAGGGAGGCATCAACACCACCCACCAGCAACGGCCCCAACGTCTCCCGGCTAGCCCCTGGATATGGAAAACAGTAACAGGGGCTAACTGGGGGCAAATGTGGGTAAGAGAATGGTGTCAACACACATTCCAACACCCCTTGACCACCCATTGCCATTGTGTCTAAAGATGCTCTCTTTCTCCTCAGAGCTCATCTGCACACATCTTTATACTCCTCCTTCATGACCCCCCTCCTCAAGCGTGTAACTAAGCTAATCATGTGCACATGCAGCTTCATGAATGTGTCCCAGTCTCTCCTTTCATAGAGGTGTGCACCAGGGCCCCATGTATGAAACAGGTAGGTAGGAGACCAGAGCAACGCTGACGTCAGGCTCGCTCTGAATCTGATCGACTTCTCCATAGGGCCCATTTGCGGTCCTATGTTGGGGCTGTGAGGACGGCAAAGAAGGAGTTACTTGCCGCCCTCATAACGTCTGCGAAGTTGCGTCCAGTGGAGGTGTTCCGGGTGGTGTGGGGGCTGGTCAGTCCGACCTCCCTCCGCCTGGATGGGGACTTGTCCCAGGCCTGCTGTGAGGAGTTTGCCATCTACTTCGCAGACAAGATCGCTCAGATCCAGAGTAACTTTGACACTGGATTGGAAGCAGTAAGCGAGGGGCATGAGGTTATGGAGGCCCCGTCTGGTCGATTTTTCTGGAATGAGTTTCAGGAAGTGATACTGACTGATGGAGTGAATGTCCTGAGGTCTGTTAGAGCCACAAGTTGTGAACTAGATCCATGCCTGTCCTGGTTGGTGAAAACCTCCAGGTAGACTTTAGGGATGGTGCTGGGGAGGGTAGTGAAAACATCCCTTCAGCAGGGGAGGCTGTCACCCAGTCTCAAGAAGGCTGTGGTGTGCCCCCTGCTGAAGAAGCCATCTTTGGATGGGGACACACCTCGCCAGCTACCAACCCATCTCTAATCTTCCCTTTTTAGGGAAGGTTATTGAACGGACAGTGGCACTGCAGCTCCAGGTGCATTTGGATAGCATTGGTTTCTAGGGATGGGCGAACAGATCGCGGTTCAGGTTCGGCCGTTCGGTTCGGCTGCGTTCAGTTTGGATTTGTTCAGTTCGTTCGCCGAGTTCGAGTTCAGTTCATCCGTTCGGGAAGTGTTATGGTTTTTTTGGGGGGGTTTATATGTTTTTTATTGGGTTTTCTTTTGTTCTTTATTTGGTTTTTATATGGGGTTTTCTTATTTTTTTTAATCTATTATATATATCTGTCTACACTAAATCTAACCGCTATTAACTATTCTAAATGCTATGAAGTAAATGGATTATCTAATAAGTACACAGACCTACTCCTACAAACACTAAAACTAAATCACTAACGCTATCTCTATCACTAAGGTAACTCCTACAACTGTCTTCATCTATCTATCTATCCCCCCCATCCCATATCCATATCCATATATATATATGTATCCATATATATATATGGATATGGATATATATGGATATATATACATCCATATATCCATATATATGGATATATATATGGATATATATGGATATATATACATCCAATATATATGGGATGGGGGGGAATCTTCACAAATAGAAGAGGAGTCTGTAGTGAAATACATACATTACATACTCAATGAGTCTGTACAGTGCATAACACAAGGTTTCAGTTTATGGTTTAAGTTTCATTTCATTACAAAAGTGAAATGAAACTTAAAGCAATCTAAAAATCCTACTCAACACCTGCTGTTCAGGAACAGTGACTAGCTCAGAAGGTGTTGGGAAGTGGGGAGGCAGATAATTAGTTTCGTTTCTTGCAAGCCTCTCCACCCCTGGTGCCTGGAAGTCTGCTCCTCAGTGACTGACACCTCCCTGTAATGTTTGACCTTCCAGTGAACTTTTTTTTGCCACCCGAACTCATCCGAACGCGATCTGAACTGACCGAACTGTTCGGCCATTTCGCCGTTCGGTATGTTCGCGTTCGGTCATCCGAACAGTTTGAGTTCAGGCCGAACTCCGAACTTCTGAACTGCGTTCGCCCATTCCTATTGGTTTCCTTGACTCTTCTCAATCTGGGTTCCGCCCCGGCTATGGTACTGAGACGGCCTTGGTGGATGATCTCCACCGGAAGATGGATGCAGGATATTCAATCTTTTTGATCCTGCTAGATCTCTCGACTGCTTTTGATACCGTGGACCACGGGCTGCTATTGAGGCAGCTGCGAGACTTGGAGGGTCTGGGTGGGACTGTCCTTGGATGGTTCTACTCATTACTCTTGGGTAGAAGTCAGCGGGTGGTGCTGGGGGCTGAAACATCTAGCCCCCGGGCCTTGACCTGTGGCATTCTGCAGGGTTCTATTCTGTCTCCACTATTATTTAATGTGTATATGAAGCCCCTGGGGGGCTATTGTGAGAGGGTTCGGGGTGTGTTGTCACCATATGTCACCAATATGCTGATGTTACTCAACTGTACCTCTTGTTTTCAACTGACCCAGACCCTGCTGTCTCTTTACTTTCCCTATGTTTGGGGGCCATGGCAGATTGGATGCGGCAGAGCAGACTGAAGCTCAATCCTGATAAGACGGAGGTGATGGTGGTGGGAAGGGCGGGGGAGGTGCTGGCCCCCCCAATAGGGGGGTTCGCCTGCCTGTTGCTCTTCAGGTTCGGAGTTTGGGGGTGGTTTTGGATTCGGGCCTCTGTCTGGATCGGCAGGTGGGGGCGGTGGCTAAAGTCGCCTTTTGCCAGCTGTATCTGGTGTCAAGGCTTCGAGCTTACCTCTCCGGGCCCGATCTGGCCACTCTCGTTCATGCCTTCATCACCTCGAGGCTAGACTACTGTAACGCGCTCTACGTGTTGCTGCCCATGTTTCTGGTTCGGCGGCTACAGCTAGTGCAGAATGCGGCAGCCTGTCTCCTGACGGGGGCTGGGTGGCATGAGCACATAACACCGGTGCTCCGTGCTCTGCACTGGCTGCCTATAGCATACCAAGCCAGATTCAAGGTGTTAGTATTGATTTATAAAGTCCTGCATGGTCTGGGCCCCTCATATCTCAGGGACCGCTTCGCCCTCCGCGCCACAGAGCAATCCCTTCGGTCCACTGGGGGGCCGGGCGCCTTTCTGGAGGTCCCCCATGTAACACGGGGCCACAATGGAGAGGGCATTCTCGGTGGCCGGGCCGTGGTTATGGAATTCCTTCCCGGAGGAGACTCGCCTGGCCCCGGGCCTGTTGGCCTTTCGACATGTTTGCAAGACTTGGTTGTTCGCTCAGGCCTTCGGAGGGGAAAGTGGGGTGGGGGGTGGTTTTTTAGTGATGTTTTAAATTGTTGGGGTTTGGGTTATTGTTGATTTTATTGTTATTATTGGGTTTTATAATATTGTACGCCGCCCCAAGATGCCATAGGCATGAGGGGACGGCTAACAAATTGAATGAAAAAAATAAATAAATAAAACTGTCATTTTTGTTATTTAAATATGTCATTTTTGTTTTCATAATTATTGATTTTTTTGTTTTTGCTTTTGTTTTCATGTTCTATTGGTTTCAATGGAAAACACATTTTTGGCTGTACTTTTTTTTGTTTTTCATTATATTTGGCTAACACTTGAGGGATTGTACCTCCAATGGAAGGCATTAAGTGTACCAAATGCCAAAAAGATTGGATAAAGGAATCCAATTTTATATGCAGTTTAATTACATTATTTTGCAAAAATCTTCATATACATTCTTAGTTGTAACTTCTTTGCTTCACATTTAATGTAGATGAAACCTGGCAGGTTTACATATTGGCACACATAATGCCCTCCATCAGGGGTACCAATCCCCCAGTTTTCATCACAACTGAAGAAACAAAAAAGTTATAGCCAGAAATACATTTTTCAGTGTTTTCCCTTTATTTCAAAAACAAAATGTCATTTTCATTTCTATTTTCGTTATTATTTGTTGATTTCAAATTTGAAAACAGAATTTGGTCCAATATGTTATAACATGAGAGACCACATAACACATTCATATGCCTGCAGTAATCTTGCTGCTATTGTTTAGCAGAACATCTTAATATAATCACTATCAGACTATCAGTAACACCACAAACAAGAAATTACAGGAGAAAAGAAAATACATAATATTTGTCATTGTTGGGTGTGTAACTACCATGGAGCAAGGGGGCTCAGTTAAGCCACAACCCCAGAGCCAGGGTGTGGAGGTCTTTCAAGTGACCCGAGTAGGAGTATCACTCGGACATTTTCAGAGTGGGTGAGATTAGGACCAACAATCTGCCCCCACCCACTCTGAAAATTTCCTAGTGGTGCTCAGGCTGCTTGCAAAGGGCCTTTCCAAAAAGGAGGTTTTCAGAGTGGGCAGAGATGGAGTGCTGGCCCTATATTCAATCAATCTTAAGATTTCTTTGCTGGTGGGGCTGCTGCTTGCTTCAGGGGAAGTGGGAATGGTATGGATGCTCCTTGCAGCGGTGGCGGTGCTGCCTTCCTGAATAAGCCCTGCCCCCTCCCTGGAGACCCTGCCACCTTGCCCTAAGGGGGCCCATAGTTGGAACATGAGCCCAGGCCGACCACAGTCTTGCTACGCCAGTGGTCCTTCTGTATTATTTAAAAATAGAGAACTAATTAAACTCTGTCTTTCCGGAACACCACCTTGGACCGCTCCTAGTTTTTCTTTGAAAAATTCTGTCTCCTAAGTTACATGTAGACTCTTTAGCCGTGGTTAGGGCTGAAACAGGCATCTGAGAAAGTGAGCATTCCTGTCAAATCCATGGTACTTGATTTCACCACTGATTGCTTGGCTTGCATGGCACCTGATCAGCTATTTCTAATACCCATGGACCACAGGGATGCTTTGAGCAGCAGTGGGAGAGGATGGCACACTCCGGGGAGAAGTTCTGCTGAAATAAACGGAGCAGATGTGCCTATGCAGTGAGCTTTAGAGAAATGTTTGTCAGACGACTCTTTGGGTATATTCACATAGACATGGGGGTGCACAACTCCAGAGCACGTCTGGGGGGCACCCCCACATCTGCCCACTTGCAGCCATGCCTGGGTCCATTTTAAATGGACCTGGTGGCTGCTGGGGCCCATAGTTTGCCTGCACACACACACACACCCCAACACCATAGCATTGTGAACCAATCGCCTGCAATGCTATGGTGTTGCTTTGGCAACCCCCGACTGCAAGCAGGGCTGCAGTGACTGTCCCACCAAGCAGACAGATGGCAGCCCCACCTCTGGCTAGTGCCCCAGGGTTGGGCTGTGCTCTCTGCTGGTGGAGCTCTCAGGGATGTTCCAGAGCAACGCCAGTGGGGCTGCCTCAGAGCAGGGGCTGGCTGCCCCACCTCTATTCTGCCTCTACATCTGGTGGGCTGTCTTTAAATGGATGCCCCTCTTGAGGGGGGGGGGAGGAGGGGGAAGGCAAGATAGAGGCAGGGCAGGTGTCCATGTAAAGACACCCATTGTGGCTGAAAAGGCTTTTAGTGTACTACATCTCCCAGAATGATGGGATGCACTATACCCTCCAATTGCAAGGGAGGTCACCAATTATCTTTGACCTCCCCACAACTAGAGACATACTAAAACTAGATGGCAAAGAATGCCAATTGGAAATCAGTAGCGACACCACCACCACAAATGCCAATTGGAAGTAATGCGTCTTTGTGAATGTCAATAGGTCTTAATGGGCAGTAAGCCAATACGACAGATGCTTTGTTTCAAATAAGGGAGTAGGGAGTATCTGAAATACCAAAGAATAGGAGTGGGGAAATTAGAAAAGGGCAGGATGAGGCGGGAAAAAAGTGAGGAAGAAAGAGGAAATAGAAAGACAAGGGTAGGGCTGTGTGGAACAACAGGTAGGAGGCCACTGGGAGTGCCATGAATGATAGGGGGCTGGGTGGAATGACAAACAGGACACCAGGAATGGCTTGAATGACAGCGGGCTTGGTGTAATGACAAGTAGGAGGCTACCGGCAGCTGCTAGAATAACAGAAGGCTTCATGGAATGATGGGTATGAGGCCACTAGTGTCATGTATTGGCATGTATTTTAATATGTGCTTGGCAAACCTCTGATTCAAAATGTGAAGAGATCTGTTTGTCAAAGCTAAAATGCTGAATAGGAGAGAGACTAGGAAGACTGGTTTTTGAAACTGTTTCTTATCCAGTTTTCTCTTTGGTTAACCCCACTTTACCTTTTCACTTGCGTGTTAGTGGCTTGACCTGAAACTCCGTTGTAAATAAAGCATTGTGAGAGAAATTAGTGTGTATTTTGAAACATTCCAACTTCTACCAGGAGGATTTGTGTGTGTCTTCTATTGAAATTCTAGGCTTAAGATATTAATCTGTTTTAGTGTTTTCAGTTTTGGCAAGAGTGCCTATTCTGGAGTTTTTGATTTTGACCAGTCAGTGGGTAGACACTTATTAATTTCAGAAAGTGCTGGAACATACAGAAGTGTAGGATAAATATGCCTGCCCTGGAAGGGAGAAATTTAGAAAGCTTTTGGATTCCTGAAGCCTTCTCAACCAGGCAGGTGCAGGCCTACAGAACTGGTAACTATGACACCAAGCCAAACAGATAGAAAACATTGCTTTTTCTTTAAGTTTTTGACTTCGACAATGTATGATGTTCACTGAATGTCTCCTGTATCACATTGTTCATGTTTATAACTGAATGAATTTTCCTTTTTGTACTATCTGAAACCTTATTTGAATTTAAGTAAATCTATATGTTTTTTATATTCTTTTTGTCTTGAATCCTTAAAAAATATACATATACATACTAAGGAGGGTTAACTCTTACCCACATAGTAGGTGTAATCTCAGTTTAACCCTCAGATTAGAAACTAGTGCCCTATATTCAGGTCAGATTATGTCTGTCTGGTTTCAACCACTAAGTACTTTTTCCTTTTTGGGGAAACTGAGGCATCCGCGATACTAGTATCAGCTGGAGTGACAGGGAGTTATTAATTATTTATTATTATAAGAATTTATATAGAGCCAGCAATGTACCTGGTGCTTTACAAAGAATAATATAGACACTGTCCCTGCCTGAGGGCTTACAATCTAAAGACAGGGGGAGGGGAGACAGGGAAGGGAGAACCGAGTGAGACAAGGGATGTGACATTCATGAGGATGCGAAAGCTCAGGTACACGTTCTTGGCTTGGTTGCAGTAAGTTGGGAGGTATGAGGCCAGGTATGAGACCACCTGTAGTGAGTTTCAGAGGGTCTGGGTAGAATGAGCTGGTACTGGTGGCCTCTTACTTGCCAAATGACAGGGAGCTGGGTGGAATGACAGGTAGGAGGCCACAGAGAGCAGCTGGAATGGTGAGGAGCTGGATTTTTCCAGCAATTCCAAATGGTCTCTTCCCCATCATACCATCTTGTCCCATGTCATTTCAGACACTCGTAGAGACTTAGCTTCCCTTTATTCAAGGAACTCCTGATGTCCTCGTACTCATCATTCCACCCAGCTCCTCATCATTTCAGCCACTCCTGATGGCCTCTAATACATAATTCCACCCTGTCCCCTGCCATTCCAGCCACTCCTGGAGACCTACCTCTCATTCCATCCAGCTCCCAGTTGTTCCCTGCAGCCTTGGCTCTTACCCATTAGTCAATCCAGGCCCCTGTCATTCCAGCTGCTCCCATGACCTCCTGTCATTCCACCCAACCCTCCATATTCCAGCCACTCTTGATGGCCCCCTACCTATCATTCAACCCAGCCCCGCCGCCCAGCTTTCTATTTTCCTCTCTGTGGCTTCCTCACTTTTTTCTCCATCCTGGTCTTTTCTAGTCCCCCTCCCCCCCCCTCCTCTGGCATTTCAGATCCTCCCCACTCCCTTTGTTTCAGATAAGCACCTGCCATTTTATTGGTTAGCTGCCCCTTAAGGGCTATTGGCATCCACAAAGCCCTATTACTTCCAATTGGCATTCATGGTGTCTCGATTTGTTTTCAACTGGCATTTTGTCATTAAGTTTAATATATCCCAAATTGGGGGAGGTGAAAGATAATTGGTGACCTGACCTTCCTCCAATTGGATGGGCATTCTGAGAGATGTAGTCTGTAAGAAGCCTTTTCAGCCAAAAAGTGTCTTCTGACAAACTACATTTCCCTAAAGCCCATTGCATAGGCTCGTCTAGGACTGAGACACAGTGTTGTGTAATGGCTAAGTACATAGTACTTGGACTGGGGGTGGGGAGAGAGGATGGGACCTCCAGGACAGAACCAAGGTTTGCCTTAGCTAGAAACTCACTGGGCCCATCACATTATTCTCTCAGCCTAACCTACCTCACAGGATTGTTGTGAGGATTAAAACAGTTGTTAGTTCTATGTAAAATGCTCCAAGTGCGATGGCAGGGGGGTGCTGTATAAAAATAAAATATTATTATTGATGTAGTGGGCTGAGCATGCACGAGGCGTGAGAGGCAGCAAGCCCAGAGAGCTCTTGACCAGCACTAGAAATCTCCCCCGCAAACACCCGGTAAGTGTGAGCCTCACCCCACCCCAACTAAACAACATGTCGAGGCAGGGGAAACCCCCCCCTCACAAAAACAAGTGAGAAACGGAACCTAAGGGGCTTCTGCAAAGCAAAGCAGAGCCCTAAAAATGAGAAGGCAGCAACAGGAGGGGCAGTCAAGATGGAGGGCTCAGGGGAACAGAGGGCCCTGAATAAGCTTCCCCAGGAGGGAGGAGGAGAGTTGCAGCTGGTGCTGGACCTGATTACAGAGCTCAGAAATGAGCTAAAAGCAGATGTGCAGAAAGCAAGTCTACACAAAGACAAACTCTTCAGCAAAATAAGCAAGGTCCAGCAGGTAACTGAAGAAACAAACGTTTAAATAGAAAGAATTACTAAAAATGTACAGGCCCTGGAGGAAAGGGTCTCCAGGGCAGAAGACCAAACAGTAATCTGTGAGGGAGAGCTCTCCCAAACACAAAAGAGAGGGAGACAACTAAAAGAAAAAATGGAGGACTTAGAGAACAGAAATAGAAGGTCTAACTTAAGATTTGTGGGGATACCTGAGGGGGCAGAAACGGAGGGAGTGGAAAAACGTATACAGCAAGCCCTACAGGAGAATTTCCAGGAAGACATGGACCCTGTGGCACTGGAAATAGAGAGCACACCGTGTCCTACGCCCCAAACCCAAAGAAAATGAGCCACCCCGCACAATTATAGTGAAGTTCTTAAAATATAAAGATAAATAACGGATACTCAGACTAGCAAGAGGAAAACACTAGGTATGGGACCCCGGGGCAATTACCGGATACCAGATTTACTGGTTTTCCGGTTCTCAAAGAACCGGATTCTCGGATTAAATCCGGTATCTGGTACCGGTTTTATTCCATTGATTTCAATGGGGCACTGTGTCCCCATTGAAATCAATGGAATACAATTCCTCCCCCCTCCCAGGCTGCGCGGGTGGAAGGGGGGACACCCCCCCACCCACCCTGCCCAGCCTGGATTTTTGTTAAAAAAAGAGCCCCCCCCCAGCACCAGCGGCCGCGGCGTCCC
>QEPC01003569.1:118296-138110 GCA_003113815.1 Sphenodon punctatus
AGCACCAGATTTAATTTAAGAACAATTTGGGATGGACAATTTAAGAACCCACCTGAAGTAGGGTCAATGGTATGCAGTTATTGATCTAAAAGATGCTTATTTTCATGTTAGATTGCATACCTCCTGTAGAAGATTCTTCCGTTTCACCCATGACTCCATGCATTTTCAGTTTTGTTCATTACCATTTGGACTCTCCTCAGCCCCATGGGTCTTTACTAAGGTTATGGCCCCAGTCACAGCTTTCCTTCGTAAGCAGGGCATTGCCATTTCCCCTACCTAAATGACTGGTTACTAATACCCCCGACATCTTAAATGCCAACCATCGCTTCGCTCTAGATCTATGCGTAAAGCTGGGACTAGCTATAAACATACAGAAGTCCCACCTGTCTCCTAAATGTCTTGTTGAAAAAGATATTTGTTCTGTTATTACTATATATGAACACTTTTGCTTGATTATTTTCATTTGTTTTGACTATTACTGCCAAATTCTTGCAAAAAATCTATAGTGCCCTGCCCTCCATCTCCTCCTGTTCCTTCCCGGTATTGGCAGGAGGGTAAACTGGGAGAGGGGGCTAGATGAGGGGGTACTTTGGCATGTTGGGGTGGTTTAAGCAAGGGGGTGCTCTGTGTGGGAAGCTAAGGGGTAAAAAGTGCTGGGACTAAAAAGGGTCCAAGGCATGTGTGTAGCTATGATGGACCTTTATGCAAAATATGCAAATTTGTGTTTTTGTATAAACAGGTGGGGCCTAATTATGCAAATTAGGCCCTGCACCAAGACTTCACACATGGCCCCACAAGCCCTAGGGCCGGCCCTGGTCCATGCAGGACTAGACCCAGTACTAGCCAGCACCCTGCCACTAGCTACTGAAGCAGGTTTAGGACAAGATTAGCTGGCATGGAAAAACATCCTGAAGCCATGTGACTGGAAGTGGGTGGAGCTATGGAGCCAGGTCTGGGTTTATGGCAGCTCAGTAATGGGGAGAACATCAAGGAGGCAGTGTAGCAGGGGAGCTCCTCTGAAGGTAGAGTTGTAGGAGGAAGCCCCCCAAGGGGCTGCTGTTAAGTAAATCAGGCCAGCTTGTGGGCCTCAGAGAATTGTCTCCACCCGTCCCCCCAAAAACGGGGGTTTCAGGCAGCAGGTCCTCTGCCATGCCCTCCTCAAAAGGAGCGGGGAAGTTTCCCGCCGCTCAGGGCTGCACCAGCCCCAGAGACGAGAAACCAAACAGTGCAAAGTGCTCCGGCTGGCGCTGATAGGTTCACTAGTAACCTCGTGGGCCCTGACCGGTGGGCGGGGCCCACATGTAGTCTAGGAGTCATCTCTGGCTTCACTTGCAACTGGAGCTCTGGTTCAAACGGCAGCAGCACGGCGCTCACCAGCTCTGCGAGCGCCGCGTGTGTTGCCGGACTGGAGAAGAGGTTTGGAGCTGGTGGGCTCCACCAGTCAGTGTAATTAGCCTGATTGCCCTTTGAATGGGCAAACACAAGAAGAATATTGCCGGGGCAGCAAGAGAGCGGCGGCGTGAGGCTGCTCAGTCATATGAAGGGGGGGGCAGGTCAGTCCTCTGAGGTGGCGCACGGGGACTTGGAGGCCCTGCCCCTCACCCACATGGTACCGCAAGGCCCCCCTGAGGAAGGAGGGGGGATTACCCCAGGGGGCATAATGCCCCCCACTGCCCCAGAAAATGAGGGTCCCACAGGGAACTCCCCCTCGGGGCATGAATGGTTAGTTGCGAGGCCCTGCTCCAGCAGCTTGTGGGGGGGTATATCACCAGCCTCTTTGCCAGCTGTCCCCATACAGTGGGATGTCCCCCTTGGGGAGGGGGCCCCTTTACATAGGGGGGGCATCCGGTGAACCCACCCGCTCGGTACATAGAGGCCGGGGGGGCTGCAGTGAACTGATTGTGGAGAGGGACCAGGCCCCCGCGTGGCCCGCCCGGGCCACCCGCCTCTCTGAGAGCCCCACCCCCACCTACTGCAACCAAGCCCATACTTGTTGGGAGTCATCCCACTGACTGTCAACCCCCCCCAGGTGACCCGCGTACGCTGGGCCCTCTGGACTGGGCCTGGGGGCGGCCAGCCAGCCCTCGGCTTCCTGGGCTATGCCTGTGTAGGACTGGGCCGGGGAGCCCCTTCCCCCCTTTCTGCAGTCTAGGCCAGTGCCTGGCGAAGTCACAGCTCAAGACCGTGAGGACACCGATCTATGCCTGTGGCTCGATCAAATGGAAAGGGCACTGCAGGCCCTGACCCAGCAACATGCCCAGGCGATGGGAGTCGAGCAGGTCACAGCAACCCCTGTACAGCAGATTCCACCCTCGGTCCTGCCAGCGAATTCTGCAGGTGAGGGGGGAGATGTACGTGGGGGGTATACTGCTGGAGGGAGTTGGGGGGCGCAACTGCCCCAGCGGGACATGGCCACTAGGGCCATTAGGGGCGAGGGGGTGGGGCCACACACCCAACAAGGGCAGGGTGTGGCCAGCCAACTGACCCAATTGGTATGGTGGGGTGGGACTTGGGTCCCTGTAACCCCCCCGTCCCTCCCAGTCCAGGTACCTACAGACCCCTGGGGGGCGTTCCCCCCCACCGAGTGCCACACTGGGTCCTTCGTCCATGGCCGGGAAGGTACGCCAGGTGTGGACCCATATGGTTCCTCCCCCTCAGGCTTTGGGCAGAGGGCAGGGTTTGAATCCCACACTGATTTCCACCCCGCAGCAACACCCGTCTGAGGGTGGCAGCTACTCCACAGTGTCTGACCCAATCGGGGGTCACCTGCTCCCAGCCACCAAAGAGCGGATATGGTGGGGGGGGGGGGGGAGAATACCTGGACTTGTTTGCCCTCTTGTTCAGCGATCCTATAACGGATCCCGCTGAGCAACAGGACAAAAAAAGAAAAGGAATGCTTCAAGCGCCCCAAAGCTGACCGAAATTGGTCAAACTGGACTGCAGCCTTTTCCATTTACATGGGCGTGATGATCCAGGCCTATCCAACCAGGGCTGTGGATTTGCTGAAATATGCCAAAATTCTGCAGCGGGCCTATGAAGCCGAGCCAGCAGGGGCTTGGCTCCGGTACGACGAGGCATTCCATTACCAGGCAGCCTATACCCCAGACTTGAGTTGGGACTTGCACGCCCAGGACCTGTGGCTTAATTGTATGAGTGGGGTAGGTAACGTGCCCCGATCTGACAGTGGCCACTTATTGGCTAAGGGTGGGGCCTCATCTGCCACGGAGTCCTTTCATGATGAGGTGAGGAAAGGGTCGTCACCGTCCAGGGGCAATGTTGGGAATTTGGACATTTCGGGAGATGTTCCAGAGCAGCCTGTAAGTTTCGCCACACCTGCTCCACCTGCTCTGGCCTCAGCATGCCCATGGGGTAAACCGGCCTCAAGGGGGAGATCTTCCCTTGGAGGGGCTGGGAAGGGCCCCCCCATGGGTAGTGGCGCAGGATCTGCAAGTAAAAGCCCCAACCCCAATTATGGTGGCCCAACTCAAGCACGCCCTGCGAGGTCACCCTGACCAAGCAGAGGTTGCGTACATCGTAGCGGGGTTCCAGGAAGGTTTTCACATCCTGGCAATTGAAGTCCAGGGGCATCGGGTGGCTCTAAACCTCAGGTCAGTGGTGAGAATGGAGGGAGTAGTACGGGACAAAATCCGGAAGAAGGCAGCCGAGGGAAGAGTGGCGGGGCCATTCCTGCCCCCCCCCCTTTTCCCAATACAGTTACCTCTCCCTTGGGTGTCATACCCAAGAAGGCCCCCGGCGAGTTCTGTCTAATCCATCACCTTTCTTACCCCCGGGGCAGCTTGGTCAACGACGCTATCCCAAGGGAGCTTTCCTCGGTTAGGTATGCGTCGTTTGACTCTGGCATGGCCTTGGTTAGATCCTTTGGCCCAGGGGCTGTCTTGGGAAAATGCGACATCAAGTCGCCTTTCACCTGCTCCCAGTACATCCCGGGAGTTTTCCTCTGCTGGGCTTCCATTTTGATGGCAGGTACTACTTTGACAAAGCCATGCCGATGGGATGTTCAATCTCCTGCTCAGCCTTTGAGTGGTTCAGCACCCTTGTTGAATGGATCATCAGGCAGAGATCTGGCAGCCGGGGAATAACCAAATATCTCGATGACTTCCTATTCATCGGCCAGGCCGGCATGGAAGACTGCTCAAGATTGATGCAGACTTTCCATGCCATAGCGGAAGAACTGGGCATCTCCCTTGCCCCTGAGAAGACTGAGGGACCAACCACCAGACTGACCTACCTTGGCATTGAGCTTGATACAGAGGCAGTCGTGTCCCGCCTCCCTCTCGAGAAGTTATGTGCCCTCCATGCCAAGGTGTATGAATGCCTATGGGCCGCCAAAGTTACCATACGCCAATTACAGTCAGTCCTCGGAAGCCTCAATTTTGCATGCCAGATAGTGGCGCCCAGGCGGGCCTTCTTGTCCCGCCTCTATGCCAAACTAATCTGCGACCCTCCTCCTCACCACCACATTTGTGTGACCGGGGAAATGGAGGACCTGCAGACATGGGCTATCTTTTTAGCAAAGTTTAATGGCACCAGCTTCTGGCAGGACCAGCTGTTACTTGAGGCTGAGCTCCAGGTGCACTCAGATGCCTCTGGAGGGGCGGGATTCGGTGTGATATTCTGAGACCATTGAGCGGCGGCCCCCTGGCCCCCCGAGTGAGCCAAGTAAGGTCTAACCAAGGACCTCACTTTCCTCGAGCTCTTCCTCATAGTGTTAGCCGTCCATCTATGGCCCAACAAGCTAGCAACCCACTCAGTGCTGTTTTGGTGTGACAACCAAGTGGTCGTTCACATCATTAACACCCAGTCTTCTAGGTCTCTGAGGGTCATGAAGCTGGTGAGGGCGTTTGTGCTTATTTGCTTGGAATTTAACATCCTTTTCCAGGCCAGGCATGTACCCGGCCTGGACAATGACATAGCCGATGCCCTCTCTCACTTCCAGATGGAGCGTTTCTGTTCACTGGCACCCCGGGCCTGGGTGAATTCGGAGCCGCTACCATCATCGGTTTGGAACCTTGGGTCTTAGAGCTCCACGTGACTGTTCTGGGATCCTTGGCGCTCATACCAGAACTGCCTACGCCCAGGCATATCAGGAATTCCAGTGGTACCAATTGGCACAGGGTTGGCCCCCCGGTTTCCTGATACCCGAGCCCCAGATGTTCCAGTTTGCTATGCATTTCAGGCACAATGGGGCTGCACCAGGTACCATAGCTGGGAAACTGTCTGCTCTGACCTTTGCAAGCAACCTCGCAGGTCACACCCCCACAGGACAGGGGCTTCTTTGCCAGGCGCTTGTTGGAGAGCTGGAATAGGGAGGCAGAAAGGATCCCCGACCAGCGGGCCCCCATTACCCCCCGTCTCCTGCTGGATTTATGTGAGAATCTTCCACAGATTTGTTTTGACTGTTATGAAGTTTTGTTATTCAATTCCATGTTTAAGTTAGCCTTCTTTAGAGCGTTCCGAGTGAGCGAGATGGTGACTGATGGAGCCAGGGACAACTCAGGTAGGGCACTCCGACTCAATGATGTCCGGGTAGGTCCGACAGCTATGGTGCTCAACATCCATCGATCCAAAACCGACCAGCGGGGAAGGTGGCATGTTGTAACACTGTACAAGGCCGGATCGATAAGAGTTATGCCACGTACAAGCAGTTGAGGCCTACCTCGACCTCCAGTAGGGTAGTCCTGGTCCCCTCTTTAGACATGTCGGGGCCAACCAGTCACCAGGTACCAGTTCATGGCGGTATTGAGGGCGACTTTGTCTCACCTTGGCATCCCACCCTCGGCATATGGTACCCATTCATTCCGTATCAGGGCTGCAACTTTTACTGCCGAGAGTGGCGTGCCGGAATGGGGGATTCGGGAACTGGGCAGGTGGAGGTTGAGGGCATTCTGGACTTATGTTTGGGGCACCCTTCCCCCTTAGTAGTATCATCTTCTTAACCCCCAGGTGGCTGCCCAGGATACCGGAAACCGATCTGGATCATTGGCCACAGCCTCGTGTGCTGGGCGGACAAGGCGGCAGGTCAGACCAGATGGGGGACCCAGCTGGGCTTATCAGTCCAGGCCCAGCTTCATTGGAAAGGTCATGGAGGCATGAAGTGGCATCAATTATTGCCTGTCCTACATCCCCATCTACGCCCCCCCCGCCCGACATACATCTAGGCGAGAACGACATACCTCACCTGAAAGGGGTGCAGCTCATTAAGAACATTAAAGCTGATCTATGGGAAATTAAAAAACGTTTCCCAGCAACTGCACTCAGATGGACTGATCTTGTTGAACATATGTTGTGGGGCGCTGGCATACATCCACGGAAGATCAACCGGACCCAGAAGACCATCAATCGGGATGTGGGTAGATGGCTCACCCACCTGGGTGGTGAGTGGGTAGATACAAGTGCTTTGACGCACAGATGCCCGGTGCTGTATTGACGGGATGGCGTTCACTTATCGTCAGCTGGAAACAATGTATATTTGGAGGCTCTAAAGAGGGCATTGCTTTCTGTATTGGATAAGTTATAAAGTGGGGTGGAGGTCGGGCTTGTCCGGGTTTTCCCAGCAACCCTTTAGTGGCAGGGGTCTAGTACAGTAAGCTAGATTAGGTTAGGGTTTATAAGTAAGAGTAATCTCCTTAAGAGATGGGGAGGCCCACCCGCTGGAAAGCGGGGTATGACAAGCAGTGGGGCTGCATCCCTGGGAGGGGTGTCAAGCAAGGACGGTAGGGACAAGCATGGTCCCCTCTGTAGGCACCTTCAGCCTTACTCGAATTAAATGGTTGGGCCCCTCGCACTTGTGGCTTGGGCTAATGAGAGGGGGAACATGATGTTCATGATGGGGGTGGAAATCGAGCGTACATCAAAACCACCCCTGGTTTATTATTGATGGTTACATACGTTGATTCCAAGGTACTGGAGCCACATCGCACTAGGCAATTTGCCCCCACCCATTGGTTAACTGTAATTTGATTTGAATAAAGAATGTGGCCATTAAAACTCAGCATGGTGTCCTGTCTCCTTCAGTGCGTCAGCAAGGACAGGAAGTTAGAAACCCCAGTGCATGGGCAGTAGAAGGAAGCATGCCCCAGTGTAAGGAAAGAGGTCTATAAATCATGACTGAGAGATCAAGATTTGCAGGGGAGCTTAGCAGGAGCCTGAGAACCCCTGCTTGGTGTGAGATCGTTGAGGAAAAACCAGGCAGGTCCACAGAGTGAAGAGATTAGAACCAACCCCCCCCCTTCCTCCAAGGGGAGTGCGATAACCCATGAAGAATGAGGATGCAGATACCCAGGCTATGTGCTGAATGTGAGCTAGGAGAAGGTTGTCAACACAAGATTTGAATTGCAAATATAACCTGAGCATTTCCTCAGTTTTTTGTTTTGATAGGTTTTCCCTAATCACAGCAAAAAACCAGTCAAACCAAGATGAAATTAAGATTCCAATACAAATTAAAATTATTTTTTGGACTCCATTTGCTTAGAAGAGCCATAAAATATTCCTTTGCTATTAATTTGTGTTATCATTATTTTCATAGGCCAAGTAAAAGGATTGCATTTACTTATGACAGCACCCTGGCAGGGGCAATGCTAATTCATTATCGTTCTGTCCTGCTAATTTATATCCCAGTCTATGAACAACCCCCTGCCCAAAATGATCAATTATGAACAAACATTCAATCACAGGGCATGAGCATCAAATTAAAATGTACATAGAGCTGCAAGAGTCTGGGGAGAGAGTGGTGAGAATCTGAATGAGTCCAATTTGAAAAGGAGGTCAGCCTGGTGAAAAGAAACTCAATGAGCACTGATAAGATTTTTTTTTTTATTTTTTTTGCATAGAAAATGTGGCTATACAATAGAAACTGAGAGAGCAAGAGCCAGTGTGTCAGGACACAGTCACTCTTTGATGTATGAAGCCTAACTCCAAGATAGTTTTCATCACTTCTGCACAAGACCACGGGCATGTAGCAGAACGAGCCAAATGGACAATCAAAATGGAAAGTGGAGACAAATGTGGAGCGAGCAGCCCAGTTTCTTATTCCTATGGGCCTCCTATAATGAAGAGTGCTATAACAAAGGAAAATTGTACTTCTAAATAGTCTAGAAAAAGAAAGGGTAGTTGCTTTGTTGGTTCTAACTGTAAGAAAATAGTTCAGATGATAGATTTTATTGGCAGGGGTTTAGCCTGGTGGAAACGGCGAGAGTATAGAAGCTTTGGGGTACATAGGCAGGGGAATTGTGTTTGGAGAGGAAGGAGGAAAGGATCTGGGGTTTGCCATAGCCCTCAATGAGGTGGGATACAGGCTTGCCTCTAGATACCCAAACCCCCAGGACTCTTAGTCTTTTGGAGATTGTTAGCCCTAGGGGTGGAACCGTTGTCTGATATCAGTGCCTATGCTGCTGGATTTCAGAGTGAAGGAGGCTTTAGGAAAGGTTTTACGTAAGTAGTGCCATACCAAGTCAGACCAATGGTCTATTGAGCCGGGCTCCTGTCTCAGACATTAGCCTGCCTCAGTCACTTGGAAGAAGTACCCAACAGGTCATCAGGGGGCAATCCGTTCCCTGATATTCACTCCCAGCTCCCAACAGTTTGAGGTTACATTCCCCAAAATCTACCTGGTTAATTGCTAGTGGGCCTATCCTCCAGGAACTTGTCCAATCAGGGGCATAGCTAGGTTGGTGTGGGCCCAGGGAGAGGATTAGGGGTGTGCATGTCATTTTCATTATTACAACAAAAATCATCATTTTCATTATAGTTATTGCAATAACAAAAATGACTAATAATAATGAAAATAGAAACAAAAACATTTTATTTTTTAAATAAAGGGAAAAAACTGAAAAACATGTCTTATTGAATTCTGATGAAACTTGGGGAGATAGTGCCCCCCATTGTGGGTACAGTGTGTACCAAGTTCAAAACGATTAGATAAAGGGAACTGATTTTAGAAGCAATTGAATGTTGTGATTTTAAGAAAAGCTCCATACACATTCATGACTACAATTTCTTTATCTTCCATTCAATTTGCATGAAACCTGTGAATATTATGTCCCTCCACAAGCTTAACACACATGCCAGTTCTTGGACAGATCGGATAAAGGGTCCTGATAGTATAAGACATTAACTTTTAAATACATTTCCAGCTGTAACATTTGTATATACCATCCTGTTTACAAGATATTTGGCAGGAATGCATCACATACCTTCCCTGTCATCTCTGCCAAACTACAAGACAATTTGATAAAGGGATCCAATTTTATAAGCAATTGATGTTGTCCCTATAGGAATGTGTGAACAGAACCAGGTTTGGCTGTTTGGTGGTTCAGGTCGAATGTTGAGTTCAGATTCGGTATTCAGTTCAGTTGGGCTCGGTTCGGTCTTTAGTTTGGTGCAATCAGGAACTAAAAATGACATTTGGTTTTGAAATAAAGGGAAAAACTGAAAAACATATTTCGGCTATAACATTTGTTTCTTATTCATTTTTGATGAACTTGTAGGGAGATTGTACCCCCGATGGAGGGCGCTAAGTTTACCAAAATTCAAAACGATTAGATAAAGGAAACTGATTTCAGAAGCAATTGAATGTTGTAATTTTAAAAAAGCTCCATACACATTCATGACTACAACTTCTTTATCTTGCATCCAATGTTCATGAAACTTGTGCATATTACGTCCCTCCATATTCTGAAAATTGGCAGAAGTATTAAGAACGAGTGGATAAAGGGTCCCAAGGCATTAACCTGAAAATACATTTCTAGCTGTAACATTTTGATATTCCATTCTGTTTGCAGGATATTTGCCAAGAATGTATCATATACCTTTACTACAATTTCAGAAAATGTACAGGAGATTTTGATAAAGGGATCCAATTATATAAGCAATTGATGTTGTCCCTGTGAAGATCATTATTCAGATGAATATCAGCATATTCAGTGCCAGTCAGAGGCAGGCACCCTGCATGGCAGGGGGAGAGAGACTGTAGGAGGAAGGATGTGGAGCAACCCCAAAGACTGACAGACACATTCAATGGCCAAACACATTACTGCAAGCTTCTAGCTTTACAGGACCAATTGGTAGTGGCTTCGAGGTGGGCATAGGGGGCGGCCCTGAGGCGGGCATAAGCAACATAACTGGGACTTCTGAGATAGCATCCCAGCAGTCAGGAGACATAGTTTAAACACATCCAGGCTGGCCAACTATCAATCACATCCTGCAGCACTGAGACAGAGGACATAAGAGAATTTCTATTGACTCTTTCCTAAACAGATGCTTCTGACTTCCCAGAAACAAGTGGGGGAGATATGTTGGGATGGTCCCAGCACATAATGAGGATATTTGGTTAACATTTCTGTTGGCCAATTCGCATCACAAACCGATCTTATACCACAGTGACATAAGAGAATCCCAGGCATAGGCCCCTTCTCTACAGATGTTGTACAGGCTTATAAAATTGGGACCCTTAATAAAATCTGATATTTGGCAGATATGATCATAAAAGTGTATTATATAGCCCTGCCAAATTTCATATACACTGTTTGGACTACAAAGATGTTATAGTCAGACACACATTTATATGTTAATTGCTTATACCACCAACACCCTTTTTCTAATCCTTCTGAAATTTGTCAATGATAGTAAATATGGGAAGGGGTATAAACTGGACAAGTTTCACCTACATTAGATGTGAGGAAAAGTTACAGCTAAGAATGTATATGTAGAATATTGCAAAATACAATAATTCAACTGCTTCTAAAATCGAATTCCTTTAATCAATCATTTTTAAATTTGATACACATAATGCTTTCTATTGGAGGTACAGGCACTCCAAAGGTCAGCCACATAGCATAGAAAACAGACGTTACAGCCAATAATGTGTTTTCCATTGAAACCAATTGAAATTCAATTCTGAACTCACCGAACACATCTGAACCAACCGTTCAAATTTGAGTTCAGTTTACACATTTGGTTTGCTTGACCGAACTCTTCGAGTTTGGTCTGAACTCCGAACTGCATTCGCCAATCCCTATGAAGACCATTATTGAGATAAATAACGGCACATGCAGTGCCAGACAGAGGCAGGCACCTGGCATAGCAGGGAGAGAGAGACTGTAGGAAGGAGGATGTGAAGCAACCCAAAAGACTGACATTCACTGGCCAGTTACTACATGCTTCCAGCTTTACAGGACCAATCGGTAGTGGCTTCGAGGCAGGTATAGGGGGCGGCCCTGAGACCGGCATAAAGGGCATAGCTGGGACTTTGGGGATAGCATCCCAGCAATCAGGAGACATAGTTTACACATCCAGGATGGCCAATCATCATCATAATCACATCCTGCAGCAGTGTGACAGAGGACATAAGAGAGTCCCTATTGGCTCTTTCCAAAACAGATGCTTCTGACTTCCCAGTAACAAGTGGGGGAGAGATGTTGGGATTGTCACAGCACAGAATGAAGATATTTGGATGCCCTTTCTTCTGGCCAATTGGCATCACAAACCGATCTTCTACCACAGTGACTCATAAGAGAATCCCTGGCATAGGCTCCTTCTCTGCATATGCTGTGAAGGCATATAAAATTGGGACCCTTTATCACATCTTTCTGCTATTTGGCAGAGATGATCTTGAAAGTATGATATAGATCCCTGCCAAATTTCATGTACACTGATTGGACTACAAAGTTGTTACAGTCAGACATACATTTATATGTTAATTGCTTATACCACAAGGACCCTTTATCCAATCCTTCTGAAAGTTGGCAGAGATAGTAAATATGGGATGGGGTATAAACGTGCAAAGTTTCATCTACATTAAATGTGAGGCAAAGAAGTTACAGCTAATTTATATGATGATTTTTGCAAAATAAAATCATTCAATAGCTTCTAAAATTGGATTCCTTTATTCAATCTTTTTGGAATTTGGTACACTTAATGCCTTCTATTGGGAGGTATAGTCACACCAGGTTTCAGTCAAATATAGTGAAACAATAAAGGTACACCTGAAAGTGTGTTTTATATTGAAGCCAATGGAAAACAAAAATGACAATTTGGTATTTATGAAAAAGAAGACAAATTCAAACAACAAAAATGACATGAGCCCCTGGTGCACACCTCTACAGGAAATGGTCTTGGGCTCCCATACCTCCCCCACCCCCATTTTCTCTAATTCCTGCTGAATCCCCCCTCTCCAGGGACCAAGGGATGTAGTTTTCAGCAAACAGAAGAACCCTGTAGCACAGATAATCCACAGCTCTTGAGTCCCACAGCACCTCGCCCCCCCGCTCCAGATTAGAGCCCCACAACACAAACATCTCCAAGCTCCTTAGACCCCATGAACAGCCCTCTTCCCCCTACAACTCTACTGGATGTCCCATATCACAAACACCCTCAAAAGCACCCATTGAGGTTTAAAAAAACAAAACAAAAAAAGTCAAAACCCAGGACATCTCCTAGCTAGCTTTACAGAGCCCCATACAAACAGATACCTTCCAATTCCAGAGAACAGCTCTCTAAAACTACTCCAGAGACACAAAATTCCAGACACCTTCCTCCTCTTTAAACATGGTTTTGGTAGCATCAAATAGTAAATACAAAAACAGCCTTGCAGTAAATATTTGACATCTTAATAATTTGATAGTTCTATAAAATTAAATAAAAATCTATAGAACATGGGGCATGTTTTTCCTCTTTTTAAACTGAAAGCTGCTTAAAAAAAGTGTTTCTGCCCCCCCGTCTCAGAACAATTAGCTTACTAAAGCAAAAGGAAAATACAGTTCATTTTTCCAAATTAAACACTATGCATAAAGATGCTGTTTGAGGTCTTTGGCTAAAGTAAAGAAGGATGCTCATTTTAAAAACAATTCAGTTCAAGTAACAAATAAAAATTCACATCTATAAACTACCTGGTTTTAGACTTAAACCAGTGCTTGAACCATTTGCTCAGATTTATGACGTTAACAGTTAATTTATGTCCTGTATATACCCAGAACAATTTAATTGAAGTGGGTGTTAATACCGAATACCCATCACTGTGCTGAACACAACACTAAACCATTCACTGAACTGGTAAACGTGTCTCCATTTTATTAGGTTAGAACAGGAGAAGGGTCAGGAGGGACCCTCACATATGCATTAGAATGCTACATGTGAAATAAAAGAAAAGATATGCCATCTTTAGTTTGTCCTACTTATTTCTCTTACTGTTTAAAGAATAAGATTGTCTTGATAACTCTGCAGATCCAAATACCTACTGGGGGGGAGGGGAGGCCACACCACAGCCACCTGCGTGTGTGTGTGTGGGGGGGGGGGGGAGCAGTCAGAGGGCATGCACACACGGGGGTGGAGGGTGGCACAGCCAGGGTCAGCCTTGAATTTGCAGGGCCCAGGGTGAAGATAAAATGTGCCCCCCCCCGTCCTCCTTGCACTGCCCCTTAATAATTGGAGGTCTGGTGGTGGCTTACAAATGAATGAGTTAATATATGTTCATGTTCTAAAATTGATAGAAGTTATTTTTTTGCCTGTCAGTACAATGCGCAAGTGAAAGAACATTTAAATATTGTGTCCCCCCATGGCTTGTAGGAAGCACAAGTTACGTTTATTTAGGAGTTTAAAAGGCAACAAGTTCAACCCTTTATTTAAAACACAACAGCCTGGGGTGGGGGAATGAACCTCCTTTTCCAGAAAACACCAGGTCCAGCACACTAGGTACAAACCCCCAAATCCCTCAGAGAAGGGAGTTGCCCAAGAGACTGCCCTTGGGCTCCACCCAATTTTGAGATCTAGCCCACCCCCTCCAGCACCACCCTTCCTCAGGACTCTATCAAGGAGTTCCCCCAGGAAGGGGGGCTGGTTCTCAATCCATCCAGGACTGCTCATATCCTACAACAGGGTTGAGTCACCTTTTTCCTCCCAGGAGCCAATTTGAAAATTAGTACAAGCTCCAAGGACTGCATAGACTGTGTGGGTGCCGAAAATAGGGGTCTAGATAATGGATTTCTGCCATGGATCTGCCCCTCTCCTTGTGTGCATGCCTCCTGATCTGCTCCTTTTGCCTGAGCTTGGTCTTTAAGGGCAGGAATGGGATCCAGGGGCCAGATCCAGGAACTGGCAAGGAGCCTTGTAGCAGGCATGGGCTTGACAGTGTGTAAATGCATTCAGAATCTGCACCATTCAGTCACTTAGTCATTGGGAATTAGCATCATCGGTATTTATTTACAGAACAAAGTCTTGTCTCTAGGCCAGTTACTACTGTTCATTTACTACTCCTCTGGCCAGTCCGTCTCACACAGTCCACCATATAACTCACACTCAAGACTGATCCTTCTTTCTTGGGCTCCCGGCTCCCAGTCAGGCCTCTCTTCAGGCCTCAGCTCTCCAGCATAGCTTCACACGGCCTCTGGTCCCTCTGTCTTGGGCTCCAGAGATGTCTCTCCAAAATCCAGACTGCTTCTTGTCTTGTATACCGCAGGGAGGAGTGTGGTAGCTTCTGCCTTCCTCAGCCTCCCTTAAAGGCACCGCTGCCTAAATATGCTGCTCCCTGACACATGTCTCCCCACTTTTCAGAGACAGCACTCACGATAGTACTGGATTACAAGTCTATAAGCAGAGTGCAGCTCAACTTCCATCATCATGTTCTTCCTCATTTCAACAAATCCATAACAATCCCATATCAACAATACTTTTTCCCATCAGCACATCAATTTTCAGTACAGTTCAACAATACAATTTTTTTTCCATCTGTCAACTTTTTATATTTTTGTATAGATATCCAGCCCCCTGCTAGCTTTGCCCTCTCTCTTCTCCAGCTGGGCACAGCATGGCAGCCAAGTTCCACTTACAGTCATCTTTCTACCATCATTCTGTACTGGTAGCTGGCTCCTGCATCCTCCTGCTACCTTCGACACTTCATTTTCACCTGGGCACAGCATGGCAGCTGTCCCAATCCTCTATTTCAACCTTTTTACTTGCACATTGCAATATCATACAGACTTCCATTCAGCCTTCAGTTTTACATGTATATTACCTGCCAGGGATCTCATCCTCCACCTGGCTCACAGCTACCCTGGGCTAACTTCAGTCTCACTTTTTAGTTGTCCAGAGCTTCCTTCAGCTCATTGTTACTTTCCTGCCAGGGAGGCCATCTTACACCTGACTTACATGCCAACAGTTATCATTTTTAGGCACATTCAGTTACCCCACTTGGGGTTGGGAGGCTGGCCTACCCAACCTTTCCAGACACTCCCCCTGGGACCCTTTTGACCATAGCAGGTCAGCATTCCACATGTTAATACTACTTTCATCCTCTCTCAGGGGTTACAATATATACAGATTATAATAGCATAGCATTTAAATTTTACCATAGGATGTGAAAGGCTGCCATGGAAACCAAGTGACCACAGCTGCCTGGAGCAAAGCAGTTTAACAGGAGAACGTTTTACACACAAATGTTCTGGGAGAAGTTCTATGCAGAAGTTCAAAGAGCCAAATATTTAAGATCTGGGTGAGTGATTTTGACACATAGAAAGTTCAGGATGTAACAGCAAACACGCAGGAGAAATGTGTGTGTAAAAATAGCCATTGTCTTAACCCATACCAATATATTTTGCATGGTTTCCATTTTCCAGCATTCCCAGGCTTTTCCCAGTCACTTTAGCCATTTCTCTGCTAACACCACATAAGTGTCTGAAGAGCACTCTAAAAGGTATTTATTTAGTCAAACTCCTTCAAGCTTTTTACATTCCTTAGGCTTCCTTCTGCCTTTCACTCCTCTCCATCCCTTTGCAGAGTCTGCTTTCTAGGACTCTCATTTGACTCTAGCTTCTGCTTTTGATTCTCTAAAGAAACTATCTTCAGCTTCTACAGTGTGGCCTAATTATCAGTTATCTTGTTGGCTCATTTAGCCACTGCATCTAGCTGCTTGTTACTACAAACATCTCCAGATTTCTGCTGCTTGGAGTGGGGGTGTGGGCCCTTCCATGCCCATGGCTTTCCCCAACACTCCCCCCACCCTCAGGGCCCTACAGGCCAGGTACGTCCACAGACTTACTTATTGCCTTCTCTCAGAGGTTGTACCTTGCTCTGTCTGACCAAGCTTAATCCATAGATATTCCATCACTTTCTTATTGTGCTCTAAGCATTCTCCTATGCATTTATTCTCCTTCACCAAATCCTTCACACAACTGTTTGGACTTTCCTTTCTCCATCTGTAAAGTAAAGTAAAGTAGTAGTAAAAACCTTAATGAAGGAAAGTAAAAGTGGAAAGAGATCTCTTTCCACTTTTACTTTCCTTCATTAAGGTTTTTACTACTACTTTACTTTTATTAAGTGCTTTCTCTAGCCTCTCTTTCCATTCTCTCAAGAGTTCATTGGCCATATCATCAACATCCTTTATCATTTGTTCTACTGTCTGAGTGTTCCCATTCAACATTTGTGATCTCTGACATCTAATTTTCTCATGTAGGCCAAATTTTCCTTCTTTAGCCCCTCTAATTCCTCCTGATTATATCTACCCCCCTGCCCTTTAACAGGGGTTGAGTACTCTGACTTTCCTTGGAGCCTCTGAGTCCTTCATTCTTTGCCTTGTCAGAGCAGGTGTAACCACTTGCTCGGTCTGCATTATTTTATTTTTCTTCTGGATCTTTTCCTCTGTCTGACCTATCTGGTTCTCCCCTTCAGGGCAATCCCTTCTTAACGGTCCTGGTTTGTTACAAACCCAGCACCCCTTTTCCTGTCCTTTTACTCCCCAGGTATCTCTTTTGGATTCACCTGTGAGTTTCCCCCAAGGGCAGTTTCTCCACACATGCCCTGGTTTATTACAGTGCCAACACCTCTGTATTCTCTCACTAGGGCTTTACTCTTACTCCCAGGCTCTCAGGTGCTCTTTGTCTAGTGCCTGGGTTACTTTTCCATATCCCCTTTTTGTAATCTTGTTGCTTTTCAGGGATTCCTGCCCCCTCCAAGCTTTCACAATTTACAGTTACTAACACATTGGCTACATGACCCATATAACACCTCCCTCTGTTGTCCCAAAGTCTTGATACCTCTTTGGCCTCACCACTGCTGGAGGTACGCCCTCCAGAAGTGTTCTTCCTGGCCACAATTGTAACAGTGTCTAGCAGTACCTCCCCCCTTGAGTCCCCAGTACTTGCCCATTTGTGGTTTCCATTGCAGCACCCTCTGTTGCTCCAGCTTGGGCTTGACAAAGTCCCACAAGCATACAGGCTGTCTTGGCTGCTCTACTCCTGCAGCCATTTTGTAGTTGTCTGTCTGGTGTGGGTACAGTCCTCCATCCACCATTTTGTCTCTCAGGATCCATATCCTGGTGCTTGTTGTGTGCAAATCTCCTGACTCTAGCCCAGCTCAAGCCTCTGTCCTTGGACAAGTTTTTTGCCTTTGCTTTGTCCCTGCTCCACAAGTTGAAACCTTCCTTCTGTTGTTGGGCGCCCTCCTCCAGTTACTCTGGTTCACTCCGTGTTGCTGGGTACCCTCTTCTAGCCACTTTTCTTGTCTCTCAGTCTCTATCACTCTTTCACTTGGTTATTCAGCACAGTCCTCCTCTCTCTGGCAGGTTCCCTGCTCCAGGTGCAAAACCCCCTTTTGAAGATGGTATGGCAGCCAACATTGGGGTTTGTCTGCATTCTCCACCATATTGTAGCAGGTGTGGGTCCACACCATTCACTCACTTAGTCATTGGGATTTAGCATAATCTGTATTTATTTAAATATCATCTTTTCTAAGCCAGGCAACAGCCTCTGGCCAGTCTCTCACAGTTCATCATATAACTCACACTCAACCCTCTGACTTAGATTCCAGGCTCCCACTCAGACCTTTCTTCAGGCTTTAGCTCTCCAGCATAGCTTCACACTCCCACTGTCTTGGGCTCCAGAAATGTTGACAACCAGACTGCTTCTTGTTTTATATACAGCAGGGAGGGGTGTGGTTTCCACCTTTCTCAGCCTCCCTTAAAGGCATGGCCACCTAAATATGCTGCTCCCTGCCACAGACCCCATAAGAACTTGCCCTAGCCCACATTTGGCTAGAAGTTCCCCACCCGTGCCCTGCAAGCTAGTTATGCTTCCACTCAGTCCTCTAAGAAGCAGGACTGACATTTGAGGTTTGACAAGAAGCTCAAAATCAGTGACCAAATTCAGTGTCTTTGTCTGCTGCAATACTGGGATCCAGCCCTGACTCCCAAGCACTGATAGAATGAGCTTGGGAGAAGGAAGCAGAGATGGGGATGAGGGCGGGACAGGGTCAAGTGGGACAACTGAACTCCCATTCTGAGGCACTGAGATGAGGAATGGATCCCTTCTGGACTCTCACCTTCCTAGGTGCAAACCCCTCAGAACCCAGTGGTTGGTCACTCTCTCCCCATGGCTGCTCCCTATTCCCTCCTCCCAATGGCTTCTTCCTTTGTATGGCTTGCAGGGAAAAGAAAAGGAACACTCAGGGGTCCTCTGGCTGCCACTGGGGTAAATCAGCAGACCCAGGAGGTAACCTCCCTCTCTCTCTCTTTCTAGTGAAAACTTGTAGGCACACGTTACTGGGGTGTGTGAGCTGGTTGCTGGGATTGCAGAAGCCTGTCTGGCTAAATCAGCGTGAGTGATGCAATCGCACACACAAACATGCATGCACGTGAATGCCTAGGGTTCATCTTTGACTCCTCCTTCACCTTTAAACTCCAGATCGATTCTGTTGCCAAATTCTGTTGCTTCTCTCTGCACCACATTGCTAAGATCCGTCCTTTCCTCACTGTTTCCTCTGCTAAAACCCTTGTCTATGCCCTGGTCATCTCTTGCCTCGACTATTGCAACCTCCTTCTCACTGGCCTTCCTCACTCTCACCTTGCTCCTCTCGTTTCTGTTCATAACTCTGCTGCCAAGGTCATCCACCTTGCCCGCTGCTTTGACCATGTACTAGGGATGGGTGAACAGATTGCAGTTTGGGTTCGGCCGTTCGGTTCGGCTGCGTTCGTTTCGGCCGTTCGGTTCGCCCATTCGGTTCGCCTGCATTCAGTTTGTCAGTTTGGATGTTTGGCCGTTCGGTGGTTCGGGTCGAATGTTGAGTTTGGATTCCATATTGGGTTCGGTCGGTATCAGTTTGTTCTTTAGTTCAGTGCAATTGGGAACTGAAAATGACATTTGGTTTTTGAAATAAAAGGAAAAAACTAAAAAACATATTTCCGGCTATTACATTTTTGTTTCTTATTACTTTTTGATGAAATTTAGAAAGATTGTACCCCCAATAGAGAGCACAAAGTGTACCAAATTTCGGAATGATTAGAAAAAGGAAACCGATTTCAGAAGCAATTGAATATTGTGATTTTAAAAAAAGCTCCATACATATTCATGGCTACAACTTCTTTATCTTGCATCCAATGTTCATGAAACTTGTGCATATTACATCCCTCCATATGCTTAATATTTATGCCAATTTTAGGAAAGAGTGGATAAAGGGTTCCAAGGGTATAAGACATTAACCTGAAAATACATTTCCAGCTGTTACATTTTGATATTCCAGTTTGTTTACAGGATATTTGACAGGAATGTATCATATACCTTTCCTGCCATTTCAGCAAATGTACAGGAGATTTTGATAAAGGAATCCAATTATATAAGCAATTGATGTTGTCCCTGTGAAGAACATTATTCAGATGAATATCAGCATATTCAGTGCCAGTCAGAGGCAGGCACTCTGCATGGCAGGGGGAGAGAGACTGTAGGAGGAAGGATGTGGAGCAACCCCAAAGACTGACAGACACATTCAATGGCCAAACACATTACTGCAAGCTTCTAGCTTTACAGGACCAATTG
>QEPC01003569.1:159988-193580 GCA_003113815.1 Sphenodon punctatus
TTTTTTTTTAAATCCAGGCTGGGCAGGGTGGGTGGGGGGGTGTCCCCCCTTCCACTTGCACAGTCTGGGAGGGGGAGGGGGGAGGTTTTTGTTTTTTCCCCATTGATTTCAAAGGGGACAGTTCCCCATTGAAATCAATGGAAAAGTTCCGTTACCGGTAAACCAGTATTAATCCGGTAAGCCGGGTTTTTTAAATCTGGGAACTGGTAAAACTGGTACCTGGTATTTGCCCTGATGTCCCACCCCTAAAAATTACCCTCCCAGGGAAAGGCAAATTGGTTGGGTTTGTGGGTATACAAAACCATATTATGTCTAATCTGCCATCCCAGTGGGACAACTGGGTACACCCACAGGACTTCTGCAGTTGCGACTGTCACAATAAATAATTTCAATTGGTTTTGGATGGAGTCATAACTCATATTTACTAACTTCCAACAATCCTGGAGCTTAATTTCTCCCTTTGTCACCTTAGCTCGAATCAAGTTCACTAATTCAATGGGGATATGTCCCTCTTTTGCTTGCCAAATCATCCCTAATGTTACACTTTGGACAAAACTTTGGGCTTGCACACAAGCTAAGGCCAATGAAACATTATTTTGGAGTTACTGTATTCCAGAAACTAGGAGCAATTCATCCTTCTCAAGGATCATTTCCAAAGTGGGCAAAATTCTGCTAATGACTGTCTGCCCCTCCGCTAGCTTGGCAAATGATCCTGTAATGGGGACATCCAGTTTCCCCATGTCCTTGGTGCCATAGGACACCTTGTTCATAAGCACCTCAATATTTTCTGCGTCTATGAACGAGGCGTCTGACCCTATAGTTCCCAAGCAGTCAGTTAACCCACGCCTTGCCCTGGTTTTGGTGGTCAAGTGCTGCCACATAGAGACCCACTTGAACCACCCTGTTTGGCTAATTTTAAGAAAAGGGGAACACCTGGGAACTGCTTGTGATATATTCAGGCCGGCAAGATCTACCTGGACTTCCTTCAGGGAAACCTGAGGGTTCAAAAGTATTTTCACAGGCTGGTCTAGTTTGACCACATGCGAGCCCATGACCAGGGCAGTTAATTTCTGAAGAGATTCTGCATGCTCAATCAAGGTGTGAATCTCCACAGTGTTTTGAATCCCCGTTCTGAATTCTAATTTATAAGCCCCCACCAATGCTTTGTCTTGCTCAAGGGATATGTGGCCATAAAAATTAAATCAGATTACCTGTTTGAACATGTCACAGTGAGTTCCTTTCAATTGGAAGATCCAGTCAGGTGGTCCTCGTCTGTGCAGCTTATTCCCCTTAATTTCCCACTCATGCGCTTCCCAATTAGCTGTTACTTTAGAAGTCCTTCTCCCATCAGGGGAGACCGAGGTAAAAACAAGTTCATCTCCTGGGGTTCTGGGGTTTTCAGTACCTGCTAACACTGCTAAGTCGAGTGGAGTTTCCAGCCCCCAGGCAACTAGGGATGTGCGAACAGATAGAGGTTTGGGTTCAGTCTTTCAGTTCGGTTCAGTCGTTCTGTTTGGTCACCAAGTTCTGGTTTGGTCGTTCGATTCGGTCAAGTTCGATTCAGTTCGGCTGTTTGGAAAAAGGTAACGCAAGAGCCCGTGACCGTGCCAGAAATGGGGCAGAGCCGGGTAATGCTGTGCATCGCTCCACGTGCCTCCAGGTGCGGTGGGAGGCGGGGCACAACAGTTAAAGAGCAGACGCCGGCATGAGCACAGTGCTGGAGATCAGGTCCCTGTGATACTGGCCCCTCGTGCGTGGATTATTGAGATAGCTGAGCGAGTTTAACTACATTGAATGACTGCGGGGTGTCAGAGTTGGGTGGCTGTGGTGTGTTACTGTGCGAGTGTAAGGGTGATGGGCATGTGTGAGTTGGTGTTGGGTTGTCTGGGAGCACTACCTTCTTCCTGTGGCAGGGTCCTTCCTTCCCCATAACCCTGTATGATCTGCTTAACCCTCCCCTTCATTCCTTGGGCTTCCCCTGTTTCCCTCACTTACCGCACCTCATTTTCTTCCCTTCCACGTTACATTCTAGGATTGGGATTAAGGCATACGGAGGTGAGTGGTGGAAGGGCATGTGGTGAGGTCCAGCACTGTATCATGACCGCTCTCACTCCTATGATGATCTTGTCTCATTCCCTGTTGGGAATTTAGGGCTCTATAAGATCTTGAGGGGTTGTTTCCCCACTAAAGTGCCTGTGAACCCCACAGCGAAAGGTCTGGGGTTGTGGTTAAGGGCAGACGTAGGAGTTTTTTGGGTCCTTTCCCTCCCTCTTGGGTTCCCCTTCCCTGACAGTATCTCCAGCACTATGGACCCAGCAAAACAATTGGAAGAGTTGACTAAGGCCGTACAGTCCCTGGCCATGGAGGTTAGGGATATAAAAGAAAGGCAGGAGCAAGGTACGGTGGGGGAGGTAGAGGACGAGGTGGCGAGCTTTTCCCCCTTGGAGGAAGAGTCTTTGGATTTTCTGGGTAGTCAGGAGAGGGGAAGAAAAGAGCCCAAACAACCCCCATAACTAAATTTAACGGGGACAAAAAGCAATTTCAAGGCTTCCTGGCGCTATGCAAGCTGGCCTTTCAATTGCAGCCCGAGACTTATAGATCTGATGCTACCAAGGTGGCCTTTATTATTGGACATCTAGAAGGGCTCACGCTTGACTGGGCTACGCCATTACTAATAAAAGAAAGTCCCTTGTTGAACATTTTTAACAAGTTCCTGCGAGAGTTCGAATTCCTTTTTGATTACCCTCACAGGGTTAAGGATGCGGAAAGTGTCATCCTGACCCTGAGGCAAGCCAAAGGACCCCTTCTAGAGTATATCACGCACTTTCAACATTTGGCAGTGGAGCTAGAATGGCCTGATAATGTACTTAAAGTCCTTTTCCGCAAGGGCCTTTGTGACGAGTTAAAGGACCAGCTTTTGTTTACTGCCATGCCCCCCACCTGGGCCAAGCTAGTTAATTTAACATGTCAGATCGATGATCAGCTTATGGAAAGGTGCCACGAGCAATGACAAGAAGGAACTAGGCCTTGGCCGACCTGACCTTTTGTCGCTCCCACAAACCGCCCAGACACATGGCGGGTAGAAGAGCCAGAGACCATGCAACTTGGGGTGGCGTGAGGTCCTCTGATGATGGAAGAGCATGAAAGAAGGTGTACAGAGCAGGTGTGTTTCTACTGTGGGAAGTTGGGGCACTATGCCAGGAATTGCCCCCAACTCCCTCCATACAGACGGTCCCCAGGAAACGATCAGCGCCGGGGCGGGCAGGGGAACGCTTGGTAGAACGTCATCCAGCCCCTACCACGAACATCTTAGAGTCACAGTCGTCAAGATCAGGCTGTGACCACCTGAGGGTCTCTCTTGCCTTGGAGGTGTTCCCGGCTAAGTCGGTGATTGCCCTCGCGCTTATCCACTCCGAAGTCTCGGGAAACTTTATAGATGCCATTTTTGTGCATCAGCGGGGCATTTCCATACAACCTAAGAAGCAACCAGAAACAGTGTTTGTCATTGATGGCTCTCACCTCAGTTCAAGGCCAGTGGTATCGTGTACCCCCGTTCTGAAGGGGACTATCGGGAACCACCAAGAACTTATACAGTTTGATGTGGTACAAAGCCCTGCATTTCCCCTAGTCCTGGGCATGCCTTGGCTATGGACTCATGACCCCCACATCAAGTAGCAATACCAGGTAATTTAGTTTTGTTCCCCTCATTGTCATATTCATAACTTACCACCTCCCTCCAACCCCCCTTTTGTTGCAGGTACGTTCCAAATGAACAGGGACCTGGGTACCGGCTCCTCTCTTCCTCAAGATTATGCTGCCTTCACGGATGTCTTTAAACCACAAGAAATCCTGGAATTACCACCCCACTGGGACTATGGTTGCCCCATAGACTTGCTACCTGGGGCGGTACCTCCATACGGTAGGATTTATGCCCTATAAGGGCCGGAACTTATAACTTTAAAAGAATATATAGAGGAGAACTTAGGAAAAGGGTTTATTCGTCCATCATCATCCCCGGCAGGGGCACCCTTATTCTTTGTCCCCAAAAAAGACGGAGGCCTTAGACCCTGCATAGATTATAGGGGATTAAATGCTATCACTGTTAAGAACAAATATCCCTTACCACTCATCCCGGAACTACTCAATCGACTCCAAGGAGCTACAGTGTTCACAAAATTGGATCTGCGAGGAGCCTATAATCTCCTTCGTATTAGAGCAGGGGATGAGTGGAAAACAGCTTTTTGTACTCGATATGGGTTGTTCGAATATTTGGTCATGCCCTACGAACTGGCCAATGCGCTGGCTACCTTCCAGCATTTGATTAATGATATCTTCCGAGATATATTGAATGTTTATGTTGTAACCTACCTTGACGATATTCTTATTTTTTCTCAAACTGCAACGGACCATGTGCATCATGTCCATACTGTTCTCACTCGACTAAGACAAAACCGATTGTATTGTAAGATAGAGAAATGTTCATTTCATCAGAAAGTTGTCCCCTTTGGGGGATTTATTGTTTCCCCCCAGGGGATCAATATGGATCTGTCTAAGGTCACTGCTATTCACGATTGGCCACCTCCACAGGTGGTGAAAGCGCTTCAACGTTTTCTAGGCAGCTCTAATTATTACCGGCAGTATATTCTTCGTTATGCTGACCTTACTGTCCCCCTTACCAAACTACTTAAGAAGGGAGTACCATATCTCTGGGGGGAGGAGCAACAAACAGCCTTCTTAGAGTTAAAGGCATTTACTCGAGCTCCTCTGCTGCAGCATCCTGACCTTTCCATATCCTTCCTTGTAGAGACAGACACGTCAAGTTTGGCTCTTGGAGCAGTATTGTCACAACGTAAACCTGGAAGCACGGACTTTTTACCTTGTGCCTTTTTTTCTCGCCAGTTAGCCCCAGCAGAGAGGAACTATACTATCCTTGACAGAAAACTGTTAGCTATTAAAGCCGCCTTTGATACTTGGCAGCACTATTTAGAAGGCGCTGCTCACCCAGTACAAGTCGTAACCGATCACAAGAATTTAATGTACCTTCAAAATGAACCAATAGAGAATACTCGACATGCCCGATGGGCACTTTTCTTTGCTCAATTCTCCTTTCAGATCCTGTATCACCCTGGGAAACACAATATTCTTGCTGATGCCCTATCTCGCTCTTACGAGACAAAGGTGGATCCAGATGGTCAAGGAGAACCACTTTAAAAACCAAAAGTATTTGCCGTCGTGGGAATTACGCTGGCCCAGTTCCAGAAACTAGCGGTCAAAGATGCAACCCATAAAACCATGGTACAACCCTCCAACACTGAAAAGATCTCGCACCCTCATACTGTTCTCCATGTCCCTCATGCGGTTCGTCTAGAAGTTCTCCAAGCTCACCATGACGCCCACCTAGCTGTCCACCCTGGTTAACGGCGCACCCTAAACCTACTTCAACGGCACTTTTGGTGGCCCGGAATGCACAAAGACATGAAGGCTTACGTTCAGGGCTGCAAGGTATGTAGCAGAACCAAGATACCTCACAAGACCTCTGTGGGGCTCCTACAACCAAGCCCCTTACAGCAGGGCCCTTGGCAGCGGATAAATTTAGATTTTATTGTGGAACTTCCCCCATCCCAATGGTATACTTCCATCCCGGTAGCTGTGGATCAGTTCACAAAGATGGCCCATTTTAACCCGTGTAAGGGGTTACCCACAGCACAGCATACTATACAAATGTTGATACAGCATGTTTTTAAATTACATGGTCTTCCCCAGACTATTGTCTCTGACAGAGGACTTCAATTCATTCTCCAATTTTGGTGCATCTTGTTCGCTGCTGTGGGTGTCCGGCTGCCCCCCCCCCCCACCGTGTACCACCCACAAGCAAATGGACAAGTGGAGCGCGTCAATCAAGCATTGGAGCAATATCTTCATTGCTATGCTGACTACTTACAAAATGATTGGGTAAGTCACTTGCCCCTTGCCGAATTTGCTTTTAACAATGTACCCAATGCCTCCCTTGGATCCTCCCCGTTTTTCATCACCTACGGATGTTATCCTCGACTCCTCTTCCTGCAGTTGTAGTACCAGCCGCAGGTGACATGTTACGTCACCTGCGACAAAACCATGCCTACACACAGACAATGTTACAGAAGGCTAGACAACAGTATAAATATTTTGCGGACCGGCATCAATGAGCACCTCCGCGTTTCGTTTTCGGTGATCTTGTCTGGGTGGACAGATGCCACTACCCATCTCCTTGACCTTCTTCTAAACTAGATGATAAGTATATGGACCCATTCCCCATTCTCCACCAAGTAAACCCTGTGACTTACCATGTTGACCTCCTGTCTCATATACGCGATCACCCTGTATTTCACGTGTCCTTACTTAAACCTTATGTCCCCCCTCTCTTTCTAGATGCCAAACCTCCGGCACCTGTCCTTCCTGCTGCTATCACACCTGAGTATGAGGTCAAGGCTATTCTGGACTCTAAACGTTCCCGAGGTAGAGTTTATTATCTTGTGGACTGGAAGGGTTACGATGTCTTGGACCGCTCTTGGGAGCCCGCTGCGTCCATTCATGCCCCATGCCTCCTCCGCCTTTTTCATACTCACTTCCCCTTCAAACCCGGGTCCTCGCCTTGCCATCGGGTGGGTGGGGGTTTGGGGGGTGCTGTTAGGGATCACTACTGCCAGCTTTGGTGGTGGAGGGGCCATGGCAGGGAACAGGCCTCAGGATCAGCTGGGAGCAAGGTGCGGAATGTGAGGGGCACGCCCCCAGCCACGGCCGCACAAGGAATATCCCCGCTTGCTGCGGGGAATGGGAGCAGGGAGGTAGCGCAGGCCCCAGTGGGTCGGGAGGGGGCAGAGCCAGGTAATGTTGTGCGTCACTCCGTGCGCCTCCAGGCGTGGTGGGAGGCGGGCACCACAGTTAAAGAGCAGACGCTGGCATGAGCACAGTGCTGGAGATCAGGTCCCTGTGATACCGGCCCCTCGTACATGGATTATTGAGATAACTGAGCGAGTTTAACTACATTGGCTGACTGCGGGGTGAGTGTGTGGGTGTCAGAGTCGGGTGGCTGTGATGTGTTACTGTGCGAGTGTAAGGGTGACGGGTTTGTGTGAGTTGGTGTTGGGGTGTCTGGGAGCACTACCTTCTTCCTGTGGCAGGGTCCTTCCTTCCCCATAACCCTGTGTGATCTGCTTAACTCTCCCCTTTGTTCCTTGGGCTTCCCCTGTTTCCCTCACTTACCGCACCTCATTTTCTTCCCTTTCCTGTCACATTCTAGGATTGGGATTAAGACATATGGAGGTGAGTGGTGGAAGGGCGTGTGGTGGGGTCCAGCACTGTATCGTGACCACTCTCACTCCTATGATGATCTTGCCTCATTCCCTGTTGGGAATTTAGGGCTCTATAAGATCTTGAGGGGTTGTTTCCCCACTAAAATTCCTGTGGACCCCACAGCGAAAGGTCTGGGGTTGTGGTTAAGGGCAGGCATAGGAGTTTGTTGGGTCCTTTTACTCCCTCTTGGGTTCCCCTTCCCTGACAGTGCCAGGGTAGAAAGGGTCTCCACTCTCCAGTTGTCATCCCTACGCACCCACAAATAAGGGCAGGATTTGCATGTGCCAGCCAGGGTCTTTCCAGTTGCCATTCATAGTGCCCCAAGGAGGGCAGGATCTGCACATGCCAGCAAGGGTCTTTAGTTGCCATCGCTACTAGCACCCCAAGGAGGGCAGGATTTGCACATGCTAGCAAGGGTCTCTCTATTTGCCATCCCTAGCATCCCCTACTAGCACCCCAAAGAGGGCAGGATTTGCACACACCAGCCAGGCTCCATTGCCATCCCTCCCTAGCACCCAAAGAAGGGCAGGATTTTCACGTGCCAGCCAGCCAGGGTCTCCCCATTGCTATCCCTCCCTAGCACCCAAATAAGGGCATGATTTGCACGTGCCAGTCAGGGTCTCACCGCCATTGCCATCCCTCCCTAGCACCCACCCAAAGAAGGGCAGGATTAATTTCACGTGCCAGCCAGGGTCTCTCCATTTGCCATTCCTAGCACCCCAAGGAGGGAGGACTAGCGGCATCATCATAAATGCATGATATTACTTAGGTGTTGTTTATGAGTTCCTGTTTCAGAGAGGGTGATGATGCTGCCCCCGGTGCTGGTGCCACATGCAGGACATCATTGAGGTGGAGGTCACCAGTGCCACCCCCAGACAGTGGGCAGACAAGGTCCAATGTCTGGAGGTGGTATGATAAGGAGAAGGGGTTCGCCGTCTGCAAAGTAAGGCACAGGGGCTGGAACAACAGGGTATGCATTGCCCTCTATGTCCTGTTATGAATGGAAGTCCCCTGCAGAGAGATATTGTTGCCCACCCACTTGTGGAGACAGAATGCAAGCAGGGCTTGACACAGACCATTGGTCTGATGCAGTATCACACTTCTTATGTTCCTTCCTATCTTTTGTGTTCTTTAGGCATGCGGCAAAAGATTCAAACAGGCCAGGGAGGGTACCACATCAGGCCTAATCTCCCACATTGAGAAGCTGCATGGGGAGAAGGTGGCTTGGCTGCAGGACTCTGGCATGACCGTGGAGCTGGAGCATCAGTGCCAGAAGAGGGGGGGAAGCCAACCCAAAAGAGAAGACACCGAAGCCGTTCCCCCTTCTCCAGCTCTGATGTGGAGTCCCCTGGGCCCCGGGAGTCTCCAGCGGCAAAGGCCTTTTGGGCCAAGGTGGACAGGCCCACCTGGGACTTCGGCGGCGACCTGCAACAGTGAGCGGCCACCATGGAGAACCAACTGGTGGAACGGTTCCAGGCAGTTGAGGTGCGGGAACAGAAGGTGGAGGCATACATGCAGTACATCTCAAAGTACTTCTCCACTGAGATGACCGACCTGGAACTCTTCCACCAGTCGGTCTCCAACTGGCAGGTGGCCGTGGCAGGGGCCGTCGACTATGCTGTTGAGCACGGCTATGAAATGCTGGTGGTTATGATGCCCTCTGCCCTTACCTCCCGTGCACCCCTTCTGCCTTTCCCCCAACCTCCAGGGGGCAGGCCCAAAGACTAAATCCATAGATAGATAAGTTCCTTTCTAGTTTAAAACGTTTTGTTTTTGTTTTATAATGTTGCTGTTGTTGTTGTTGTTGTTGTTGTTTTGTTAATGAACGTTATATGTGGTGTTATTGTTATGAGCTTTGTTTCAACTGCCAAATCTTTTATCCCACTGTGCTGAAGTTCAGGCTGGCAGGTGGCAGAATCTCATACAACTTGTTGATCCCTACCAACAGCACCTGGCACCACATGTATCATAGATAAGGTATTAACCCAAAGATGTGCCAGGCAGCAGCAGGATCTCAACTTGCAGACAGCCCCCCAGGAGGGGCAGGGCTTGTGTCTGTGTGGGTGTGCCAGAGAGAAAGAGATACAGGGTGTGGAGGAGTAGGCTGGTGGGGCAGCAGTCTTGCAGGTGGGTACCAGTGGCTGCTGGCCAGTCAGGCACGAGCAGCGGCAGCACCCAGAATGGAATGACAGACCCCCATGACTGTAATGATGGTCCCAGAATCTCGTTGATGGTTCCTGGGATGGGCGGGCATGACTGGCTGTTTCAGGTACAGTGGAATGACAGCCTAAAGCCTATGGGAGTTGAATGACATCCCTAGAATTAGTGGATGGTTGGGCACACTTCATTCAATCATGTGATAGGTGGTAGCAGCAGGTACAGGAACACACACACACACACAGAGGCAGGCAGGCAGGCAGGCACATATAATACGTTGTGTTATATTCCATCTCATTCTGGTAGGTTTGCTGCTGGATGTGGGCTTTGGGAGCATGAGCACAGATGGGAGTTCTTCCTGGTTCTGTCAGGTGGCAGCTTGAGCTGGCCTGCCCTCCACCCCATCTCAATCATTCTAGCGGGGAGCCTCTCACTCGCTCTCTCTGGCCATATAGTGCAGATGATAGCATGGGTGGGATCGTTTCTGTCTCTCCTTCTAGCAGTGGGGAGACTTTCTTTCTCTCTCTCTCTCTCTCTCAGCAGCAACCTGGGGGGCGGGCAGACAGGCACCTTGGCATGAGAGGCAGGAAGACCGGCTGAGGCAGACTTTGAGCTTGGCGGCAACCTGGAGTACAGAACCCTTGGCACAGACAGCATATAGACCTGGGAGCCATTGGCACTAGCAGCAGCAGACATTGGTTGCCACAGGGTACAGAACCCTTGACACAGACAGCATATAGGCCTGGGGACCATTGGCACCAGCAGCAGCAGAGTAACAGACATTGGTTGCCAGGGTACAGAACCCTTGGCACAGACAGCATAGCGTAGTAGGCGACATTTGCAGCAGCAGCAGACATTGGCTGCCAGGGCAGACAGGCAGCATGGCATGAGAGGCAGTAGGGCAGGCAGGCAGGCTTGGACATTCACAGCAGGGCACTCAGATAGGCTAGTAAAGCCTGTGCAGCGAGAGAGAGAGCCAGCCAGTGTCATATGGGTGGGCCAAGATCATATAGGTATAGATCGGCTGGCAGGCTTACAGTTTGTTTCCCAATGCCACACTCTGTCATGAGGTCAGTCAGATAAGGCGGCCGAGGCCATCTAGTATGAGAGAAAGAGAAAGAGAGAGGGGGGGGGGTGCCAGCTATTGGGAGGGAGGTACAGCACCTCAGCAGCACAGGAGCAGTAGCCCTAACTCAGATTGAGGAGGAGGAGCCCCGTCCCAAGACTACGCCTGGCATGGGATGGCGTGTGCCACTGCACCATCGCTCCTTGTCCAGGGGCATCTCAGGGAATCCCATCAGCAGAATGATAACCTTCAAGAAGAACAACTGCTCCACCAACTTGGCCCCCAGTCTCAGGCAGTGCGGGGAGCAAATGTCCCCTGCCACAGAGAACACCCGCTTGCTGGGGATACTGGTTGGTGGGCAGGACAGGATACCCTTGGTCACTTTCGACAGGGCAGGGCACCTTGCTGGCCCAGTAGGCCAAGGGATCGCTTCTGGGATCAATGCATGGCTCCTCCTCCAGGTAGGACTTTGATGCTGCTGAGGCGCCATCATACTCCCTCTGGTAGTTCTGGGTGGACACTACCTGCCCCACTGCCCTCAACCACGCTGCTTGACCTTTTGTGCTGGGCCCCATGCACCCCAAAGTGGCCTGCACACAGGAGGAGCTGCTGCCAATAGGGATCCTGTTGCTGCTCATCCTGCTGCTGGTGCTGCTGATACTGCTAGGGCTGGGGGCAGGGATATACCCAGATGGCTGAAAGGGGTCGCTGCTCCCACTCCCACCATCCACAGGGGCGTCTTGCTGCATAGTCAGCTTTGCCTGCCGGATCTTATACACCAGCGCACCCTTCTGGAGGCCATAGTCTGCTGTCTCATGTGCCATGCTGCCCTTGATCCTGGGGTCCAGCATGGTTGCCACGGCATTTTCCTCCCAGCGCAGGAGCTCGTCAAAGCGCACCCTCAGCCCTGCCTTCAGCTTCTGCGCCAGGTCAGGAACCTCATTGGACATCTTCCTGCCCTGAGGGCCACAATCCTGCCCCCCGAGAATCTCGTCCAGACTCCTGTGGAGACTATGGACCATCGGGGTCACCTGGCTGAGGGTAGCGGTGGAGCTGCTCGCAGTCTCCATCACAGCCAGGAACGGTTTCAGGACGAAGACCGTGTGAGCAAGGATCTCCCATTCCTCCCTGTTGTACCCTGGAGGTTCCTCGATGTCTATTTCCAGTTCCACGTGATGCAAGGTGGCTTTCTGCTCAAGAAGCCACATGAGCATCAAGAAGGTGGAATTCCACCTGGTGGAGACATCTTGGACCAGCTGGTGCACCGGGGACCCTTGCTCAGCCTGCTTCTCCTGGAGGAGCTCGCTGTCCTTCATGCTCCTGTTGAAGAACCCCGCCAGCTTCCTCCCCCGGTTGACCAGGGAGCTAAGGGTGCCTGGCCCAATCCCCTTATCNTCTCCTTCTAGCAGTGGGGAGACTTTCTTTCTCTCTCTCTCTCTCTCTCAGCAGCAACCTGGGGGGCGGGCAGACAGGCACCTTGGCATGAGAGGCAGGAAGACAGGCTGAGGCAGACTTTGAGCTTGGCGGCAACCTGGAGTACAGAACCCTTGGCACAGACAGCATATAGACCTGGGAGCCATTGGCACTAGCAGCAGCAGACATTGGTTGCCACAGGGTACAGAACCCTTGACACAGACAGCATATAGGCCTGGGGACCATTGGCACCAGCAGCAGCAGAGTAACAGACATTGGTTGCCAGGGTACAGAACCCTTGGCACAGACAGCATAGCGTAGTAGGCGACATTTGCAGCAGCAGCAGACATTGGCTGCCAGGGCAGACAGGCAGCATGGCATGAGAGGCAGTAGGGCAGGCAGGCAGGCTTGGACATTCACAGCAGGGCACTCAGATAGGCTAGTAAAGCCTGTGCAGCGAGAGAGAGAGCCAGCCAGTGTCATATGGGTGGGCCAAGATCATATAGGTATAGATCGGCTGGCAGGCTTACAGTTTGTTTCCCAATGCCACACTCTGTCATGAGGTCAGTCAGATAAGGCGGCCGAGGCCATCTAGTATGAGAGAAAGAGAAAGAGAGAGGGGGGGGGGTGCCAGCTATTGGGAGGGAGGTACAGCACCTCAGCAGCACAGGAGCAGTAGCCCTAACTCAGATTGAGGAGGAGGAGCCCCGTCCCAAGACTACGCCTGGCATGGGATGGCGTGTGCCACTGCACCATCGCTCCTTGTCCAGGGGCATCTCAGGGAATCCCATCAGCAGAATGATAACCTTCAAGAAGAACAACTGCTCCACCAACTTGGCCCCCAGTCTCAGGCAGTGCGGGGAGCAAATGTCCCCTGCCACAGAGAACACCCGCTTGCTGGGGATACTGGTTGGTGGGCAGGACAGGATACCCTTGGTCACTTTCGACAGGGCAGGGCACCTTGCTGGCCCAGTAGGCCAAGGGATCGCTTCTGGGATCAATGCATGGCTCCTCCTCCAGGTAGGACTTTGATGCTGCTGAGGCGCCATCATACTCCCTCTGGTAGTTCTGGGTGGACACTACCTGCCCCACTGCCCTCAACCACGCTGCTTGACCTTTTGTGCTGGGCCCCATGCACCCCAAAGTGGCCTGCACACAGGAGGAGCTGCTGCCAATAGGGATCCTGTTGCTGCTCATCCTGCTGCTGGTGCTGCTGATACTGCTAGGGCTGGGGGCAGGGATATACCCAGATGGCTGAAAGGGGTCGCTGCTCCCACTCCCACCATCCACAGGGGCGTCTTGCTGCATAGTCAGCTTTGCCTGCCGGATCTTATACACCAGCGCACCCTTCTGGAGGCCATAGTCTGCTGTCTCATGTGCCATGCTGCCCTTGATCCTGGGGTCCAGCATGGTTGCCACGGCATTTTCCTCCCAGCGCAGGAGCTCGTCAAAGCGCACCCTCAGCCCTGCCTTCAGCTTCTGCGCCAGGTCAGGAACCTCATTGGACATCTTCCTGCCCTGAGGGCCACAATCCTGCCCCCCGAGAATCTCGTCCAGACTCCTGTGGAGACTATGGACCATCGGGGTCACCTGGCTGAGGGTAGCGGTGGAGCTGCTCGCAGTCTCCATCACAGCCAGGAACGGTTTCAGGACGAAGACCGTGTGAGCAAGGATCTCCCATTCCTCCCTGTTGTACCCTGGAGGTTCCTCGATGTCTATTTCCAGTTCCACGTGATGCAAGGAGGCTTTCTGCTCAAGAAGCCACATGAGCATCAAGAAGGTGGAATTCCACCTGGTGGAGACATCTTGGACCAGCTGGTGCACCGGGGACCCTTGCTCAGCCTGCTTCTCCTGGAGGAGCTCGCTGTCCTTCATGCTCCTGTTGAAGAACCCCGCCAGCTTCCTCCCCCGGTTGACCAGGGAGCTAAGGGTGCCTGGCCCAATCCCCTTATCCCCCAAGCCCAGAGCATCCCTGACCACAAGATTGAGGATGTGTGTGGCGCAAGGGATGCTTGTGAAGCCCCCGTCATGGACTGCCTTCAGTATATTGGCCACGTTGTCTGTGACCACACACCCCTTGGTGAAGGCCACGCCTGGCGTGACCCACTCCCTCACCATGGCGGCCAGGGTTGCTTTAGGTTCCTTGAGGTGTGGGAGCTGTCCATTACTTGTGCCTAAAGCAGGGCCCACCTATACCCTGCTTCAGGACCCCTCCTGCCACTTCCAAGTGCTGCCTCTGGGTCCTGCCACCAGTGTGCAGTCACTGCCAGGTAGGCATGCTGTGCATTCCTACTTGACCACAGGTCTGTTGTAAAGTGGACAGTGGCCCCCCAGTCGCTACCAGCTGCTCCCTCACCCAGTCCTTCAAAGCCCTGTACAGCTGTGGCACCACAGTCTGACTCAGGGTGGAGCGGGAAGGCAGCTTAAACTGGGGGGCCAGGAATACAATCAGCCACTGGAAGCTGTTGTCCTCTACAATTGAGAAGGGTTGCCCATTCAGCGCAGTCATCTCGGCCAACAGGCATTTGCCTTTGTCTTGAAAGAAACCACCCCACCCTCCAGCACCTAATGACCTTGGCAGCTGCCCCCACGACAGCTCCTTCATAGTGGACTGACACTGCTGGCGAGGCTCCTGTGGCTGTTATGCCCCCATATTGCTCCTGCTGCTAGAGGCAGCAGCAGGTGGTGCAGGACGCTTGCCCACTGAAGGAACCAGGTGACTGGCCGCTGCAGTCGGGAACCCACTGGCATCCACTTCTCCTGCCTTCCCGCTTAGCAGCAGAGCTCTGTGGCATGACTTCAGGTGCCTCTCCATTGCAGTTGTCCCAAGGTTGGTGAGCTCCTGCCCACGTTTCACCAGCTTATTGCACAAAATGCACTGCACCTCTCTGGGTTCATCTGCCCACACCAGCTTAAAATGTTCCCAGACAGAGAATTCCCCCCCCCACCTTCTGGCCCACCCCAGGTGATGCACTGCTGCCAGCACTGATGGAATGGGGAGAACTTGGTCGCACTGGGAGGAGGGACAGTCATCAACTCAGCTCCAGACATCTCCTCTACAGCACTAGTGTCTGGCTCTGACTCACTGTCCGTGATCACGGTGATGTCCCATGAAGGGGAGTACTGGGACCCTGAGGCTAGACTGACCATGCCCGCCATGCTGCTGGCACTCTCCCTGTGCCCCCCTCTATAGCTGCTATTACTGCTGCTGCTGCTGCTACTCCTCTCCCTACTGCCATTGCCCAGGGATCGGGCCCTGCCTCTAGCATCCAGGGTGGGATCCACCAGCTCTGGACTGCTGGAGATTGCCTCAACAGTGGGGGAGATTGGTGGCCCTGGAGGAACATCGGAAGCAGCAGCACCTGCTTCAGCAGCCGCAGCAGAGACAGTCACAGCCTCATGTACTGCAGGGCTTCCAGTGCCCCGTGTGGCAGTGGAGGAGGGCACTGCCAGGAGGTGATGCTGAGCCGCTGAAGCCTGTTGCCCTAAATCATACCTGCTGAGTTTGGGGCGTGGTGATGTGCTCGGGCTACTGCAGCTGCCTGCTGCCACTCCCCTGGCACAGCCCCTTCCTCCTCTGGCATGTGCCCAATTGCCTCCCCTATGGGCAGCAGACCGGCCTCTCTTTCCCTTCTCCATTTCTCCCTCCAAAATGATGTTTTAATATTTTATTTTATTTTATTTTTATTTTTTTACTTTTTAATTTAATTTTTTTCCCTAATATTATATATCTATATATCTACACTAATTCTAACTGCTATTCACTATTCTAAATACTATGAACTAAATGGATTATCTAATAAGTGCAAAGGCCTACTCCTACAAACACTACTAAATCCCTAAACACTATCTCTATCTCAGCTAACTCCTACAACTATTTACTATCTCTAATCTAATATCTATGTATCTATCTCTCTATATGGGATGTGGGGAAACACAAAGAACACAGAGAGTGGTACAAGACTGAAATGAAACCTAAATCAATCTAATGCTACTCAAAATGAATTTAAAAAAACAGGGGAAGGGAATCAGGGATGGAATATATAGAGAGGGAGAGAGAAAGGATTCAATGGAAGGGGGAGGGAGGAAGGAAGATTGAACACAGTGAACACAGGGAGGGGTAAAAACAAAAAATAACACCTAAATCTATCTAATCTAATCTAAATAAATGATAATATGGAGGTAGATGGGTTGGATAGGTGAAATAGGAGGAAGATTGCAATGGATTGAGGAGAACAAAACTGCTGGGAGAGGGAGCCTTCTGAAACGCTCGCTGTTTAGGAACAGTGGCTAGCTCAGAAGGTGTTCGCAGGGGGGAGGGAAATGAGTTTTGTTACTTGCTGCGCCCGCCTCACCACAAGCCCCATTGGCTCCATGCAGCCTAGTCAATGGCCAATCATAGACTGCAAAGCCAGTGGTCTGAGGAGAAAAGGGATGGTGATTGGGCAAGCTGGCTCCTACTCCAAGCCTCTCCACCCCTGGTGCCTGGAAGTCTGCTCCTCAGCTGACTCCCCCTCCCTGTCACGTTTTGCCTTCCAGTGACACGTTTTTGCCACCCGTACTCATCCGAACTCGATCCAAACCAACCAAACTGTTTGGGAATTTCGGAGTTGGGAATCAAGTTCGGTTCGGTTGGTTCGGGTTCAGGTTTGGTCATCCGAACAGACCGAGTTCGAGCCGAACTCCGAACTTCCGAACCGCGTTTGCACATTCCTACAGGCTGCACAAGCATCCTTCTTACTCCCCTTCGGCTTAAACTTCTGACAGTATTCTACATATGCTTCACACACAGAAGCAACTGGATCCTCAGTTTTAAAACATCCTGGCTGCCATGGACACTTTCCCTTCTTTGCTGCCCATTTTTTAACTTTGAGACTCCTGTCTCCTTCTGGAGCATGGTGTCCACTACACTCACGATAGTTTTCATTCCTAAAAATTAACTTTGCGCAGATCCCTGCGCTTACCCTGCTTAGTAACACCAAGATCCCTTCAAGAAGTCCCAAAACTGCCAATTGCAGGCTCAAGACACAATACTACAACTTCCAAAACACAAGATTCACGAAAAATCCTGAGGCTGCTAAATGAAATTCCAAGCTCCACACTCCTTAAAGCATAAGTTTCACAAAAAGTCTCAAGACTGCTAAATGCAATCCCAAGATCGCAACTATTCAAAAAGCCCCAAGGCTGCCAATGCAGTCTCTAGACAGAAACTTCCCAAAAAATCCTGAGATTGTCATATACAATCCCAAGATCCAGATTCACTTCTAAACTAAAAGGCACCTATACTGCTATTAGGCAATATCAAGACAAACAATAATTCCAGGGTCCCAGATCTGCTAGCGCAGTTCCCAGACACAAATTCAAATTATTTTCCAAATCCCAGGGCTCACTTTATAGTCACCAAGACAGCTTTAAACAACTATTATCTAAATCTCAAGATCCCAGAACTGCCAAAGCAGTTCCAAGACACACTCGAACTATCCCCACTCCCTGTTCTTCTACAGGACAGCCAGACACCTGAACTAGGGTTCCTCTAAAAAGTCCCTGTGTTGCAGTCCAGAGTGGCAGGGAAAATAAGAGGGGGTCCCACACTACTCCCATGATTGCCTGAGTCCTGGGACACTAACCCAGCTGTAACAACCCAGACCCCAACCCCAAGGTAGCTCTAACGTGCCTCAGTGCTGTTTGGGATAGATCTCGGGAAGACATGAGGTGAGGGAGAAGGCACAGTACTATGGGGGGGACTTCAAACCCTATAATATCACAAGTATCAATAAAAAAAACCCTGTAAAGCACAACCCCAATATCTTTCCTCCCACAACCCACTTACAAACTTTAGTTCACAAGTTGATAGAGTGGTAAAAAGCATACACAGATACATAAGAGGACAGAACAGAAGTTGGGGGGGGAGTGTCCAGCCGGTTGTAGCTACACACTACACCTCCATGGTTTCCCATGCATGTTCTGAGTGGGTCATCTCATGACTGCCTGCATTCTCCACCAATTGTTAGACACGTGACCCCTTGCATGAGTGAATATTGAGGGCCAGTACCCCAAAATCCAAATGACCTCTTAAATTTAGGGGGAATTAGCCCAATTAACTCAAGTGTGGGATCACTTGTGTCAAAAGGATCAGTAATATAATCGGCAGCTGGGAAAGTGAAAGTAACTAGGCGAGGAGGGGGGAGAGAGACAGAGAGAGAGATATGGGGTCAATGGGTGGCAAAAACCCCAAAGGAAATCAGTTACCTATTCTGGCTGTTGCAAGGTGACAGCGACTCCGTAGATCCTGCGATGTTCGGTGTGTGTGTGAAGATGACAGACCGAGGGGAGGTCTGGGAGGGTACGGGACCATCTTAAGGATTACTTCCAGACCCCGCCCCTTGGTCTGTCGTCTTCACTTTCCCCCCCTCCTGAACATCACAGGATCTATGGAGCTGCTGTCTCCTTGCAACAGCCAAGATAGGTAACCGCTTTCCTTCAGGGGTTTTGCCAACTGCTGACCTCCTCCTCCTCCTCCTCCTCCTCTCTCTCTCTCTCTCTCTCTCTCTCTCTCTCTCCCCCCCTGCCTAGTTACTTTCACTTTCCCAGCCGCCACTTATATTACTGAGCCACCCAAACCAGAGACTTGTCTTTGTAGTATATTGTGTGGGTGTGCGTGGGTGTGTTTCCTTTCTACCTCATTGTATCATTGTAATAAGGAACCCCTTTTTCTTGAAGCACCTTGTTTCCTGTCTGGTACTTTGGGAAGGGGTACCCCCCCAACCGGGAGTAGCGTGCTATGTCTCGGACTGATCCTTTTAGTACGAGTGACCCCACACTTGAGTTAATTTGAACAATTCCCCCTAAATTTAAGAGGTAATTTGGATAGTGGGGTACTGGCCCCCAATATTCACTTGTGGGAGGGTTCATGTGTCTGACAGCAGGAGGGGCGGGGTAAAAATTTGTTAAATAAATAAATAAATATCAGAGGCCATCCCATTTCCCTCCCCTTCTCCCATAGTCTGTGGCAGGGGAGTGCATGGAGGTTTCAGGGTTCCCACCCACCCATTTGAATTCCTCCCCACTCACTCCATGTGCATGGGCTCCCTGCAGCCATCCCACTCAGTGGAGAGAGACCCACCCACCCAGCCATGCTTGTTTAAAATTTGCCTGTGACAGTGACCACCCTTGATTGCAACAGAGAAGCATCCAACATGTCATAATGGAGTGATCCATTCCCTGATCCCAGTAGGCAGAGGTTGGTTCTTCCATCTTATTCAACTAATAACCATTTATGGACCTATCCTCTAAGAACTTATCCAATCCTTGTTTAAACCCAGCTATGATACTGGCCTTCACAACCTCATCTGGCAACAAATTCCACAAGTTCAATCTCTTCCACAGTCCAAACTCACATTGTAGCCAATAGGGATGGGCGAACAGACTGCGGTTCGGAGGTTTGGATGTTCGGTCGTTCAGTTCAAAACCCGAGTTTGGATTTGATGGTTTGGTTCAGCCAAGTTCAGTTTGGCCAAACTTGGCCGAAAACATACAAAAATACCGAAACTGAAACGAAATTGAAACCGAAACCTGATTTTCGGCACTGGAAAGACGTTTTCCTGCCCCCAAAACTCATCCGAACACGACCAAACTGTTTGGTTGTTCGAGAGTTCGGTTCGAACGTTTGGTTCGGACATCCGAAAAGACCGAGTTCGGTCCGAACTCCGAACATCCGAACCGCGTTCACCCATCCCTAGTAGCCAAGTGGAGTTAACAGTGTCTTGATATTAATGAAGGTCTAAGCCTAAAACTTCAGCAGAGAGGTTTTAAAATGGTTGTAGAATGAAGGGGTTTAGAATTGCAATATTCTTGTTTTTTGCTGCAAAGAATTTGAATATTCTGGGAGAGGTTTCAAATGGGCAGGCAAAGGACCTTATCCAGCTCCAACTGAAAGTATATACATTGAATATAATGCAAACTGGATTGGACTGAGAGAGAGAGAAATATCTAATGATAGAAAGGACACAAAGGTGGTGGATTTGATGGAGTCTTTGCTGAGGCCTGGCCTGTGCAATGGTAAAATATGGAGGGCGCTGATATAGGCACAATGGCTTCCAGACTGATGAAAAAAGTTTTGTCTGTCATATTAGGGACCTCAGATTTCTAACAGGATATAGAAATACAGGCTTTGTAGCAGTAAGTGCTGCTTGCTATCTACATGAATTATACTTCTATCTATTAGATTACCTGAAGTGCTGCACTGCTTGGTTACTTTTTCTGTGATTTAAGAGACACTTCTTTGGCATTGAGGGATTATGGACAATGTGACCCTATAAAACTACTATCTTCAAGGAGCATGTCTGCAGTATGCCATAGAGCAGACTTGGGACAATAAGGATGTCAGTGAGTCACATCAGCTGCAGGGTAGGGCAATTGTTGGGTCAGCATCACAATTGAGTAGCGTTGTCCCAGAATATCTCAGTATCTAAACAACATGTGGTTTCCTGTAAGATTGTCCCATAACCCAGGTTTACAGCTGGGTCGGATGAGGCACAAAGAGATCAAGTGACTCAAATATCTTGGCTTGGATATAAACCCAGGATCCTCAGTCTATAATCAGTGAACCATAATGTTCTTTTTTCTTTCATCCTCATGAAAAGAAATGTGTACATGTCCAGCATAAAGGAAATAGTACAGATCAACAGAATTTGGACTTTTTCTGACTTTCTAAACATAGCCGTATAGCCCACGGTGCTACAAAAATGGAAGATCAAATGTCTTTGCAATTTAATTTAGCATTTAATTCACATTTTCCCTTCCTAATGAAATATTAAATGCAATACATGCCTTAAATAATAGAAGAGGGAACTTAGGGATAATAAGAGAGGGAACGACACTCTTGTGACTCTACTTTCATCTTCGACATTTGTCAACACACATGAAAAATGCTTCATCGAGTTACCCCATTTGCTTGCTGAAGGAACCCAGGGTGAACGTTGCTGCTAAATCACTGAAGAAAACCAACCACTCTGGAAAATAAACCTTTTAAATGTTTAATTTCTCAGTTGCATAATATACCATCTGACATACACTTTGTCTCAAAAGACATCTTAGAAAGCCACATCACAGTAACAGTTAAAGAGGAGACGCTGGGATTGTACGGGCATGCCATTTTTTCTTTGTATATACGTATATACTTTGTATATACTCCAGTAAACACTTGTAACTGGATTTAATGGGGCTGCTCAGAGCAACCAGTGTTACATCCTGTCACAAGTTTTGGGATGTTCTTTGTTCCTATGTTGATTGGTGGTTTGTTGATAATTTTTTATATAAGGCCTAGTGAAGTTAGAGCAGAGGTTCTCAAACTTATTTGCCATGGTCCCTTTCAAGAGAGTCCACTCCAGACTCAGAGCCTACTCTCCCTCAAAGAGCTGATGTGTGGACTGCAAAACTAAGGCACTGGGAGGCAGGGATACCAACTGGGGCCTAGAAGAGGTGTTGGAATTATGTTGTAAACCTTCACTAAAGGGAATTATTCCTAGGGCTGTGTTGGGCTGAGGAGGCAGTTTAGAGCTGAAAAGGGTAGCTGATTTGCTACCCATGGGTAATACCTGCTTTTTTGAGTACTGCCTCAGGTACTAAATGGACTATCCAGGTACCGACTGGGTGCCTGGATACCTGAAAAATCGGTAGCTTCTGGTGTCAGTTTTTCAAATTTCTCATTACTGATCAGTAAATTGGGATCAAAAACTGATAAATGGGGACACAAAGTCAGAAAATCAGGACCAGAAGTCAACATTCTGGGATTGGGAGTCAACGTTCTAGGACATTTAGGGTATTCAGATTGGGCCAAAATTGGGTACAGATTGGTACCTGATATTTCTGAGTCAATTAGGGTACCAGAAATTCAGCGGGTATACCTGTTTTTGCAGGTACTGGTTTCATCTCTAGAAGGCACCCATCTGGATCTATCCTGTGTCTCCTGCAGGGATTTTTCCTGCTTCCCCAGTTGGTGTTGCTGTGAGAAGGGGCCACAGATCTATCTATCTCTCCCTCTGGACCATCATTCCTCTGGTTCCTAGCACCTCTTGTAGCTCTCCTCTGGGGTGTCTACCCTATAGGCTGGAAAGCTCTGAGTCAGCAAACAACTCTCACTGACCTGAGAGAGATTTAGTTCAAGCACTTCGTAGTTCTAGTCTGAGCCCAATTCTTTCTCTCATGTTCAGGATCAGTTCTGAGGCTTTGTGCAGAGTAAGGCAAAGGGAAGAGTGTACGGCAAGACCAGAGCATTGTGCTAACAAGAGGGAAAGAATTGCGAGCTCTTACAAATGAAAACAGAGACAGCACCATTAAATTTGTTGCCCCAGGAAGTCGTTTAAACTGGAGCCAAGTTGAAATTTCACATTGAATTGAAATTTTGGCAAATACCATGAAATGTTGAGGTCCTGAGATTTCACAAAATTTCAGTGCTGATATTTGGGAAGATCTAGCTTTATCCATCAAAAAATGCTGGAAGAAAATCAACCAATCCCATTTAATTTGAAATCAATATTTTTTATGCTGTGGAGCACAATGTAAGGTGAATAGATACAGCTTAAAAATAGAAAATATACAGCTGATAATTAAGAATTTACTCTTTTCCGCCTCTTCCTTAAGCCATAGGTTATACCTTCTCTGAAAGGCATATCAGCTGCTGCTCTGAACACCAAGGGTCTGGTTAAGCACATTTGCAGTTGGACATGTGGGTATTTTTAAACGAGATGGTACCACTCAAGGCCACTCATCACCCACCCACCCGGACACTTGTTTGAAGGTGGTGTGGGTGGAGGCACACTCCCATGACCTATGCAGCACATGCCCATGGCCACTCATGGCGCACCAGAGGAAAAGCTGGATTGCGCCATGCAGGGGAAGCAAAGTGGTGCATGGCGCCATTGAATCCGTGACCTGTTTGAACCTGGCTGCCCACTCACAGCAGACAGGTCTGAGGGCCCGCTGACTCCCACTTCTACCCTCAGCCCTACCAGGAGCTCTTAAAGGGGTAATGGCTGCCTGAATTTATGTATTTATTTATTTATTTTATTTTATTTTTCAATTTAATACCCTGCCACTTCTGCCATCAGGCAGCCCGGGGTGGCTTACAATATAAAAACACAAATATGAGTTGCTTCAGGGCCGGTCCATGGTGCCAGGCGTTCATGGAGGCTGCCTGCGTGGCTGTGGGAGCCACTCATTATAAACCTTCCCTGCTCACTCCACGTGTGTGGGCGCACCACAGCTGTACCACTCAGCAGACACAGACACCATGCCCAGCCTTGTTTATTTAAAAACACCCAATGGCAGTGCTCCACTGGGAGATTTCACACTTAACTCTTCTAAAAAGCACCTTGCTCATAAGAAGAGAAAACAAGTTTTTTTTAAAATAGGTCAGTGCCAGCATGGTAGTTCTTGAGGGTAAAAATGATTCGTTTTGACATTACAAACACATGAGAACCTCTTAGGGTAATATTTTGTTTAGCTTTCTTTTCTGTGTTATGATGTTTTCCTGGCTACAGCTGCAAGACATTCTGAAGGATAGGAAAATTGGTATGATGCAGTCAATTTAAAACAGAATGGGTGATTTCCTAAAAAATAAATAGTACATTTACTTTTTACCTCAGGCAACAGTTAAAAAACCCAACTTGCAAAACTTTCACTAACTAAAACACTTTGAGCTGTTTTCTTTTGAGTTGTAGTGTGCTGCACTCTCCCTTTGTCATCTCTTCAAGGTACAAAAAAATATACTTGTGAGCATAACTGGAAGGACATACTAAGCAAAGGATTTAATACATAGACTGACTTACCATGCACCCCAGAACGTGTAACTAGCCAGTCCAGGTCATCACTGATGTCATTGGCACACTGCGTTGGGAGGCATCACATTATGCCTGCCTCTACTTTACTTGAACTATAAATAGAGAATGTTAGCTTCAGACGCTCCTAAAACTTTAGCCTATGTGAGCTAAACGTCCTCACTTCCATAAAAACATAACTCTCTCCCACACTGCTATTATATGTGACATGTTCACCCTCATGGCTGTCAGGACCTATTAAGGACTGTTGGGGAGGGAGAGAGAAGGGTACGCTCAGCAAGTATTAAGGTATTTTTTATGCTTACCCATCAGGATTTTCTCAATCCTAATGATGGGTCAAATCCTGCTGTCTTTGTTAAAGGCAACCATGAGAGTTCTTTCAGTATTTCCCCTCATTTTTAGCTATGCCAGTGTAAACTGCTAACTTCAGTGGAGTAATTCTTGATTTACACCCAAAGATTAGACTCAGTAATGTAACCTATCATCCAGAGCAAATGATTTTGAAAGTTAGGGGGAGGAGGAATACATTTAATTCCAAGAGATTTAAAAAATCTGTCACTACTATATTTAGCACCATAGGGAAGGGACCTCAAGGTCATCTTACCCAACTCGTGAACTATGACAGGATTCCCCAAACCTAAACTGCTAGGGCCAGATCCAGGTATGTGCAAACTATGCGACTATGCAAGCTATGCAAAAGATCCCAATCCATGGAGTCAATGAGTAAACTTGAAATGACAACATCAGTGTGAGAAGCACTGGTGTAAAATATGGGCCTATAGGACCTCAAATGTGAGGACATAAGGACATGATGACTCATGGAGGGCCTAGAGTAATTCAGGAAGGGCACACCCCACAGTTTGCACAAGGCTCCAACTTCTCTGGATCTGACAGTGTAAATATCCTAAACAAACAAATCCACCAACATAGTTGTCATGGGATTGCGGTCTCTCTACCCCACTCTAGGCGGTCTGTGACTCAGTTTTCCCCTGAATTTCAGCACCCACTGGATCAGTTCTCTCTAGATCTGATTCAGCCCACAATTAGGGTAACCTTTTATGATCATCTTTAATCTTAGAGTTTCCCAAGCACAAAACTCTTTCCTAGGTCCATCTGGGCTTGAAAGTCTAATTTTTCCCCAAACTGTATCAGGCCAGTGTTAGGAATTCACTTAAACACACCAGGTTCAGTTAAAGGAATTTAATATGAAATTCCTATATAAAACATGTAGTGCTAGATTATACTCAGAGTTCAATAAATCAAATAAATGTAATCAATATCATGAAATCTACCTTTACTTGTGAGTTCCTATTATCTTACCTTAATTAGCGTCCAAAGAATATCTCAGTCCATTCTCAGCTATGATGGTAAAGCTGGGCACAAGTCTTGGAAGTTTCAAATAATCTATGTCCTTACTTCATGTTCTCTGATTCCAATTCCAGACCTTTCTAGCTGTTGGCTCCTCCTCAGTTGAAGATAGCAGAAAATGGTTCTCTCTCTCTTTGTTGCCCCACTCCTTAAATATTGTCTTGATGGTTTTGTCACCGTTTCCAATCTACTCGTTCTGCACCACTCATGATTTTATAAACTTCTATCATGTCCCCTCTCAGTCTTCTCTTCTCTAAGCTGAAGAGACCCAGCTTGTCAAGTCTCTCTTTGGACGGAAGCCATTCCATACCCTTTATCGTTCTCGTTGCCCTTCTCTGTACCTTTTCTAGTTTAGCTATGTCTTTTTTGAGATGGGGTGACTGGAACTGCACGCAGTATTCCAGGTGCGGTTGCATCATTGATTAGTATAAAGGCATTATGACATCCTCAGTTTTATTTGCGAATAACTCCTAACATTCTGTTTGGTTTTTTGACTGCTGCTGTACATTGGGCTGAGGATTCAATCACTCCCAGATCCTTTTCTTGAGTGGTAACTCCTAGCTTAGTACCCAGCATTGTGTACTCATAGTTTGGGTTATTTTTCCCTATGTGCATCACTTTGCACTTGTCCACATTAATTCTCATTTGCCATTTAAATGCCCAGGCACCTAGTCTCATAAGATCCTGTTGCAATTCTTCAGTCTGCTCATGTTTTAACTATCTTTGTGCAGGTGTTGCTTCAAACATCCTGTCAGTATTGTGGAGCTATCCCGTGAGTATTGTTTTCAACCATTTCACAGGTGAGTGATCATATATATTAACTTTTTCTGGGCTCAATCTCTTGCAGGGGAATACACTGATGTGTCTCTGCCCTCCTCTTCCCGTTGCTTGTGGGGTTCCCCTTGCTCATAACAATCAAGGTACATCAGTAAGGATGTTTGTGCTTTTAGGTATCTTCACAAGTATGTGTCAAAAGGGTGGCAATGCCATTTCAACATAATTTCTTCCCCTGTTATAAAATTTGCCCATGTTTCCAAATTACCTTCTAGTGTAGGTAGGTTTCCACAGTCTACCATTTTATTTATGTCATTTTTCTCACTGTGAAGTAGTTTTCCCTGTATCTTCACCAGGGTTCCTAGTGAAGCTTCCCCAAGTGCCAGCCTTTATATGGTCCGCCTTTCTAGTTGGCAGAGCGGTCTGGGACCAGGCTGGGAGGAGGAGCCAGCGAATGTGGGCCAGTGGAGGAGAAGCAACCTAAAGGCATGTGCTGCTGGGAGAGGGGGGAATCTGCATTTGGGGGGTGTCACAGACGTCAATTTATTTATTTATTGGACTGTTGGTGGGACTTTTGTAATTTTATGCAAAATTGTATAAAAATGAAAATATTACATAAAATGTGGTGGTCTAAACTCATAACTAAATATATATTGTGGTAAGGGAAAGTCAAGTAGTGTTTACATTTAATTACAGAAAAACAGAGATTTTGGATTTTTTAATCAGAGAATTTATGGGGTTTTTTAATCAGAGAATTTCCAATTTTTTGTCACAGAAAACTAGGAACCCTGGTCATCACTTCCCTCGCTGATCTACATGGGTTCTCCAGAATGTAGATCATTGCCATAAGTAGGAAACCAGGGTGTGTATACAGTATCGATTAACCCTTTTGCATTCCTCACTTCAATGTCTGTTCCTGCAACTTTACAAGTTGTTAGTCAAGCTTGCTATGTATCTTGGGGCATATCTCTCCCACCTCAATTACTTTGCCTGTATTATTCTGCATATTAAAAGGCTCTTCTCTTCTCTCAGCATTTGCAAGCTTTTCAAGTAGAGAATTGCTGTCTCTCTCAGTCAGGGAAGAATCACTTCCTGGTCTTTGTCTTTCACTTGTGTCTTTAATGCTATGGTTCAACATAACTGCCTTCAAATCCACCTCAGACACAACATTTTTCCTCTCTCAAGAAGCTACTGTGACCAGAAGCTGTTTTGCCTTGCCCCCTAATGGTGTCTTCTCCACCAGAATCTACTGGGTCTGTACAACAATCTATTTCTTCTTCCTTGGAGTCTGACTTTCAGGACAGGGTATGAGCAATTGTGATGTGGAATGCAGCTCAGGCAGAGAGCAGGTGTGTCCTGATGGGCAGATCTGGCTCGCAGAGAGTGGAGTAGAGGAATAGGTTATTAGTATCCAGGATCTTTAGTCCTGACAAATGACAGATGCTGCCAGAGATTTGATTCCTGTGTATTGTATACTGGATCAGGAGCTTTAGGAAGGTATTCTGGACACTGCTTGGTTGGCATAATGATTTTAAAGTGAGTGCACTCACTGTTGATGGTGGGCCATGCTGTGGTTACACTCATGCTGGCTTTTTTTGAATTTCTGCATGTAGTTGCACTTTTGTGGGTTTGTCTTCTTGAGTGATTGTCCAAAGCGAAGTTCCAAGTTCTGGGGATTTCTGATGTCCATAGTTCCAAATTCTGAATTCAGGTGCTCAGAAAAAGATCAGAGTTTCAGCCGAGTACCCAGTCTAGATACTCAGAACTTCAGAACTTGATACAAGTACTCGGATGGCTTATTTGGTGCAGCCCTAGTATCATCCTTAGCTAGTCCTGACCTGAAATTTGCTTCTGTTTCAGTCAGCATTTTCTCAGCTACTCTTAAGGTAGATTCACCCACTTCCTGGCCTGCAGCCAACCCCTTGGGTTCAGTAGTGGCTGCCCGAGCCTCTAACTCTCCCCCTGTAGTGGCTACTAGGTCTGATTCTCCACAAGTTGGGCCCTTTCATTCAAGAGCAAGTCCCATCTTCTGGGTCTCAGAATCAGGTTGGTCAGTGGGCTCCACCCTGTTTAGTTCCCCATATGAGAGAGAGGCATTCAGTTCACTCCTTGAGTCTTTTCCTCCTATGCCTTCTAGCCGGTCATGACAGTCCTCTCTGGAGGTTTCCTGTTCTCTGGGGGAGGTCATAGGTTGGGCTGCAGCCTCTGGGTGGCTCCTCAAGCCACATTGCACCTCTTCCCCTCCACTAGACTTGCTCTCTGTCTCCCCCATGTTCCTGGGAATGGGCTTGGGCCACAGCCACCTCCATAGTCCATTCCGATATGTCATTTCCTACCAGCAAGTCCTTTGCTGTTTTGGGTGTCACAGCAACCACAGCCCAGTTACTCCATCCCATTCCAGTGCTATGACTGCTGTGATACAATTTGATCATCTCCCAACGCCTGGGTGATTCTGACTTTTCTCCCAGTGTTGATACGACCCTTTGGTACCAACTTCTCATGGGCAATAGTCATGTCCCTCCAGCCCATACACTGTTTCCCATGTTCACCTTAGTTACTTCCAACAAATCTATATAGGTATAGAAAAATATGTCTGCATCAAAAAGTCAGTTGTGATGTGAGAGCGAAACATATTTTACCAGTATGAGTGAGGAATCCTCCTCACTCTATTTGTTAGGGCAATTTCTAGCTGTGTGCTCTGGCTGGTTACATGTGTAGCAGTTTCCTGTATCACTCTTCTGGTCTGGGGAAAATTGATCTCTCTGTCAGCAGGGGCTTCCCTCTTTTGCTTCACTCTGTGCAAATTTAATTTGTTCTCCTTGCTGGATTTTCTTTTCAGTATGTCTGCTATGGGAACCATTTTCGGACTTTTCACCCTTTATTTTCTGTTCCTCATAAGCTAAAATAGCATTGGCAACATATTAATCTGCTCTTGTAGCTGCTTCTTTAGGATTAGCTATTTTGTGATTCAGGATATATGCCTTTAATCCTGACTGCACAAAGTAAGAAACTGTTCCATAACAACTAAATCTCGTGCAGTATTGTGATGTATCCTGTATAAAAAGCATATATTTTTGACCATTTGTTTCAATGTATTGAACATTAGAATTGGCCACTGAATGTTGAATTTCTAATATTCTGTCTCTATAATGACCTTTTTACTGATCTCTTGACCATATACTGGCAGAAGAGATATGATCAGTCTGTCTCTAAGGATTCAACATTTTCTGTTGACCCATCTCAAGGGATGTGACTTCCTTTGCAGGGCAGAAAAAGGTCTTGTTTGTCTGGAAAAGCCTGACATCTAGTCATTGTTAACTCTTATCTCAGATGATATCTGCCTATTTACTATGTATCAGCAGATTTTGTTTACAACTTACTTTGAGAAAACTCATTGTCAGCAGAGATGAGAGTACTATTGAAGACTATTTCTAATAACAAAGCCCCTGGAGAGGATATGCTCCCTGGGGAACTTTTTAGGCAGCATCTCGATTAGTGGGTTCCCATATTGTGCAGACTTTTCACTCACTTGAATCACTCAGGGGGCATTCCATCAGGTTGGAACTTGAGTATAATAATCCCCATTTATAAAAAGGGTGACAAGGCCTCCCCTAGCAATTACAGGCCTATACATTTAATTGACATCTTAGCCAAGGTCTACGCCAGAGCTTTGTTAAATAGGTTGGAAGACTGGGCTGAATCTAATCAGATTTTGGTTGAGGAACAATCCGGCTTTAGGGCCAGAAGATCTACTTTGGATCAATGTTTCACCCTGGCACATCTAGTTACTAAATATGTTGTACTTAAACTAACTAAACTCTATGCAGTATTTGTGGGCTTGAAAGTCACCTTCGATTCCATAGATAGGAATCTACTATGGGAAAAATTTAGATAGACCAATATAGATCGTAGGCTTTTAATTTTGGTTCAACTGTTGTATTCCAACACTGATATGCATGAGGATTAACAATAAAGGCCACCTATCAGACACTATTACTTCTGTAAATTGTGTAAAGCAGGGCTGTGTGTTGGCCCCTTTCTTATTCATTTTTTTCATTAATGACATAGTTGGTCACTTGACAAATGAGCAGAATCATCCTCCTTCTATTTCCCAGAGACCCATTTCCATGTTATTATAGGCAGATGACATGGTGTTGTTATCCCTCACTAAAGTAGACATGCGTAGATTACTAGCAGCTTTACATGATTACTGTGACTCTAATCACCTGGAAATTAATTATTCCAAGACAAAGGTGATGGTATTTGCCAATCACTTTTCACTAAGCAAATGGCAAATTGGTACTCAGGTAATTGAGCAGGTTAAAAGCTATAGGTATTTGGGGATTCTGTTTAATTATTTGGGTCACTGGTCAAGACATATTGATGATGTAAAATTGAAAGCTGTACACACAGCCAATGGAATCTTACGATTCTGGAGGAAAGTCGGTGCCAAGCTTGTAAAACCGGTTGTGACTCTAATAAAGCAAAAAATGGTCCCCCAAATGATATATGGGGCTGAAATCTGAGGCCATGCATATTCTCCAGGATTAGAAGTACCACCACTCAAAATTGGTAAAAGGGCTTTGGGGGTGCTGCTATCTTCACCTTCAAGCATGGTGAGGGCAGAGCTTGGCCTGCTCCCTGTGGAATCTAACATTAAATTGGCCATGTTCAGATACTGCTCCTGCCTTCAGGGGATGGCCAAGGGGTGATTACCTAAACTGTGTTACGAAGAACAGGGTGGCTTTAAAAGGAAAATTGCATGGGCTCAAAGAACAGAAGGGTTGATATCTGCATATGGGTTGTCAATGGTGGAAGTTAAGACTAGCTCTCCAAGTAAAGGGAGCTTTTTGTTTAAAAGTAGAGTTACCGATGTGTTTACCCGAAATGTGATGGCAGAGATCAGAATTTGCAAAATAGCTCCTGGGTATCTGGAATGCAAAAATGTCTTTGGCTTTGAAGATTACCTGTCACAGGTGGAGAACCCAGCTGCAAGAGTAGCCTTTACTAGACTAAGGTTCCAGTTATTTCCATCGGCAGTCCTGGAAGGAAGATTTCTAGGTATTCCACATAATTTGAGATTTTGTTCCTGTACCCAAAATAAGGTAGAAGACATCTTGCATTATCTTTTTAATTGCCCATTTATGACAACCTGCGGGCTAAATACATCGACATGTTGCTGATTGGGAAAGAACACTGGGTGGGTAACTGGAAACTGACATTTTTATTGGCAAACACAAATGTCAACATGACAAGGCCCATGGTGAATTTTGCCTGGTGGGCAGAATTAAGAAGCAAGATCTAAATTTTGTGACCTGCTTGGCGAAATTCGATATACTTGGAAGCAACTTTTCCGGTTAACTTCAATGGGCTCGTCCCTGTATGAGCAGAGATTTTGGGATGCTAAACTTTCATCCCTTTTTTACCATTTGGTGCTTGGCTAGCCCTGTCTCCATTACATTCTACTCAGGCCCTGTAAATGATATTCCAGGTATGGGGCACTTTATCATGGTTCAAACTGTCCTGTTTAGCGATCAAGTAACACCAAATTGGACCTAAACATGATAGCAGGGGGTAGATTCTGGTTGTTTTGTGGCGCGGAATTGTCTGGAAGAAATGTTAAACTCCTCCCCAGATCATTAGCACTAAGCTTAATGAGCAGAATTTAAAATTTTCTGCTATATATTTTTTTGTTGTTTTTTTAAACTTGCAGATAGATTCCAGTTCCAGGGTTCAAATGTGTTGCCAGAAGTCCCATGAAGGGCAAGGCAATTTTTATAACTTAATTATTTTATTAGTTGTATTCTTGTGCTCACAGCTTACAATAGCTTTGATCACATGCTTCTGTTTTATGCTGATTTATATTATGTATTTATCTTTTGTACTGTTTTCCATTGACTTTGTTATGACCAATGGTCAAACAACAATAAATACTACTACTACATTGTCAGCTGTCTCGACCTGACATAGGGTGATTTCAGACGTTACGTGGTCAAAGGCCACCACAGTCAATCCTCTGTGGTGGCAGCAACCACGTAATGTCTGTTGGGGGAAACTGATGTTTCCCCCCAGATGATACCATGGCAGGGAATCACATTCGCTGCGTGAGCAGCCGAAGCGGCGGGGCCAGAGGTCGTTGCGCAGCAAATGTGATTACCCGCTGTGGTGACACCTGCCATTATGTCTGGATGGCGGCCACAGGTCGGAATCCCCGCAGGGATTCTGCCCCTTGGCCATAGCAGGTGATCGCTGCGGTGGCATTGGCCGCGGTGCCCGCCCATCTCCCCAGAGGGCGGGCAGCGGGGAGCGTGGAGGGGGCGGGGCCTTGCAGCTGCACATTGCACCATGTGGCCCCACCCTCTCCCCGATTCCCTGCCGGGATCCCCCGGCATGTCTGTTACGGCATGACGGGGTCATCCCGGCGGGGAATTCAAATTTCATTTCATGATGGGGCGAATCCGCCCCATCACGTCTGAAATAACCCATAATCTAAACTGACTTCTAAGCATTTTCAAACCATAAAAAGGCAGAGGAAAAATTGATTTTTTAGAAAGCTTTCCTTCCTTGGAGTTTACTCACCTTCATATGGCAGTATAGGACACAGGACTGGGTGAATATGAAAGTATATTCTTTTGATGTATTGAGCCAACAATACTTGAAGCATATGTTGTTTCTTATAGATGTTACCATCTTTGAACTTATAATAGAACTGTTTCTTGAACAGAAATGTCCTATCCCAGCTTTCTGGAGGCATCACCAAGGGGTCTGTCCAACTCTCTAAGCGTCCAGGGATGCTGAGAATCCTCAACATCCTGAGTACCTCTGAGGTCACATACACCTCTTACTTCCCCCTGTACAAAGCTGCTGTCCTGAACAAGCCCATGGCTCTTCCTAGTAGCTCCCTGTACATTAAACTTCCATTGGTTTTATTAGGTGTCACTTTGTTCAATGTATTGAAATTCACTGCTATGCAGAGGGCTAGCAGAACAACTATATACCAGTGACACTCATTTATACCCAATGAGTTCCCCTATTTCTGGAGCATATGGAAAATTTCCCCATAAAATTAGAGCTGTTATGGGTAGTAGGTTTATTTTCAAGCAGCAGTAGCTGCCTGAAACTTAAATGCACAGCCACTCTCCATTATAAACAGGGGACTGCTGAAGCCCGAATTCTGAGGAAACCGCTTGAGCTACATTGCTGAAAATTTATCCATGGCTATAAGTTGTGAGGACAAAATTTGAAGAAGAGCCATCAGGAAAATGAAATGTTATGACTGTTTAAACGTTAATTGGTTGTGGTCAAAATGCACAGCATCCTCACAATTTTGAATCATCAATATTTCCTCCCCCTGGATGAGTTGAGCACCCAAACATCACAGGCTTGCAGCATGAGATCAACAACAACTGCTTCTGAAATATGATAGTAATTGGTGCAGCCAAAACCAAGTTATTATTGAATAAAAAATCGGTTCTGCAGGCTCATGCATGTGCACTTGAGCTCCTCTCTCCTGTCGGAGAGCTGGGGAAGGGCTGCATCGGCGTCCCCCTGTGAGCTCCGTTGGCTGCTGCTGCTGTTGTTGCCAGGCCCCCTGGTGGTGGCGCAGCCACTCCTACTGGTACCCCCCAACCCCGACCTGCCCTCC
>QEPC01003569.1:204464-215850 GCA_003113815.1 Sphenodon punctatus
AGCCCCATTGGCTCCGTGCAGCCTAGCCCGTGGCCAATCATAGACTGCCAAGCCAGTGGTCTGAGGCGAAAAGAGATGGTGATTCATCAGGCTGGCTGCTACTCCAAGCCACTCTCCACCCTCCACCCCTGGTGCCTGGAAGTCTGCTCCTAGCTGAGTCAAATGACTTCCCCCTCCCTGCTACATTTGGCCTTCCAGTGACCTGACAGAAGACCATGTTTTAGCCACCCGAACACAACTGAACGCGATTTGAATTGAATGAACTGTTCGGCCATTTCGTCGTTCGGTGTTCGGTTCCGTTCGGTGTGTTCACCATTTTCGTCATTCGGTGTTCGGTTCCGTTCGGTGTGTTCGCCATTTTGTTGTTCGTTGTTCGGTTCCGTTCGGTGTGTTCGTGTTCGTGTTCGGTTGTCCGAACAGGCCGAGTTCGGGCCGAACACCGAACTACCGAACCACGTTCACCCATCCCTAGTGAAATCCTTTTTTGATAAAGAAGGGAGCAATATGTATAAAGGCTCTTCAAAAGAATATGCCGATTGCAAAATGAAATCTTTAAAAATAGATCTTCATTCAAGAGCTTTAGGGGAATATATTTAGAGCAAAAGGATTCCTAGGGGCCTGAGAATGTTAAAGGAACCAGGTTTTTTTCCAAATAATGATGACTTTAAAAATAAATGGGTGCAGATTCTCAATAAATGCAGCCATGATTTAATGGTACTTATCATTGAGACATTGAATAAGGAAATTCAGAGGCTGGAGGAAGAGATCAAGACAGTAGAGAGGGCTTTACGGGAATCATTGGGCGATAGGAAGTTTGGAGATAAATTACAATAATTATCCATGGATTTGGATAAGGAATATAAAATCATTAAAGATAGAAAATAACTGAAATTTCAGAGAAATTTGAAGGATTATGAATCCAATTGGGTTTATGATTGGGAAAGGAGTAACATCAGGAGAAGATTAAACAAATCAGTCAATTTCAATCTTACCATGAGCGAGGAAGAGGACATGGGGAGAACCAGTGCCAGTGAATTACATGAGCAAGAGTTCCAGAGAAAAGGGTCAGAGAGTAATTCCAACAAGGAGTCTTTTTTAGCCCCACAGAGGAGACGTGGAGTATTTTCAGATGTTACGGGATCACAGTCAATCACAGTGAACCACAGTCAATCCCACGGTGGGGCCAAAGCACCCTGAACATCTGTTTCACGGGTGCCAGATGTTCACCACAGTCAATCCCCAGCAACCACGCTTCCAGCCCGGACCTTCTCCAAAAGCATGGTCAATGCGATTCCCACTGGGAAAAAAATAAAAAGTAACATCTGAATGGCAACTACTGGCCAGAATCAACCAAAATGATTCCCAGTCAGGGACAAAGCACGCAGCATCGCTGCCAGGCAACGAGCAGGTACACGGGCCGCGGAGGAAGATTTAAAGGGCACACAGCAGCAGTGGGACATGATGGGATGGAGAGAGGTGGAAGGGAGAGGAGAGCGTAGGGCGAGAAAGCAAGGGCGGAGGAGGAGCAGGTGGAGGAGGTGCAGGCAGAGGAGGGGGTAGTACTGCACCTGCAGGCAGTGGAGGGACAGCCGCAGCAGCAGCAGCCGGGACAGGAAACCCCAGAGAAGGCAACCGGACCAGGCGACAGGGCACCCCGGAAATGGGTAAGGGGACTGAAGGGGCACCAATGGGGGCAGTACAGGCAGCAGGAGGGGGGGAAGGAGTGGGGCCACAGGACAGGGGCAAAACAACACCTAACACCCCCCCCCCATGACCCACAGACACGGAAACAGGCCCGGGAGCCGAGCCTCCGGAGGAGACGGGTGCTGGCCAGGAGGAGGAGCAGGAGGACCTGGAGGGCCCATGTGGGAGAAGGCCCTACCACCGAGGGGGGCAATGGGGGCACAGGGAAATGCAGGACTTCATCCGCATCTGGGGGACCCTTGAGCATCAACTGGAGCTTGTAGTCAATCAGTGGAATGAGCACGTCTTCCAGGAGATCGTGTGATACATGGAGGTGGTGGGACATCACAGGACCGTGGCCCAGTGCTGCTCAAAGGTGAAGGAGCTAAAGAGGGAGTACAAAGCCATCCGGGACAACAACCGACAGTCCGGACACGGAGCCTGAACCGCCCCCTACTTTGACGCCTTGGACTGCATACTCCATATGAAGGGCTCCATCATTGCCCCATGCCTCGTGGGGAGCATCGTGCTCCATGGCAGGGAACGGGCTGAGGTACCCCCTCCTCTCGCTGCCCCCAGTGAGGATGCCGTCTCCAGGGCCCCCTCCCCCCAGGAGGAATGCCCAGGGACCTCAGGGACCTGCAGGTCCCCCACAAGCCCCAGCAGCCCCCACCCCCTGTCTGGACTGGGAGACTCTGAGGCCAGCACACTGGTCACCCTCAGCCAGTGGACACAGGGCGACCCCAACGACACCGAGGGACTGGCCTCGGAGGACTCCGAGATGGACATCGAGGGTAAGCATGTGGGTGGGAGGAGGACCGGACTAGGGGGAAAGGGTCAAGGGGGGGAGGGGGAAAAAATGGGCACAGGGACGCCCCAGACACTCTGGACATCCCAGAACATGGGAAGGGGACCTGGGGGGATGCTGGGGGACAAGGGCAGCCCACCCCCACCCAACCCCTCCCTAGAGGGCACAGCACGCCCCGGACCCAGTGACATATGGCCGACGAGGAAGGTGGCGATCATCCCCAGGAGCAGCCATTGGTCCCCGGTGAGGGACACCACCAAGTGGGGGGGAAGGGCCCCAGGGGAGGGCACCGGCCGCCAATCCGAGGGGGCAGCCAAGACCCCGCAGCCGTGCCACAGGACAGGGGGCAGCCAGTCAGGGCACCTAACCAGCACCTAATGTGTACCCAACAGGGCAACCTGAGGGTCCCCAGTAACCCGTGCCCATGCCCCCGGAGCAAAGGATGAGAGAGCAGTGGGCACGGGTACAGCGCCGGAGGGAGGAGCAGACAGAGGACATTGTCCACTCTGCCATCGAGCACGGCGAGTGGATGATCATGGCCATCAATCACATGGAGGCAGCCACAGAACACTCCTTGCAACAAGTGGAGGCAAGGTACTGGAGGCTCCAAGCAGAGGTGCGACTTGAGCGGAGGCAGGAGCGCTGGGAGCATAGCAGGCAGGTAGAGGCATTTGGGCAGCTGGAGCAGACCATCGACAGGATGGTGTGGGAGCATTTAGCTAAGATGGACTGATTGCATGACATCGGCACCTCCCTACTCCTGCACGCAGGCACCAGGAGTGCCTACGTGCTGGCAGTCACCCCGCCGGGGACCCTGCATGCCCAGACCCCGATGCCGGGCCCCTCAGTGCCCCCACCGCCACTGCCACTGCCCCAGCTGCTGGCACGCCCGCTGGGACCGCACCTCCGCTTCCCAGGCCCTGTAGGCCTCTGGAGGGAGCAGCCGCCCAGGGGGGCCCATCCAGCCCTGGGTCCGCCCACCCTCCCACCACCGCCTGCCCCTCAGGACACCGAGGCCTACCAGGACATAGTTGGGCACATGGAAAGTGGGGGGAGCTCCCAGAGCTCCACAGTGACCACAGGGTGGCTGAGGGGGAGGCCCCATAGATGTGGGGGATGGGGGGAAGGGGGAAGGTGGTCTGAGGGGATGGGAGCACGGCACAGGGAGGTGGTGGTGGTGGTGGGGGGCACATGTAACTGTGTGTGGAAATAAAGGTTTGGGCACCACTATTGCTTCCTTGGGTCAGTTCATGGGCCCGGGGCTGTCGGCGGGCAGGTGATCATACAGGGGTGCGCCCAGGGTGCTGGTAGGGGCCCCGGGGTGGTGGAGACGGGGGGGTGCGCCTCACACCTCAGCCTCCTGGCTGATCCGCCTGGCCAGGGAAACATGGATGCACTTGGCGTATCGGTACTCCCTTGGGTTCTCTGTGTTCACATACAGGGGCACCGGGCCAGGAGGGTGCCGGGGCATGAGGTAGTTGAGGGCAGCTCCATCGGTCTCGCACACGTTGTGCAGCACACAGACGGCCCCACTCACGAGGGCTGAGGTCTCCACCGTGTAGTCCAGGTGGCCCGCGAGGATCCTCCAGCGCTGCTTGAGGGCCCCAAAGGCCCTCCCGACCACTGTCCTGCTTGCACACAGGCGGGTATTGTAGAGAGTCTCCACAGGGTTCCGGGCGACCGGGTATGCCTTCATCAGCCACCAGGTGAGGGGATAGACCGGGTCCCTCAGGATGCAGGGGAGCATCATCGCCCCCTCGATCCGGGTCATTTCCATATCCGCGAAGTCCCTGCGGTACATCCGGGCAAAGAAGGGAGAGATGGTCATGATCTGGGCATTGTGGCTGCGCCCAGAGTTGCCCATGAAGATGTCTATGGGCCACCCCCAGTGGTCCACTACAGCTGCAGCTGCAGGGAGTGGTATCCGTGTCTGTTAATATATTCCACGGCCTCCCCAGCGGAGGGGTGGAGGATCTCTATGTGGGTGCTGTCCACAGCGCCCATGCAGTTGGGGAACCCTCCAGTTGCGAAGCCAGCCATCACAGCTGCCTGGTCCACCAGCTGGATCGCTCGGTCCAGGAGCACACTCTCCACAGCCTTGCAGACATCCCGCAGGATCCCGGTGACGGCTCACCCCGACGCCGAAGTTCTGCAAGACAGACCGGCAGGAGTCAGGAGTTGGTAGTGCCCAGACCTCAATGGCCACCCACTGGACCATGGGGATGGGGGTTCGCATGGGGGTGTGCTGCCGCTCCAGCCATGGCGTTAACAGGTCCGCAAGTCGCATTAGGGTGTGCCTGTCCATTCAAAAGTGTGCCCTCCAGGTGGCCTCATCCCACTGAGCCAGCACCTGGGACCACCACCCCTGTGCCCACTCTGTGACCCATACTCGCCGGTCAATGGGCATAGCGAGCAGGGCTGTGCACCCCATGATCTCCCTCCACCATTGGAGGCATCCAGCCACCTCGCAGAGCAATGTGCCCCTCTCCCAGCTGCGGAGGAGGGCCTGCCGGGCCGCCCCAGACACCCGCAAGGCCCTGAGTCGGGCCAGGGAGCACCTGCGGGTGTGGTGGGATCTCTGAGCCCTAGCAGTGTTCCGGGCAATGGTAACCCATAGGCGGGCACCCAGGTGCACCTCAGCAGTCTGGATGCGCAAGAGATCAGTGTGTGAGCGGTACCACTTTGCGCAGAGGGCTAGGTGCATCCCTCAGGCGCCCAACCAGCCTAGCTCCATTGTGCATGTTGCCCCGGGTGGGGGGCAGCCGGCCCAGTTATAGGCCAGGGCACGTGTAGCCCCACCCCTGGGTCAGTTATGGGTGGTCCCCCTCCCAGATGCCTAGGCAGGCTCCTGCAAGGTGGCCATGCCAGGGATCTGGGGGCGGTCCACTGAGTGCAACTGCTGTCCCTGCAAGGGGCCTGGCGCATGATCCAGCCTGAGCCAGGGTGCGTGCGGGCTGCAGCTGCATTCCTCCGGAAAATACAGGCAACAGTGCTCACCCTGACACTGAAGTGCTGGGAGACTGATTGGCAGGAGTCGGGCATTGCGAGGGCCCAGACCCCGATGGCCACCTGCTGGACCATGGGGATGAGAGTCCTCATGGGAGTGTGCTTCCTCTCCAGCCAGGGCGTCAGCAGCTTGGTAAGGCACAGCAGGGTGAGCTTGTCCATCCGAAAGTGCGCCCTCCAGGCGGCCTCGTCCCTCTGAGCCAGCGCCCGAGACCATCATCTCTGTGCCCGCTCTGTGACCCATACCCACTGGGCAATGGGCATAGGGTGCAGGGCGGCACGCTGCATGGTCTCCCTTCACCATTGGAAGCACCCAGCTGCCTCGTGGAGCACTGCGGCCCTGTTCCGGCAGCGAATCAGGGCCTTCTGGTCTGCCTCGGACACCTCCTGATCCCTGAGCTTGGCCAGGGAGCGCCTGAGGCCATGGTGGGCTTTTCTGGACCCTTGCAGTGCTCCAGGTCAAGCTAACCTGCAGGTGGGCGCCCTGGTGCAACTCTGCAGTCAGGATGTGCAGCTGATCAGTGTGCAAACGGTACCACTCGGCACAGAACTCTAGGTGCATCCCGCAGGTGCCCAACCTGTCTTGCTGCATGGTGCTCTCTGCTTCGGGTGAGGTGCAGCCAGCCCCATTATAGCCTGGGACATGTGGTGCCCCACCCCGGGATGCGACCCAGCGACCGGGTGGGGTCATCCGTGTGGGCCCGGGACGCCCCCCCCCTCGGCTGGCCTGGGTGGCTCCAGGTGGGAGGGAGGGCCGGGGAGGCAGGGGAGACCCATTGCGCGCTCCTGCTCTCCCTGCCTGGAACCTTGGGCATGGGCCAGCATGTGCCCGGGCGTGCTGGCAGCAGCTGCATTCCTGCTGTCATCACCTCCCACCTCTCTGTGTTGGCAACATTGTGTGATCGCTGGCCTGATTAGTGTGTCATCTGTCCTGTCTGTGTGCTTGGTTCCTGCAGCTGTGCTGGGTCCGCATCCCATGCCTCGCTTGTTTGCCATGCCTTGTTGCGGGCTGTGGCCTTATTGCTTGGCCTTGGCGCTCCCCTGTGTCCCCTCCCACCCCTCCGGGGAATGTGGGGCCCCCTTTCCATTGTGTCAGTCCCCCTGGCTTGCTGGCCCATGGCTGACTGTGCTTCCAACGGGCCCCCAGCTCCTGGCCCCCATGGGGCCCTCCATACATGAACCTTCCGTGAGATCATGGCCCTGTGTAACCTGTGGTATACCATGGCAGTGCAATTGTTCCTGAGCCACCCGGACAGCCTGCTGGGTGCCTAGGAGAGCTTGAGCAATGGCCTTTGTTACTTTAACTATCAGGCGAGTGCCCGCAATTGCCGGCTGCATGCTGAGACGCTGGGGCTGGTTCCCTTTCCCGATGGGCGCATTCTGGAGATGAAGTGCTTGCATGTGGGGTGGTCTGCGGTGGAGACCATGTCTGCTCTGTCTGTGTGCAGCCTGACCACCTACACGGTCTGTCTGGCGGAGGGGGGCCCTGCCTTGGCCATGTCCTACTTTGGCTGCGTTCACGGGGCCCGTGGGTACCAGCGCTCTCGTGGGGCAGTGTATCACCAGCTGTTGGAGCTCGGTCACCTTCCGTGGCTCCCCGCTGATGACTTCTTTATGTCTGAGCCTACCGCAGTGGAGCTGGCGGCGCTGTTCGGTGTGTGGTCCCGTTCTGATGTGCAGTTGGGATTCTCCATGCAGGATCCATTCGAGGCGTACTACCTGATCGCCCACCACATGTCTGTGGTGGGCTACTGCTGGGGCATGCTTCATTGGATGCACTTCATTCACCTGGTGGGTCACCTGGCCCCTGGCCCCCTTGTGGCCCCCTGCAGCTGGCTGTGAGTCCCCCTGTGCCTTCCGGACCCTTGTTGCTGGCCCTGCTGTGAGCTCCCGCCTCAGCCCTGGTGCCGTGGCCTGCTGCCAGCTCCCTCCTTAATGTCCTACCCATGCTGCTGTGCTGCCTACTTCCCAGGGTTCCGCTGCGCCTGGCTGTGGCTTCGGGGTTCCACTGGGGGGCCCCCCGTCTGCCTCTGCAACCGTTGTTCCCCTCCATGGCTGCCTTCTCCAGTGTCCATATCCAGCTCTCCGAAGTGCCCCCTGGCTTCCCTGGGTGATGCTGACCTTCCTCATTCATGTGCGCTCCCTTGTGCACTCCAGTCCCCCCCCTTGGGTGCCTGTGTGACCTCGGGTTTCTGGGGCCCCCAGACTGCATCTCCCAGCTACCTCCCGGTGTGTGTGTGTGTTTGTTCCTTTGGACTGGCTGCATGGCTCCGGCTCTCCTGCCTCCCTTCCATGGCACCCTCACCGGCGCTTGGGGTCCATGTGTGCCTCCTGGACCATGCCCAGGCCACTTCCTGTTCTGTGTGGCCTCCCCCTGTGCCTGTACCCCGACCTTTCGGGTTCCCCCCATTCCAGTGCTGACTGTGTAGCTGTGGGGGTGCCCATGTGGGCTGTGCTGTTGTTGGGGGTCTGACTGCCATTCCCCGTTCCTGTTCCTGCCCCTGGCCCATTCCCCTCTCTTCCCTATCCTGCTACCCCTCCGCCCCCGTTCCCTTTGTGCCATGTGTGCTGTCTGTCCCACTGTGTGCCCCCTTCCCTTTCTTTCCCGTGCATGTGTGTGTGCGCCTGTGCGTGTTTGTGTGCTGTGTGTTCCACTGTGCCCTCGTTGTCTCTGTGCCTGTTGTGTGTGGTCCTCGGCGGCTCTTCTCCCTCTTCCCCCTCCCTTCCCATTTCCCTTGTGTTCGCATTCCCTTTTGGCGCTTTTGGCTTTGTTTGCCTTCAGCCGGCCATGTCTGTGTCCCGCCCATCCCTGGTGCCTTCTGGGTGTTTTGACCATGGCTGGGAATCAGTGTCACGTCAGTTGCGCTGCCCTGGGCAGTGATCTGGCAGCCCGTTTCCCTTCCATGGTTCTGATCCTGTCACGTCTGTTCGGGACTCTCCTTGACCACAGGGGGTGGTTGTTCAGTTCACCACCACTGGGAATCCACTGTGGTGAATTGGGCACCCGTAATGTCTGAAATCACCCATTGATGTGGATGCATGGCTAATATTAAATTTGATCTGCAATATGATTCCTGCAAAATCCATTTTTTAGATATCAGACTTGTGTATAGATCAGGTACCATGTCCACATCTACATATAAAAAGGATAGAGATGTGAATTCCTTGCTCCACTATATGAGCAATCATCCTGGACATCTTAAAAATAATTTACCTTATAGCCAACTTATAAGAATCAGGATGAATTGCAATAGCGATAGCATGTTCATACAGCAGGCCAATAGTTGTATGGATGATTTGAGAAAGAGGGACTATCCAGATAAGATCCTCAAAAAAAGTTTTTTTAGACTATTAGGACAACCCAGAGAATCCTTATTAGTACCCAAGGAGAGACAACCATGTGAAAGGCTTGTATGTCCCCTCAATTTTAGTCTGGGATCTGAGGAGATTAAAAAAAGCCATTTTGAAACACTGGCACCTAGTGGAATGTATACCAGGGTACAACAAAAAACCTATTTTTCCATTTAAGAAAAAAAAATGCATGACAGACATGTTGGTTCATGCTAGTGTTAATTTGGATAAATCAGGTGCTAATATTTTACCTCATGTGTCCATTGCCATGGGACATTTTAAATGTGAGAGTTGTGGGGTGCGTAAATATAGCATGCCCATGAAAGAGTTTATACATCCAGGTACAGAGTGTAAATTTACCCTCAAACATTTTTCCTCGTGTTTCACCAGGTCAGTAATTTATTTAGTTCTATGCCTCTGCAACTTAATATATGTAGGATATACCTCAAGAATGTTGAAAATAATGATTTTGGAACACTGCAGCAATATTAGATGAAAAGTTTTGAAAGAACCTCTGCTACTGCATTTTGTTCAGATGCATCATGAGGTGGGTGATTTGAAATTCACCTGCATTGAAGCAGTCCCAAGCGATGGTCATAATTTGAAATTAGGGCTGTAGTGGCATACTGCTGCGACAACTGTTACCGATGGAAACCCCTATTCCGCGCATCGCAGCATGGTTCAGCAGAGACAGCTTTCCGACAGCTGTGGCTGCAGTTTGCCGGAAATGGTGCCACGGCATTGTGACTGGTCAACGGAAGCGGAACTTTTGCGGATTTCAATAAGAAGTGGCACCAGTTCCCCTTTCCATTGATCACAGAATCTTTGTGGTTATCTGATCATTGTATCATGTTTCCGCCGCCCGGAATACAAGGTATCGCGAGACCCGGTGGCATGATCAACCCTCGGACCCTGTTGATGACACCTGCATGCCCAATTTCATTGGCTAGGGCTTTCCCAGAGGGACATACCCCGCCTTCACCATTAAGTATAAATATTTGTGTTTGTAGCTTTCTTCTCCCTCTTTATCCCCAATCGCAGTGAGAGTGAGTGACTGTTGGAGCTGCACCACCAGTGTCTGTGTTTGTTAACACACTCTGATCTTCCATGCTCCGTGACAAAGCACCGCATCGCAACTCGATGTGGAGAGAGAGTTCTATCCCTTCCTAATTCAGAGCATACAATCGAGTTTGAATAACATAAATAAGGTTTTGTGTAAGTGCTTGAACTTTTCTGCTAATTCTTCAAAACTGTGCTTTATTTAACTGCTAATTTAGTGTTAAAGCAGCTAAAGTAATTCTGCTACAGCTACAATTTACATTTTCCGTTATCCTTTTTTAAAATAAATGTACACATATGTTGTTTGCTGCTAGCCTTTTAGTGTTTACGTATGTTATTGCTCAGTTGGGCTTGATATTGTTTGTGCTTGATATTGTTTTATTGTTCATTTTGTTCATAATAATGGTTGTTGGTTGGATGGATGGATCATTGGTTTATTTGTGAAAACTTTGCTGTTGGGTTGATGATAAATGTGGCTGTCCCGATTCTTTTGTTGTGAATGGTGGGCAAACGGCGACCGCAGCTATTGCCTCCCCTCCCTCCATGCTCTCCCTTGACTGACTCCCCTAGCATTCCCCCCCCCCGGCTATTCCTGCATGTGCTCCCCAGTCCCTGCTCCATGCTTGCTGGCAGCTTCCGCAGCTGCCGGCTACGGCCCCCCTCTTCCTGGCTCTCTATGGAGTGGTTCTCCTGGCAGTCCCCCCCCCCCAGATGTGCCTATTTCCCCATGTGCTTCCCCGAGTCCCTGATCCAGACTCGCTGGCAGCTTCCGCGGCTACCAGCTACGGTCCCCCCTCCTCCTGGCTCTCTATGGAGTGGCTCTCCCAGCAGCCCCCGGCCATGCCTATTTCCTCATGTCCATGCTCCAGGCTCGCCAGCAGCTTCCACAGCTACTGGCTATGCCCCCCCTCCTCCTGGCTCTCTAATGAGTGACTCTCCCGGAAGCCCCCCCCGGCCATGCCTATTTCCTCATGTGCTTCCCTGAGTCCCTGCTCCAGGCTCACTGGCGGCTTCCATGGCTACCAGCTATGTCCCCCCTCCTCCTGGCTCTATTGAGTGACTCTCCCAGCAGCACACACCCCCTGGCCGTTCCTATTTCCCCATGTGCTTCCCCGAGTCCTGCTCCAGGCTCGCCGGTGGCTTCCACGGCTTCCGCAGCTTCCGGATATGGCCCCCTCCTCCTGGCTCTCTATTGAGTGACTCTCCCAGCATCCCCACCCCCGGCCATGCCTATTTCCCCATGTGCTTCCCTAAGTCCCTGCTCCAGGCTCGCCGGTGGCTTCCAAAGCTACTGGCTATGCCCCCCCTCCTCCTGGCTCTCTATTGAGTGACTCTCCCAGCAGCCCCCCCCAGTCATGCCTATTTCCCCATGTGCTTCCCCGAGTCCCTGCTCCAGGCTCGCCAGCGGCTTCTGCAGCTACAGGCTACGCCCCCCCTTCCTGGCTCTATTGAGTGACTCTCCTGGTAGCCCCCCCCCCC
>QEPC01003569.1:221356-242185 GCA_003113815.1 Sphenodon punctatus
TTGCCCCCAACCTGCAAAGGAAGAGGATTGGAGCTGAAAGACCAAGGCAAAATGTGGGTGCATGGAGCCTAAGTTGTAAAAGAGCAAAGTATGCGAAGCCATGCAACATTTTTACTGCTTACATGGTGTGGAAGTTAAGGCGGGAGTCTTAACACACAATTTCTAGGTTTGTTAAAGTTTGCTTGGTATGAATCTGCCTTAACTAAGTTTGTAAAACCATAGGTTTTTTGTTTATCTAATATATAAATACTTTATATAATCATTTTTATTTGTGTGGTACATTTAATTGGACTTAGTTCCTTTTTTCTCCCTTTCTTCATTTGGAGTGCAGAAGTCCCCAGAGGCTCCTAGGGGCAAGAACTGTGCTCCCCTCTTTCAGTCTGATGTCAACTAGAGATGTGACCAAGCGGCCCATGTCATTTTCATTTTTCATTTTTGTTATTTAAATATGTCATTTTTCATTTTCATAAATATCATTGTCGTTTTCGTTTTTGCTTTCGTGTTCATTTTCCATTGGTTTCACATTTTCAGCTGTAACATTTTTGTTTTTCATTATATTTGGATGATAATTGGAGGGTTTATACCTCCAATGGAAGGAATTAAATGTACCAAATTCCAAAAATATTGGATAAAGGAATCTAATTCTATAAGCAGGTGAATTATATTATTTTGCAAAAATCTTCATATACATTCTTACCTGCAACTTCTTTGCCTCAAATTTAATGTAGCTAAAACTTGGGAAGTTTATATCCCTTCCTATAGCTACTATATCTGCCAAGTTTCAGAAGGATTGGATAAAGGGTCCTGGTGGTATAAGCAATTAACATATAAATGTATGTCTGTAACATCTTTGTAGTCCAACCAGAATACATGAAATTTTTCAGAGCTGCAGGATGTGACTGTGATGATAATTGGCCAGCCTGGATGTGGAAACTATGTCTCCTGATTGCTGAGATGCTATCCCCAAAGTCCCATCTATGTCCCTTCTATGCCCGCTTTAGGGCCTGCCCCGAAGCCACTACCGATTAGGGATGGGCGAACATGGTTCAGAAGTCTGAAGTTTGGACCGAACTTGAATATTTTGGTTGCCCAAACCAAACGTATGAACTGAACTAGAATTTGAGTGTTCAGTTCGAATGCATTCAGTGAGTTTGGAATTAATTTTCATTGGTTTCAATGGAAAACACATTATCGGCTGTACCGTTTTTGATTTTTATGCTATGTGGCTGAATATTGGGTTGTCTATACCTCCAACAGAAATAATTATGTGTACCTAATTTCAAAACTATAGGATAAAGGAATCCAATTTTAGAAGCAGTTTAATTATTGTATTTTGCAATATTCTACATATACATTCTTAGCTGTAACTTCTTTGCCTCACATCTAATGTAGGTGAAACATGTCCAATTTATTCCTCTTCCCATATTTACTAACTTTGCCAAATTTCAGAAGTATTGGGAAAAGGGTCTTGGTGGTATAAGCAATTCACATATGAATGTATGTCTGACTATAACATCTTTGTTTTCCAACCAGTGTACATAAAATTTGGCAGGGATATATATTATACTTTCATGATCATCTCTTCCAAATATCAGAAAGATTTTATTAAGGGTCCCAAATTTATATGCCTGTACAACATATGTAGAGAAGGGGCCTATGCCTGGGATTCTCTTATGTCGCTGTGGTATAAGATTGGTTTGTGATGCGAATTGGCCAACAGAAATGTCAACCAAATATCCTCATGCTGCACTAGGAACACCCCAACATATCTCCCCCACTTGTTTCTGGGAAGTCAAAAGCATCTGTTTAGGAAAGAGTCAATAGAAATTCTCTTATGTCCTCTGTCTCAGTGCTGCAGGATGTGATTGTGATGATAATTGGCCAGCCTGGATGTGTTTAAACTATGTCTCCTGACTGCTGGGATGATATCTCAGAAGTCCCAGTTATGTTGCTTATGCCCGCCTCAGGGCCGCCCCCTATGCCCACCTCGAAGCCACTACCAATTGGTCCTGTAAAGCTAGAAGCTTGCAGTAATGTGTTTGGCCATTGAATGTGTCTGTCAGTCTTTGGGGTTGCTCCACATCCTTCCTCCTACAGTCTCTCTCCCCCTGCCATGCAGGGTGCCTGCCTCTGACTGGCACTGAATATGCTGATATTCATCTGAATAATGATCTTCACAGGGACAACATCAATTGCTTATATAATTGGGGCCCTTTATCAAAATCTCCTTTACATTTTCTGAAATGGCAGGAAAGGTATTTGATACATTCTTGCTAAATATCCTGTAAACAGAATGGAATATCAAAATGTTACAGATGGCAATGTATTTTCAGGTTAATGTCTTATACCTTTGGGACCCTTTATCCACTCTTTCTAAAAATTGGCAAAATTATTAAGCATATGGAGGGACATGATATGCACATGTTTCACGAACATTGAATGCAAGATAAAGAAGTTGTAGCCATGAATGTGTATGGACCTTTTCTTAAAATCACAACATTCAATTGCTTTTGAAATCGGTTTCCTTTATCTAATCATTTTGAGTTTTGGTACACATAGTGCCCTCCATTGGGGGTACAATATTTACTAATGCCATCAAAATCAAATAAGAAACAACAATGTTATAGTGGGAAATATATTTTTCTGTTTTTTCCCTTTATTTCAAAAACCAAATGTCATTTTCAGTTCCTGATTGCACCAAACTAAAGACTGAACTGAGCCTGACAGAACTGAATACTGAATCTAAACTCAAAGTTTGATCCGAACCACCGAATACCCAAATATCTGAACCTGGTTCTGTTTGCACATTCCTACTTCCGATTGGTCCTGTAAAGCTGGAAGTATGCAGTAATTGGCCAGTAAATGTGTCTTTCAGTGTTTTGGGTTGCTCCACATTCTCCCTCATACAGCCTCCCTCCCCCTACCATGCCAGGTGCCTGCCTCTGACTGGCACTACATGCACTGCTATTTATCTGAATAATGGTCTTCAATAGGACAATTTCAATTACTTATAAAATTGATTCCCTTTATCAAATTGTCCTGTAGTTTGTCAGAGATGATGGGGAACGTATGTGATATATTCTGCCAAATGTCTTGTAAACAGAATGGAATATAAAAATGTTACAGCTGGAAATGTATTTTGAAGTTAATGTCTTATACCATGAAGACCCTTTATTCAATCTTTCTAAAAATTGGAAGGAGTGTTAAACGTGTGTAGTGACATAATATTCACAGGATTAATGCAAATTAGATGGAATATAAAGAAATTGTACCCATGAATGTGTATGGAGCTTTTCTTAAAATCACAACATTAAATTGCTTCCAAAATCAGTTTCTTTTATCTACTCATTTTGAACTTTGGTACACATAGTGCCTTCTGTTGGGGGTACAATCTCCCCAAGTTACATCAGAAGTGAGTAAACATTAAAAAAATTATAGCTGGAAACACATTTTTCAGTTTTTCCCCTTAATTTCAAAAACAAAAAGTCATTGTCATTTCTGTTTTAATTATTATTATTTTCTGTTTTTGTTATTGTAATAACAATAATTAAAATGACAATTTTTATTATCATTATAGTAATAACAAAAACAACATGCACACCCCTACAGTGTCAACTGAGAGGGGCATACTAGCACGCTAGCACTGGTTTCAATGGAAAATCAGGTCACGGCCAGGAAAGGCTTCTTCCCTGGCCATGACCTCCCCCCTTTCCGTGTCTGCTGATCTCCTTTCCTCATAGGAAAGGAGAGGAGTAGGGATCAAAGCTAGTGCGCACCCTCTCTGGAGGAGCTGTGCAGATCCTGCAATTCCCCTCTCCATTCAGGAAAGGAATCAAGGGGAATTGCAAGATCCGTCTGGCTCATCCAGAGGGGATGCACCTGCTCCTGTCCTTTCCCACCAGGAAAGAAGAGCAATGGGCATGGAAAGGGGGGTCATGACCAGGGGAGAAGTTTGCACTGGCTGTGGCCCTGCCATTCCATAAAAGCCGTGCTAGCACACCTTTCTCAGCAAACAGTTGGGGGGAGGGGAGGCTTTCTGATAGCGGGAGAGGGGCATGCCAGCAATCTTGCTGTCCCTAGGCTGCCTCATGGTGCAAGTCCATGAACTATAGGCAGGGGGATGCTTTTTTGAAGGGTTCCCAGAGCTGCCTACCGGATGGCAGTGGAGTGGGGACTTCACTGATCAAACACGGGTTCTGACTGCCTCCATTCCCATGTGTTAACACCCCTAGATTTGTGGTAAGGGGTGATTTCAGACGATACGGGGCCCTTTGGCCCCGTACCGGAACCACCGGCTTCGTTCCCCGCCGGGGTCACCCCGTAACGGCACAACAGACGTGCCGGGGGGATCCCGGCGCGGAAAGTGGGAGGGGCTGGGGCCACGTGGCGCAACGTGCGGCCGCACGGCCCCGCCCCCTCCACGCACCCCGCCGCCCGCCCTCCGAGGAGACGGGCGGGCGGCGGGGCCAATGCGACCGCCGCGTCCGGCCGTGGCGCGTGACCAGACGTGACTTTTCGTTGGTCACGGCCCGGGGTCCATTTGACCACGCTTCCCGGGACCTTCCCCCGGCTAGCCCGGGAAGCGTGGTTCAAATGGACCCCATGTGGGGATTCACCGTGGCCAACATCTGGCGCACCGCAAACAGACGTTCGAGACACGGTGACCACAGGTGGGTATTCAGCGTCGTTCACCATGATCTCGTAACGTCTGAAGACACCCAAGGAGTCCTCCAACCTCTTCAATAAGTTTCCCAAAGTCATTTGTGGGCACTGTCCAGGCTGCTTTGGTTACCAATGCCCTTTCTAGAAAAATAATGGTATAAGTTTGTGATAGGCTTGAAGGTACTTTTCCTTGGGGTAAAAAATTCTGTGGGACCACTGGTGGTTTTGGATATTTTACCCAGGGGTAAATAACGAGAAACTTCAGGCTTTATGTGGAGACAACCTGAAAGTGAAATATGGTGGAGAATTACACATTGGTAGAAACAAGATACAATGCTTGAATAAAACCATGCAAAGGGAAACTACTGAACTTCACACTTCTGTAAAAACAAACCACTTCCCGTTGCCTAGTACTTTCTCCTTGCCCTAGTCCAACAGGAGCAGTTACAAATTGCTAGGTCACTTTGAAATAATTGGTCATGTTGACCTTTTTTGACCAGATCTATGGAGCATAGGAAATTGCAACACCCTGACGAAGCTTTATGTGCTTCAAAATGCACAAGACTCCAATTATTTTTCTATGAGCTTAGGTCTTTTTCAAATTCTTCAGAGAACATTTTGCCCGATATTAACACTCGGATGAATGGAAGGTTAGATTGAAAACTGAGCACCTCCTGTTCTCTTTCTTATCTAAATGGCTTGTGAAATACCAAAGAGGCTTTATCAGTGCTGTAACAAGATGGTGCACATATCCCAGCCACATGACTTTTCTCTAGAAGACACCAGTACATTACACTGCAGTGCCCCATATTTTAAAAAAGGGTAATTTCATGCATTTTAGAATTATTTTTGACAAGAGACAAGCCAATTATGGATGTGTTGCTATGAGCATTGCAGAACATCCGGTAATGATGAGCACTATTGAAGTTGCTAGTGAACACGGAAGACAAAATTGCCAAATAGCCACGTTACGTTTTGCAGTTGCCACCAAAATTAGTTTAAATTGAAGGTAGTGAAACCAAGAGCTGTGCTTTTGTAATCTGACTGGTGCAGCTGACTCATTTGGTATGACCTGAACAAATAGAACATCAAAAATATAAATGGTTTTTGACATAACCAAACTCACTGTTTCATAATGTCATGAATGCATAGATTTTTAGCAAAGCAAGCTCAGTCTGCTGGTACACAGGTGGTCAAACATAGTGCAACAACTTGCAGCAGGTCTGAGTCCAAAGACCCAGTGGAGTACTTATTAATGGGCTTTCTTTAAATACACTTCTACCTGTGGAACTAGGAGTACAGTAATTGTTGAGCCATTATAACATTTTCTTGAGGAGAAAGAATTTCCTGTATTGAAAAGTGCCCAGAAAGAAGGGGAGTTATTTGTTTTGTACTCCATTTGTCCCCCTCGTGGTTTTTAAATGTTTTAAGATGTAATTTTTTGTAGATGTAGATTGATAAACAGAGGTAGATGGAAAGAGTAAAAGCTGATGCTGAAGTTGGAGCTAAATGTTTCAGCTTCTGCCTTTGTCAGTAGCACACTGGGTTTCAAATGGTGCCCAGAGATAGGTGACAGTTAGAGGAATACTGTGGTCTGAAAATTCCAAGGCTAACTAGGTAACTCCTGCAGAAATGGCAAAAAGCAGAAGGCAAACTCTTCTTAACTATTATCTTCTAAATTGAGGTCATAAGGTGTTAAGGTGTTAATTAAGTCTATAGATCCAGAAGTTCTCCCTTTTAAGATGCATTTATATTTATTTTTATTTATTATTGTATTTTTATATTTGTGTTTTTATTGAATTGTTAGTCACCCTGAACTGCTTTTGCAGGAGGGGTAGGGTATAAAATAGTTAAATAAATAAATTAAATTAAATTACTTGGCCTGATTGTTCTCACATGTCAGTTTTACACTAGTGTAACTCCACTGACCTCCTAAGTTACATCAAGGTGACAAGAGAATCGGATCTACTCTTTTTAGCTTGTATTCTGTATCTTCTTTATGCAGAAAATAGGTTAAACCCTGAGACTAATGGCACTTGCACATGTTACCTGGGGGGAGGGGGGGAGGGACTTCCGTGAAGTCAACCATGGCTCTATTTTCACGGGCATTCATGCATGTAGGAATGCACTACTCCGCTTTTCTCCCACGAAAACAAGTGAAAACTCCCGTGATTGTAAGAACTACATCTGGGACCCTGTCATGTGTGAGTGTTGTCGCGGGAGAAAAGCACAATAGCACATTCCTACATATGCTAATTCCTGTGAGAATTGATCTGTGATTGCCCTCACATAAGTCCCTCCACCCCCAGGTAATGTGTTCAAGTGTCCTAAATCTGATAAGTTTTAACTACTTTCAGGACCAAGAAAACTACGAGACTGATGAGAATGGAACCAAAAAACGTGCTTTGGAAATCATGGGACACATGGACAAAATGTATGTTAAAAAAGCATAATTAAACTCAGAATCTCTACTAAGTCATCAAGAGAACCATTGCCAAATCCTGAAGAGCCTTCACATTGGTGTTCCAGAATTATTAGACAGACATGGACACCTTATTCATAAAACCTAGAGTCAGTTTAAAGTAGCACCTTCCTCTACTCTCATTAAGGTGGGCTCAATTAACATGGGAGTTATTTAACCGAGATGCTACCATTCATGGCCACCCAGGAGCCATTCATCTGCCCCCCTGTCTGAAGGTGGAGAGGCATCAGGGAAATGCACACCCCCATGAGCTACACAGCACCCACTCATGGCCATTCACAGGTCACTGCTAAGAAATTAGGACCATGCGGAGCAAGCCAATAAAGTGCACTGCAACCGGCACCCACACATCCCTTGCCCGTATGAACTGGGGCAGCCACCCACGCCAGAAGGCAGGTTCCCACTCATAGGCACTGTGGGCAGGGTACACGGAATTTGCAAGTCACAGGAACTGGCCATGAGCGCTGGGGACCTATTCCTCCAGCACTCAGTGGTGGGACATGTCAATTTCAAAGGCCAGCCCAGCGCACCTCCCCCTCCCTCATGGTCCATGGCAGAGGAGTGCAAGGCAGCTGCCACGGTAGCCGCCTGTTAGAATCCCTCCCCACTCATTCCACCTGAGTGGTTACTCCACAGCTGTGCCACTCAGTGGCCATGGATCCTCCCCCTCAGTCCTGCTCGTTTAAAAACATCAATTTTCATTACAATTTTAAAAATCAAATTCCAGGTGATACTCAAAGTTCTGGACTCCGCTGTTCATACATTTCAGTATTAAGGACCCTCAGTATGGGTGCAGTCCTAACTGGGATAAGAATTCCCTGTTTCTACACATCCACAATCCCAGTCATTCTTGGGACTCCCCCACCAAGCACTCTCTATTTGTGTGTTTGTATTTTATTTCAAATGGCAGCTCGTTGAAGTGTGATCATTCTAGGGCACAGTAGCATGGCATGGCATGAGAACTGTTATGCCTGAAACTGCTCTAGTAAAACAATGTTGATTTAGAGTGATTGTAGGGCTAGCGACTATGCAGATGTGTCTGTCAGAGTGTGAATATTCTTTGTGAAACAGAGGGCATCGAGGAGTTCTCTTCTATTTTGAGCCAAACTGTGTGACTTTGAAGACACAAATATTAAGTTCAGTGCAAAGTGGGGCAGGATGGGGTGGTGGTGCAGGGAAGTGCTTCAGCAAAGGTTTTTGGCCTTTAAACTCAATGCAAAAGGGGGAGAAAGTGGTGGAGTGGAGGGAAGCTCACATCCAGCTTCCTAGTCAGTGGTTTGCCTGTGAGTGCTATACTCAGATTTGCATGGCCACTTCCTCTGAGTGGACTAGTAACTGGGTTTGTTAGCTAGCTGCAGGTGATTGTACTGATAGTCCATTTCATTTCCAAAGGGCCATACATGCCATCACTTATGGTAGTTCATAGACAGAAGCCCTTCTCTTCCTTAGAATGAGCTGTTGAGTGTAACATAGGGTGATTTGAGACATTACGTGGTCCTGATTCACCACAGTGGATTCCCAGTGGTGGTGAGCCGAACCACCCCCCCGGGGTCCAGGAAGGCCCCGAACAGACGTGACGGGATAGGGACCACAGCAGGGAATTGGACAGACAGACCATGGTTCGGGGCAGCGCAACAGATGTGGTGCCGATTCCTGGCCGTGGTCAAAACACCCAGAAGGCACCGGGGAGGGGCGGGAGGCAGACATGGCCGGCTGAGGGCAAAGGAAGCCAGAAGGCCCAAAAGGAAACGCCCACACAAGGGAAACAGGAAGGGAGGGGGAGGAGGGAGAAGAGCCGCAGAGGCAGCACACACAGCAGGCACAGAGACAACAAGGTCACAGTGGAACACACAGCATAAACACACGCCCGGGCGCATACACACCAGACGGGACAGGCAGGGAAGGGGGAACACAGCGGGACAGACAACACACATGGCACAATGAGCAAAGGGGGGAGGTAGGGAGACGGGGACAGGGAGGAAGGGGGGGACCGGTCCAGGGGCAGGGCAGGACACAGGGAACTGCTTCCAGAACCCCCACAACAGCACAGCCTGCACGGGCACCCCCACAGTGACACAGGCAGTTCTGGAATGGGGTGACCCCCAGGGGCAGATCACAGGCACAGGGGGAGGCCACATAGAACAGGGAGTGGCCCAAGAATGGTCCAGGAGGCAGACAGGGACCCCACACGCTTCTGAGGGTGCGATGGATGGGATGGAGGAGATCCGGAGCTATGCAGCCAGTCCAAATACACACAAACACCCTGGAGGATGCCGGGAGGTGCAGTCCGGGGGCCCCAAAACCCCGCGGTCACAGAGTCACCCAAGGGGGGGGCACGGGCACAGGAGGGATCTCAGGTGGACTTGGAAGGTCAGCAGCACCCCAGGGTGCCGGGTGGCGGCTCGGAGTTCAGGACATGGCCACTGGAGAAGGCAACCATGGAGGGGAACACCGGTTGCAGAGGCTGACAGTGGGGCCCCGCAGAGGGGGCCCAGAGCCACAGGCAGGGGCAGCGGAACCCCAGGAAACAGACAGCACAGCAGCAAGGCCGGGACATCATGGAGGGAGTGGGCAGCAACCCACAGCATCAGGGTGGAGGCAGGAGCACACAGCGGGGCCAGAAACCAGGGCCCGGTAGGCACAGGGGGTCTCACAACCAGCTTCAGGGAGCCATGAAGGGGCCTGGGACTGGGTGGCCTGCCTGGTGCATGAAGTGGGGCCACTGAACCATGCCCCGATGGTGTCCCAGTGATGCCATGTGGTGGGTGACCAGGTAGTATGCCCTGAAGGGATCCTGCATGGCGAGTCTCACCTGCACATCGGAACGGGACCACACACCATCCAGTGCCATCAGCTCCGCCCTGGTGGGCTCCGACAAGCCATAGTCAGCTTCTGGGGGCCACAGAAGGGGACCGAGCTCCAACAGCCATGATAGACCACCCCACGGGACCGCTGGTACCCATGGGCCCCGTGAACACAGCCAAAGAAGGACACGGCCAGGGCAGGCCCCCCTCCACCAGACAGGTTGTGTAGGCAGCCAGGCTGCACAGAGAGAGAGCAGACATAGTCTCTGCTGCCAACCACCCCACATGCGCTTACCTCATCTCAGGGATGCGCCCATTGAGAAAGGGACGCAGGCCCAGCATCTTCGCGTGCAGCCGGCAATCGCGAGCACTCACCTCATAGCCAAAGTAGTGCAGTCCGGAGCTCAGACTCACATAGGCACCTGTGAGGCTGTCCAGGCAGCTCAGGAGCAACTGCACGGCCAGGGAATGCCACAGGTCACACAGGGACGTGGTCTCACACAATGTCCAGCTATGCGGGGTGCCTGGGATGGAGGGGCCCGTGAGCCCTGGGGAAGCCTTGCCAGTCATGGCCCAGCACGTGCCTGATACTAACTGTAAGGCAAGAGGGGCCCCACAATCCCTGGACGGACGGGAGGGGAAGCAGGGGAGCTCCAAGGCCAAGCGATAAGGCCACAGCCCGCAACATTGCCCAGCTAATGAGTAAGGCATGGGGTGCAGACCCTGCCCAGCTGCTGGAACTGAGCACACAGACAGGACATTCTACACACAGATCAGGGTGGCGAGGACAACAGTCAGCCAAAACACAGAGAGGTGGGAGGTGATGACAGCAGGAATGCAGCTTCAGCCCACAAATGCCCGGGCGCAGGCTGGACCATGCACCAGGCCCCATTCAGGAATCACAGTTGTGCGCACTGGGTTGCCCACTGCCACCCCTCCCCAGTCTCCATGCAAGAGCTGGCCCAGCCGGATGGGGGGGTAGCAGAGGTGATATGTGGCCCCCCGGCTGGTAGGCAGGTCACGAACAGTGGGTGGGGCGACACGTGCCCCAGACTATAACGGGTGCACCCCCAACCCACCTGGGGCACCATTCACCATGGAGCTGGGGCGGTTGGGCACTTGCAGGATGCACCTAGTAGTCTGCGCAGAGTGGTACCGATCGCACACGGACCTCTGGCGCATCCAGACTGCAGAGGTGTACCTGGCTGCCCAGCTGTGGGTGAGCATGGCTAAGAGCGCTGCTAGTGCCCGGATAGTCCACCATGGGTGCAGGTGCTCCCTGGCCCGGCTCAGGGCCGAGAGGGTGTCCGAAACGGCCAGGCAGGCCCTCATCTGCACCCGAGAGTTGGCTGCAGTGCTCCAAGAGGCGGCTGGCTGACTCCAGTGGTGGAGGGAGACCATGGACCATGCTGCCCAACTCGGTACACCCATTGCCCAGCAGCTATGGGTCACAGAGCAGGCACAGGGGTGGTGGGCCAGGGCACTGGCTCGGTGGGATGAGGCCACCTGGAGAGCGCACTTTCAGATGGACAGGCACACCCTCCTGTGACTCACGGAGCTGTTAACGCCCTGGCTGGAGCGGCAGCACACATCCATGCGGACCCCCACCCCCATGGTCCAGTGGGTGGCCATCGGGGTCTGGTCCCTAGCAACGCCCAACTCCTGCTGGTCCATCTCGCAGCATTTCGGCATCAGGGTGAGCACCGTCACCGGTATCCTGCGAGACGTCTGCAAGGCGGTGGAGGGTGTGCTCCTGGACTGAGCGATCCAGCTGGTGGACCAGGAGGCCGTGATAGCTGGCTTTGCGGCTGGAGGCTTCCCCAACTGCATGGGTGCCATGGACAGCACCACATCGAGAACCTCCACCCCTCCGATGGAGAGGCCACGGAATATGTCAACAGACATGGTTACCACTCCCTGCAGCTACAAGCGGTCATCATGGACCACTGCGGGCAGTTCATAGACATTTACACGGGCCACTCAGGGCGCAGCCATGGATCTCAGGTTGCGGCCATGGTGGGGAGTGCATTTTGGCAGTTACATCTTGTCCGATGGCTTCGGCCGTATCTCTCAGACTCCGACCTTGCCACTGTCATCCATGCCTTCATTACCTCGAGGCTGGATTACTGCAACGCGCTCTACATGGGGCTGCCCAAGAAGCTGATCTGGAGGTAGCAGCTGGTGAAGAATGCTGCGGCTCGTCTCCTTATGGGGGCGGGTCACAGGGAGCACATGACACCAGTGCTCCGGGCTCTGCACTGGCTGACTATAAAGTACCGGGTCAGGTTCAAGGTGCTGGTTTTAACCTTTAAAGTCCTTCACGGCCTGGGCCCTGCTTATCTGTGGGACCGCCTCACTCCCCATGTGCCCGTGCGACCCTTGAGATCATCCGTGGGAGCCTTTTTGGAGGTTCCCCGGGCGAGGCGGGTTGCAACTGATGTTAGATCTTTTTCGGTGACTCCCCCTGTGCAGTGGAATTCGCTCCTAGAGGAGGCTCGGTTGGCTCCCACTCTCCTGCTGTTTCGGCGTGTATGTAAGACCTGACTGTTCCATCAGGCTTTTGACGAGGGGTAGGGGTGGGGTGGGGGGTGGGGTTTTCCCACACATATTGTAATTTTAAATTGTTTTTTTTTAAATTATATTTTTATTGAATGTTGTTCGCTTCCCCAGACTGCCCTGAGGGCAGGAGGGGCAGGATATAAATAAATAAATAAATAAATAAATAAATAAATAAAAATAAAATGACCATCTCTCCCTTCTATGCCTGGATGTACCATGGGGACTTTGCGGACATGGGGATGACCCAGATCAAGAGGGTGCTGATGCCCCCCTGCATCCTGGGGGACATGGCCTACCCACTCACCTGGTGGCTGATGAAGGCATACTCGGTCTCCAGGAACCCTGTGGAAGTGCTATACAATAACCGCCTGTGTGCAAGTAGTACCATGGTCGAGAGGGCCTTCGGGGCCCTCAAGCAGCACTGGAGGTGCCTCGCTGGCCGGCTTGACTGCACGGTGGAGACCTCGGCCCTGGTGATCGGAGCCTTCTGTGTGCTGCACAACGTGTGCGAGACTGACGGGGCTGCCCTCGACTACCCCGTGCCCCGGTACCCTCCAGGCTGCGTGCCACTCTATGTGAATGCAGAGAACCCGTGGGAGTACCGGTATGCAAAGTGCATCCATGCAGCCCTGGCTAGATGGATCAGCCGGGAGGTCGAGGCATGATGCCTCGTACCCCAGTCTCTACCTCCCTGGGGCCACCACCGGCATCCTGGGCCCGCCCCTAGGCACCTACCCGCCTCCAGCCCTGGCCCCATGAACAGAACAATGGCTGCAACTGTGGTGCCCATGCATTTATTGTGCAAAAGTCCTACAGGTCCCATTGCCCCCACCACCACCCACCTCCCAGTGCCAATTCAACCCCCCCTCAAACCGCTCTTCTCCTTCCCCCCTTTCCCCCCTTCCCCCACGTCTCCAGGGCCTCCCTCTCTGCCACCCTCTGGGTGCCATGGCACTCTGGGAGCTCCCCTTCCCCCCACTGTCAGTGTCCCCAACAGTGTCCTGGGAGGCCTCGGTGTCCTGAGGTGCAGGCTGTGGTGGAATGGTGGGAAGAACCGGGGCCAGAGGGGCCCCCCTGGGCAGTTGCTCCCTCCAGAGGCCTACAGGAACCGGGAGGCGGATGCGTGGGCCAAGCAGGCATGCCGGCAGCTGGGGGGCCTGGCATCGGGGACGGGGCAGGCAGGTTGTCCAGCGGGTGGCGGCCATCACATAAGCGCTCATGGTCTCTGTGTGCAGCAGCAGCAAGGTACCAATGTCATGGGAGCAGTCCATCTTGGCCGAATGCTCCTTCACCATATGGTCGATGGCCTGTTCCAGCCACCCGAATGCCTCCACCTGCCTTCTGTGCTCCCGGCACTCCCACCTCCGTTCCAGTCTCACCTCCGCCTGCAGCACCCGGTCCCTTGCCTCCGGTTGTTGCACGGCCTGTTCCGTGGCCGCCTCCATCCAATCAATGGCCACGATCATCCTCTCACCCTGCTCGGTTGTGGAGCGGACTATGTCCTCTGCCTGCTCTTCCCTCCAGTGCCGTACCCGTGCCCGGTGCTCCCTCATCCATTGCACTGGGGGCACGGGGCCAGCTTGCTGGGACCCATCGGGTCACCCTGTTGGGATACACATTAGGGGTTGGTTAGGTGCCCCAGACACCCGCCACCTATCCCATGGCACAGCTGGGGAGTCATGCCCCCCCAGGTTGGTGGCCGGTGCCCTCCCCCGGTGTGCCCCTGTGCCCAGGCTCCCCCTCCCCCACACCACAAGCCCTGGGTCCCACACCCAGCCTCCCCCAGCGCCCTCTCCCCCCCGTGCCAGTGAGTCTCACCTGGGACCTATGGCTCCTCACCCTCCTGTCGCAGGTGCCGGGGCATGCTGTGCCCTGTGGGGATATGGCAGGGGTTGGGTGGGGGTGGGCTGAACATGTCCCCCGGCTGCCCCCCGGGCCCCCTTCCCATGGTCTGGGGTGTCTGGGGTTGCTGGGGGTGGCCCTGTGCTTGGTGTGTCCCCCTCACCCCCTTGGCCCATCCCCCATGTCCGTATCCCCTCCCATCCACATGCTTACCCTAGATGTCAGTCTCGGAGCCTTCCGAGGCTGGTCCCTCCATGTTTCTGGGGTCCCTCTGTGTCCACTGACTGAGGGTGACCAGTGTGCCAGCCTCGGATTCTCCCGGTCTGGACATTGGGTGGGGGCTCTCTGAACTGGTGCGTGAGGGGGGCCTGCTGGTCCCTGAGGTCCCAGGGCATTCCTCTTGGGGGGCAGGACCTGGAGCCGGTGCCTTCTAGGGGGGCAGCAATGGGAGGGGGTACCTCGGCCCGTTCCCCACCCTGGACCACCGTGCTCCCCACAAGGCATGGGGCGACAATGGAGCCCTTCATATGGAGGATGTGGTCCTCCAGAGCATCATAGTAGAGGGCGGTCCAGGCTCCGTGACCAGACCACCAGTTGTTGTCCTTAATGGCCTTGTACCCCCTCTTGAGCTCCATGACCCTGGAGCAGCCCTGGGCCACTGTCCTGTGGTGCCCCACCGCGTCCCGCACGATCTCCAGGTACACGTGCTCATTCCGCTGGTTCACAGCTAGCCTCAGCTGGTTCTCCAGGGTCTCCCAGATCCTAATGAAATCCTGGGTTTCCCTGTGCCCCCATTACCCCCCTTGATGGTACAGCCGTCTCCCATGTGTGCCCTCCTGCTTCTCCTCCTCCACATGCCCTCCGCCTGTCTCCTCCAGGGGCTCAGGCTCCCAGGCCCATTTCCATGTCTGTGGGCCATAAAGGGGGTGGGGGTTCGTTGCTGGGTTGCTTCATCCCTGCAGGCCTCTCCCTTTCCCCTCATCTGCCTGCCTGGCCACCCCCCTTGGTGCCCCTGTGCCCTTGCACCCTCCCTTCAGTCCCCTTACCAATTTCCAGGGTGCCTCTTCCCCATGGCTGGTTGCCGGCTCTGGGGTGGCATGTACCGCCTGCTGCTGCTGTCCCTCCACTGCCTCCATGTGCAGCATGACTACTGTCTCCTCCGCCTGCACCTCCCCCACTCCTCCTCCTCCTGCCTTGCTCTCTCACCCTCTTCTCTCCTCTCCCTTCTGCCACACTCCATCCCGCCACGTCCCCCTGCAGCTGTGTGCCCTTTAAATCTCCCTCAGCAGCCTGTGTTGTTGCTCGTTGCCTGGCAGTGACGCTGTGTGCTTTGTCCCCGCCTGGGAATCATTTTGCTTGATTCTGGCCAGTGGTTGCCATTCAGACATTACTTTTTGTTGTTTCCCAGTGGGAATTGCTTTGACCACGCTTTCGGAGATGGTCCAGGTCGGACCTCCGGAAGGGTGGTTAATTTTGTCCCCTGCTGGGAATTGTCCGTGGTGAACATCTGGTGGCCGCCGAACAGACGTTCAGGGCCCTTTGGCCTTGCCGTAGGGTTGAATGTGGTTCACTGTGGTTGACTGTGATCTCGTAACGTCTGAAAACACCCATAGACAAAGGAGGGGGATGTAATGAGGAGCAAGTGAGAGGTGACATCTTGCTAGCTTTGCAACTGTTTATTAAACTATTTCATGTATTGTTCTCTTAAAGAAGGACTACGTTTTATGGATACAGGGAAGAAAAGGCGTCACCGAGAACTGGGGCACTTTGGAAGCCCTGGAAATTGGAAACTGCATGAAAGAAGATGAATGGCAAAAAGAAATGTGCATCTAGCATCTTGGATGGATTGATGGGGAGAGAAATAAAGTAATGATCTACTTTGCTTTAAATCCATGCAGCATCCAGACATAAATACACACACCTGATTCCTTGCCCTAAATTGTTGCAATCTGAATGAAGAAATCAATCACAATGTTGTGTAACTGTTTGATTTCGCTCTGCTGCCATAATTGGAATGGAATTTGTTGCCTTGGAGATTCTAGAGATCTTATGGGAAGATGGGGGAGGGAGTTATAAGGAGACATGGAAATGGGATTTGCCACATGCTTGAGCAAGGATCAAATGAGCAGAAAGAGGTGAATGTAAAATTAATGTAAAATTAGCAATCATCCAAGCCAAGTCAGCTAGAATCATAGAGAGAGGCTGTATGGAAAGGGAAAACTGTTATTTTTTCCTCAGCAAATTCCAAACTCTGAAGCTTGTCTGAATTATGTAGATATTTGTGATAACTACCTTCCCCTCCCTCTTTCTCAACCTAACTCATTCAGATTCTTCTTTCTTCCTGTGACCCAGATCTTCCCTTCCTGAGGAATTTGCACTAGCTCAAATAGTCCTGCTACATTCAGATTGTGAAGTTATTTTGGTCCATCAGTTTTTCTTTGCTTCTTTTCCTCTGTTTCTTTAGGTACACATCAAGGGTGGTTTTTTTTTTACTTACAATGAATAACCAATAAGCACACTTTTGGTCTCACAGGAAAGCTAGAGCATGAGTAAATGAGTGATATGTACCACTCCTCATATAATGAACAATAAGTGACACTGGGCATTTTTACACACATCTTAAAGTGTTGATCTTTCTATCTTCTGGGTTTACAAGTCCACAAGTAAGGCTGCATTCCCACCTGCTGCAGCGGTGGCTGCAGTGGGAGGGGCGAGGGAAGACGCGGCAGCGCAGAGGAGCCGGCTGGCGGGAAAAGAGCTGGTGCAAACAGGGATCTGCCGCAGCTTCTCTCATACATCTCAGGGCAGGATTTTGCGCCCTGACATGCGTGAGAGAAGCCGTGGCAGATCCCTGTTTGCACCGGTTCTTTTCCTGTCGACCGGCTCCTCTGCGCTGCTGCGTCTTCCCTCGCTCCTTCCGCTGCCACCACTGCCACTGCAGGTGGGAACGCAGTCTAAGTTCCAGATGCAGTCTTCACATACACACTGTCCTGAAGCAGCCTAACGTAGTCGCAGCTGTAGATGTGAGGGGCTGCCATGGAAACCAAGTGACCACAGCTGCCTGGAGCAGCCAGGAAAATTTTTACACACAAAGGTTCTGGGAGAAGTTCTGTGCAGAAGTCAAAGAGCCAGATGTTTAAGATCTGGGCAGAAAGTTCAGGATAAAAACACCCACTGATTGAGGAAGTTAATGAGGACACACCCCTATTTCTTTCTTTAGTACAACCTCCACAAACCCTTTGTTTACACCAGAGGGTGGAACCCTTTCCCTTTCTCAGGCTACTTGGTAAATTAGCTCAAGCACAGTAGGTTACACAGGAGTTGGAAGTGAGGGTGCAGGGTTGGCCTTAGAATTTGCAGGGCCCAGTGCAAAAATAAAATGTGGGGGCCCCCATGGCCCCATCCTCCATAGCCCCATCCCTTTAGCCCTTTATTGCAGGGCCCTGACCCTCAACCCTAGTAAGTGAGGTGAAGGGGGTGCAGGGCCCAGCAGGAAGCAGCCACTCTGGGGGCTGAGAATTGCAGGCAGGGAGAGGTATCTTCAGAAATAGCCTGTCCCCGGGCCTTAGGAGCGCTGGTCCTGAGGCTACCAGAACTGGTCTCCCTGTGGGCCCCTTCCCACTCTGGGGCCCAGACCATGACCCCTATTGGCCCTGCTTAAGGCCAGCCATATGAATGTTGCTATGAAGGAAGGAAGGAAGGAAGGAAGGAAGGAAGGAAGGAAGGGGAAGGTCCAGATTATGGATCTATGCTATGAATCCATCTTTTGGTGGAATCAAATGAGATGATAACCCATTGGAGTCCATGGTAAACTTCAGTCTTGTCTGGATTCAGTTACAGTTGACTCTCCCCCATCCATTCCCCACAGCAGCCAGGCACTGGGTAACAAATGAGACTGCAGGGCCTGGGTCGGATGATAAAGAGAGGTAGAGCTGGGTGTCATCAGCATATTGATCATCAGCCAAGGCCACAGCCACAGTCTCTGTGCCATATCCAGGGCAAAGACCTGACTGAAAAGGGTCCAGGAATCTGATGCCATTGAAATGAACCCAGAAGCGTTGGGCAACCACCCATTCAATAACCTTCCTTAAAAAGGGAAGGTTAGAGACAGGCTGATAGCTAGTCGGGGAGTCAGCATCCAAATATGGCTTCTTAAGCAGGGTCTGGACAACCTCAGTTTTAAGGGCATCTTACACCCTTCCCTCCCAAAGGGAGGCACTGACAACCCCAGTCAGCAACGTCCCCAACATCTCCCAGTTGGCCTTCACCAGCCAGGATGGGCAAGGATCTAATTCGCAACTGGTTGCCCTCAACACTCCAACCACCCCCCACATGTCGGTGAGCAATACCAATTGAAACTGATCCAAATAAACCAGAAAAAGACTGAGTGTCCATAACCCCAAACTCTGACTCTGCAAATGAAATGGTAGCAACCAAGTCTTGGCAAATATGAGCAATTTTGTCTGCAAAGTAGTCAATAAAAATATCATAGCTGACATTAGAAGACTCCATTTCCAGGTAGAGGCAGGCCAGATTAACCAGGCCTCTCGCCACCCAGAATAGTTCTGCTGGACGAGACTTTGCAGATGTTATGATAGCAGAGAAGAAAGCTTTCTTCGCTGCCATCACAGTCACAACATAGTTCTTGAAAAATGGTCTATGCCACAGTCAGTTGGCTTCAACACGAGCTGAGCACCACCTGTGCTCTAACTGCCTCCCCTCCCCTCCCCTCCCGCTTCAACTGCCTCAGGTCGTCCGTAGACCAGGAAGACCTGTGCTACTGTAGCGAAGGAAGTAGACGTCTGGTTGCAAGTATTTCGATAGCCATGATCAGAATGTCTTTGCAAAAGGCAACTAAGTCAACAAAAGAGTAGCCGCTAAGGTCAGTAGGTAAATCCCTCAGAGAGACAAACTACATACAAATCCATAAAACAAGATAAAACAGATCAAGCAGGTTTGCATTGACTCATCAAAATTCCAGTCGGCTAAACAATGCCAAATAAACAGACATGAAATGAGAAGTATTTCATGAAACTGCTTTTACTCCCAATATAAATGATCCCCAATTCAAACAAGGATACTTGTTGACAGGAGAGTATGAACTTATGAGCTGCCAGACTGGCAGCGGTCCATAAAACCCAGGATCCTCTGAAAGAGGCCAGTACTGAATGATTCAGATGGGTATTTCTGTATAAGATTCTCCCCCTTCTTTCACCTCCAGGAATCTGTACATCATACAAATACTCCAGGGTAGATCGCAGGTTAAATATTTCATGGGAACAAGTTCTTGGAGGGTTCTCCTTGCCACCAAAGGTGCCTGCCTGTCTGTATCCTTTACAAAGGAGGTTAAGCGGGAGGTGACAGCTATAACACCAGGCTGTGTAGCTGGGTATAAGGTCACAGACGTATAGCTGTCAGTATATAATACAAGAAGGGGTGGATTTGTGATAATTTGTTGCAGGGAGGGGGAGTGGCACTGGTCCTAATCATCTTCAAATGTTCTCATTTTCAATTACATTTCTGTGTCTGAAAATGAAAAAAATCTCCCTTACATAGTCAGTGGGGTTCTACAGTACTTGCATTAAAAATGTGTGTAGGAGGGATGATTTGTGTGACATACTTTGGGGCGGGGGGGGAGTCTGTAGTAGAATGACAGTGTGTGTGTGTGTGTGTGTGTGTGTGTGTGTGAGTGCATTAGAGATCTTCACTGCCTCCTAGCTGAGAAGCACACTAGAGATCTCCTTCCCTGCTAATCAGTTGAGAGGTGCGCTAGAGATCTCCCTCCCTGCTAATCAGTTGAGAGGTGCGCTAGAGATCTCCCTCCCTGCTAATCAATTGAGAGGTGCGCTAGAGATCTCCCTCCCTGCCAGGGCTGGATGTAAGATTTTTGCTGCCCTAGGCACTACTGAGACTGCTGCACCCCAAAGCCATGTTCCCCAGTCCATGACCCTCCCCCAAGCCACACCAGGCTCCCCCTTGGGGGGGAAATAAAGAAAATAAAAAATAAAATTAAATAAAAAGTAAAACATACTAAAATAAAATAATAATAATAATAATAATAATAATAATAATAATAATAATAGATATAAAATCCTACTCACCCAGAGTGGGGGGAGGCACCCTCAGCTGCTGCCTGGAAACCCAGCCTGGTATCCCTGGCACCACCCCCAGCCCCTGGCTGGCTGGGGTAGGGAATGCGGGGGCTGGAGACTGGGGGCTGGGATGGGATGGCTGGGTATTGGGATGGTTGGGGGCTGGGATCAAGGCTGCCTCAGCAGGGGTGTAACTAGGTTGGAATGGGCACAGGAACAAGAAATGGACTTTGCCCCCCCCCTGCCCATCACCATAGACTCCCCTGCCCCTCTCCCTCCCCTCTTTCCTCACCTCAATGTCCTTATTGCATAAAACTGTCAACAAACGTACTTATTAAATTAAAACATGTACTCAGCTACTGCAATGGCCTCTTCCTTGCTTTTAGCT
>QEPC01003569.1:251337-262688 GCA_003113815.1 Sphenodon punctatus
GAGATTATTTCCCACACATAGCCTACCTGGCTATTTCTAGAAATCCTGCCTACTGGATCAGTACAGATAATTCAGAGCTTTGGTACAATAGTTACATGCATTTTCAAATATGGTCATTGGTTCCAATATATTAATTCTCATAGTATATTACGTACAATCAAATTGCAACAGGCCCCACCGTGTCACCATTTTGCAATATGGTGACATAATTTTGCTTCTGGAGTGCTTGAGGCTTTTAAGTTTTTAAGGATCATTGACTTGTCTGGCTGTGAGGGAGCTCAATTCTCAGTCAGAGAGACTATGTCCTTCGTGTCAATGGAGCATGACTAGCCCTGGCCTGCAAGGATCATATCGTTCTCTTTGCCCAACATGCAATCCAGATAACAACAGCTATTAAAATACATCGAATGATTAAAATGATAATAATGGGATGTATTCTAAGATTGAACACCCCTGTAGCAGTGGGTGACCACCCAAATAGACTTTCCAAAAAAGAATGTTTCGTGGTGTATTCTACTTCTGTTAGGACATGGGTAATTTGATTTCCTTCTGATCTAAGAACCAGAGCTGCATGGCCTAATGTGTTAGCTAAATGTTGTACTTGAATTGTTTTTATTCATTTGGATGTAGAGTCCAAGTAACATTATTTACATACATTTTAGTTACATTACACATGGGGTAGTGTGGATAAATAATTCATTATATCATGTGGGAGTTCCAGGGGGTGGTATTACATAAAAACATTTATTTATCAAAACCTGAAAAAGTGGTGATACAAAAGGAGAACATTGGGGGTGATATTTGCTGATATTATAATTGGATAGGGTCAGAGGTTACCAGCACTTGACCCAATGTAGGGGCTAGTCTTTACCACTACCCCTTTGTGCAAATAGTGTGAGTGATGTCATGACATAGCTGGAAAGATGCTTAACTTTAAAAAAACCAACCTGTAAATAGAAAACAAACCAACTACAAAGCATAGATAAACAAGTGGTGGTGAAGAGATTAACTGAAGGTTTAGTGATATCACATAGACATATAGATAGATGTACAACACTGAGTGATAAACACACAACACTGAGTGACAAACAGCCATGGCATAACATACACACACACACACACACACACACATAAATGAAATAAAATAAAATAAAAACTGTGGTTGGTTCCTTAGTTTGTTGCCTTCCAAGGCCTTCTACTTGCTTCTGTAAGAAATAAAGAGATCTGATTTCTGCAAGGCCTAATTAAGGGTGACTCCCATAGTTAATTCATGAAACTAATCACTGGAATCATATAAATCCTCCCCCCTTTTAATACTGTAAGAGCACAAACAGTATTACTTTTGTAATGGCTGCCTGCTCCTCTGTGGGATCAAGTCATTCCAGAGGTCTGGTAAACAGAATCTGATGCATTTTCTTTCTCACATATCATTTAAAATACTAGCGACTGAGGGAATGATGCTGATGGCACCAGCACTGATTTGTAGGAATCCTCAAACATACATACATACATTCTCACCCAAAGACCTAGAACTCTAGCAGGAGCACCCACTTACACAAGTTTTCAATAGAACATTCATTACACTTGCACATGTGCTCACACAAATTTTTGTCACACACCCCTATCTCAGGGCACTCAGGCAAAGTCACTCACACACATACCCACATGGGGATCTCCTCAAGCATACAAATATACATACACCCTATCTCATACATCCCACACAGTCAAGCACACACAAGTTACTCAAAGCAGCATTGAAGCATGGTAAATGGCAGAGACAACGCATGCATGATTTTTGAGACTGCTGCTTTTATTTCTACTTACAGGCAGTTTAGTCCTTGCTGGTAAAGATAAATGGTGGCAAAAGCAGTGTAGATGAGGTCCTATTTTAAAACCAAATACCTAAAAGACACCACCACCAATCACAACAATAAAAAAAATCCTTGTTACCCCCTTTTAAACACTGTCTCTAGCCTTCTTTCTAACATACCCCTTCCCAAACTGGATTTAGGAAGGGGGGTGGGGTTTGCTTCAGGCTGGATTATGCTTGCAGGGGCCAGGGACAACTGTTGCTGGTTAGGGCAGAATGGGGGAGCCACATGGAGAGATGGGTGAAATACATTCCCCAAAACAAGTTAGTGAATGTCTGTATTTCACTCCACGCCCTCTCCTGGAAACCTGGCCATGGAGGGGGACTCCTGGAGAACCCTACAGGACAATGGACATTCTGAGGGAAGGGATAAAAGTCCCTGGGCTGGCCAGAGGAACTTTTTCCTCCTGCATGATCTTGATGCCAGGCATCTCTCTTTGGCTGAGGTTGCCAGTGCTCCTTAAGGGAGGCATTGTCTATTAGAGGGTCTGGATCCCAGGGAGGCAGGGGAGTTGCAATTTCCGCAGGGGTGTGGGGAAGTGTCTCATCAGGGGCCATGGGCATACAAATGCTGGTTATAAGTTCCTCCTCATCAGAGGGGTAATCATCGTAAAAGGGTTCATCTGTGTCCATTTTGCCACACTGGGAGATAGTGATTTTTCTATTAGCTGAAATGATGGCATGTTTTACCTTTAAGCTTTGTCTGAGAGCATTGATTTTTTCTTGGCATTTTACATGAGATACAGGGTCTCATTCCCTGAAATTTTTGACTTGATTCATTAACAATCTCAGACCTGCTTCGCTTTCCTGCAACTTGGTGAGGTTATCCTGATTAGTTCTTTGAAGACGCCTATAATCTTTTTGTAATGTTGCCAGGTGTTCGTTGATTTCCCTGTACTCAATGGCTTGTCTGAGTTGCTGACAGGACTGTTCATTGCGCCAGCTAACGCTCTGTTGTTCTCTATGCTTGAGATCTCCCATTAACACATCTGTTATAGATATGCAGATATGCTGATGTGTATGCCTTTGTTGTTTACTGCAGTTGACCATCTGAGTGTCTACCAGGTCTTTGTCTTGTCTTTGCTCCAGCACTGAAAGTTTGTTTATAGTTAAAAGCAGGATACAAAAAGGGTGATGGTCACTTGAATGGCTGCTGCTTGTCAGCTGGCATCTCCCTGTGCAGGAACATCTCATCCTTCCCCTCCATGCGTGAAGGAGATATTCTGCAGGGGTGTTCTTTTTGTCATTCCAGCTGTTTGGGGTTGCACACGTTGCATACAAGCACCCTCTCATCAATCACCTTTGTTTAGTCCTTGTCAGTGCTTTGTTCCAGGCTGGGTGCAGTTGGTCAGCAATATGATGTAAATCACTGGTCTTCTGAGACATGATGATGTGGATGGGAGTTTGTGAAAGTCATGTGAGATTATTTCCCACACATAGCCTACCTGACTATTTCTAGAAATCCTGCCTACTGGATCAGTACAGATAATTCAGAGCTTTGGTACAATAGTTACATGCATTTTCAAATATGGTCATTGGTTCCAGTATATTAATTCTCATAATATAGTACATACAATCAAATTACAACACACCCAGATGCAGGCTTGATTTGGCCCATCAGCTAGAGGTTCTCCAACCTTGGTTTACAGTCTAATTAAGCTGCAGAAAGGCAGGATGGCTTTAAAGACCTGGTGATGGCAGGCCATGATGGTGGTAATAGTAGTAGTGAAACTTCTGAATTCTGAGGGTGAGGACCATGTTTAAATGAAATGAAGAATTAAATCATTCATCTTTATCACTAGTCCAGTCACTGATTAGGGTTGAAGAATGAGGCAGACAGCATGTTTCTCATGGAAAGAGAAGAGCAGGAGCAGGAATCAGCTAAAGTGGGGCAAAAAATTCCTTGCTGCCTAAGGATATATTATTTAATAGGTTTGCCTTGGTCTCGTCAATCATTGAAGGTTTGGAGATCCTGGATGCTATTTAGAAAAGAGGAATGGAAAGTGCCCATAGGGACCCAAAAGAGATATGGAAGAGTCTCTGGCATGGGTTATCAAAACTATACAATTGTAGGGCTGGAACCCGCTCTCAATATTTTCTCGATTCTTGCCGAGAAGAAGGTTTCTTCATTAGAATTGAGATAAAATGAGAATTTAGAAAATAAAAAATCTCAATGCTTTCTTCAGATTTTTTTCTTAATAAAAAAAATACTTAAACCCCCCTGTGCATGCGAAAATGGCCACCAGGGTTTTTTTTGCACATGCACAACCCTTTTCCAAGATGGCATGGGCATCATTGGCGCCATTCTGGAAAAGGGCAGTTAGTCTTCTCTGCACGTGCACAGAACAGCTGCCCTTTTCCATAATTGCACCAACATCACCCATGCCATCTTGGGAAAGGGCTGTGAATGCATAGAGTGCCCCCCAGTGGCCATTTTGCACATGCACAGCCATTTTTTAAAATTATTTTTTTTGCAAGATTTTTGCAGCATTCTCAAAAACCTTAGCAAGATTGTCCTGAGATCTTGCTAGGGTTTCTCGATTTTCATGAGAATCAACTGGATTCTTGTTTCAGCCCTATTAGTGGGGTTTTTTGTTTGTTTGTTTGTTTTTTAGCACAGGTCTGCTTCTCAGTAGCTTAGGCTTGCTTTGTGGAGAAGTTAATCATTTATGATATTTTCATTAAGATATTTATACTTTTGTCACATGAATCTCATAAATAAAGCACACATTTACATTAAATGTTAAACAATGCTCTCTTTGAGGGGCGCTGGGCAGGCATTCCTCATCTGCCTTTTGCAAAGACATTTTTGTAATTTTTCTGCACCAAGCAATCTGTATATGCTTTCTCAGAGAGAATGAGAAAATGGAAGCCTTTTCCAGCACTTTGATTTTTAGCTTGTGTGAAGGTTTGTGTAGGTTTTTCCATAAACACCATCAGATATCTAAAAGGGCCTTTTGAAAGCTCCAGTAATTTCACATGACAATAAAAATGTCAAAAGGAAAAAAAAGTGGTTGTAGAGGACACAAAAAACAGGAACCCTCAATGGAAGATTCCACGCTCACTATTTTTCGGATGATTACATGTTCGGATGGAACATATTTTCCAAAGAGCCCAGATCCAGATTTTTAGATTTTTCAAAATGCGAGCGCCCAGCAGCTTCCCCTATTGTCACTTACAGTCTGATTTTCAGATGAGCTCAGGACTGGATATGATGAAGCTGAACTGTTTAGCAAATCCATCCCCACTTGTGAGTATTGAACTTGGCATCTGATTCTGAAACCACCCCACCAGTACAAAACACTCCCCCCATTTTCAATAGGCTTGTACTGGCAAAGTGCTTTGAAGATCAGACTGTCTAAAGTCTGGTCCTTTATGCTTTAGAATAAGTCTGGGTGGGTGTTTGCATTCAGCTGCTATTAATAAAGGCCTCAAAGCTGGTATCACCATTGAAAGCAAGTAGGAGCCATTAGCACAGATTCATCCCCCATTACATTGGAGTAAATTCAGATTAGCTCTATAGAATTACTATAGAATTCCAGGCTGTACATTCATGTAATGATGTGTATGTCTGTATAGAATTCATATATATGAATAAAAATCTAGTAAAAAATAACCTATTGAAAGTAGAATCCTTTTTCTCCAAATAGCAGTAAACCAATGGAAGGGGTTCAAATCCTTTTTGATTTTTCAGAAGCTAGGACTTTATCATTATTGTTAGTGTGAAGTTACAGGCAGGTAGAAGAAGGCAAGCAGTTCATCTCATCCAAAACAGCTAATTAAATCTGATATTAAGTTTGTTTTATGCTGAGCGTCCTATTTTTGGCAAAATCTACCATAACACACTAGACTAATTTCTTTCTACCCACAGTATCTAATATTTAAATAAAAATAAATGACAACACAATGTAACATGGGAAATAGAAAGATGGCTGTAAAAATCTAATGCTCCTAAAGGCATACAAATCCTTACCATTTAGCACATCAGTACAACGGAGCAGTTCAGGAACAAGGGGTATTTTCAGACTTTACGTGGTCAATGTCAACCACAGTCAATTCCCTGTGGTGGCTTCTACCACGTAACGTCTGTTGGGGGGAACGGATGTTCCCCCCCAGATGTTACCAAGGCGGGGAATCACATTCACCACGCGAGCGGCCGCAGCGGCGGAACCGGAGGCTGTCGCGTAGTGAAGGCGATTCCCCACGGTGGTGACCCCCGTCGTCACGTCTGGATGGCGACCACGGCCCGGAATCCCCGCAGGGATTCCGGCCCTTGGCCATAGTTGGCGAGTGCTGCGGCGGCATTGGCCGTGGTGGCCGCCCGTCTCCCCAGAGGGTGGGCGGCGGGGAGCGGGGAGGGGGCGGGGCTGTGCGGCCGCACATTGCGCCACGCAGCCCCACCCCCTCCCCGATTCCCTGCCGGGGTCCCCTGGCACGTCTGTTAGGGCGTTACGGGTCATCCCGGCGGGGGATGAATTCATTGATTTCGTGACGGGGCCAATTGGCCCCGTCACGTCTGAAAACACCCAAGGCATGGGTCTCGCCTTTGAACTGTGAGTCATGGGACGTCTTGGATTGCAGACAGATTCTGTTTCATTCCAAAATAATGTCATTCTTTTGTATGTTTTAGGAAGAGAGAGACAGCATCATGAGAGGACCAGGAAGGATTTCCAGTTGCAGCAGGCAGCACTGCAACACTTACAAAACAACATTTCTCCCTTTTCAATATTATGAAAACCATAAATAAGTAGAATTCCACAATGCATACTAGACTAATTTCTCATTGATATGAAGAACCCGTTGCAATGCGGGAACAACAGACGGGAATCAGACCTAATATGGAATGATGTTTTCAGTAATAAATATTTTTAAAATCAAAGCATTGATAAGTATGGAACACACTGGCTTATTAATTATTAGTTTATTTAGTTATTTGTTGCAAAAGACTTATGCAGTGTGTATCTGTTTCCTGATACTGTATTTGTCGGCACACCCAAATGAGACATGGAGACCTTAATTGGTTTAATGCTGGCCGCATTCTTTATTCTCATAAATCAATTTGAGAGGCCGGTGGGAAAATTGCCGGCAATTCTGGGTCCAGTATGCTAGCTAAAACAATAACCTTATAAGCTTGGTCACTGACGTGGATGTGACCTCCAGCACCAGTGCCATTCTCTATATGGTTCCCCCTTCGACAACACCAAGGCTCTGGCCAAAATGGGGGAACAAGCCCAACTCTGGGCACGAGCCAGGTGGTCAGTGGTTTCTCTCCGGTGGACAGCGCATGTCCTTTCCGGCCCTTGAAACCACCCCTCCCAGGGTCATGACCCCAGCGTGTGCTGCACCCCGCATCTCACTGGGTATCACATCCCCATCTCTTAAGGAGATGTCTCATCCTATCCTACTTATTTCCAATTTAACCTACAATCGCATACTGGACCCCTGCCACTAAGGGGGAGGTAATCTTGCCTTCCCTGCCTCCCACTGCCTCTCAAACCAAAGACTCCAAATGCTGGGCCAATGCCCAGATATAGATCTCATTCCCCTCATCAGATAGGTGGACTCCATCAGCTCTAAACAATTCGGACCTACCCAGCACTAACCCGGGGTGCTTAATCACTGTGCCCCTCATGTTCTGTACCCATGTACCTATTTCTCTGCTTACATTACGTCTCGCCCTATCTACTCTAGCAGGCCTGATAGCCTTCTCCCAATGTATCCTGGGCACAAAACTTGTCCATACTATATGAACTCTGTTGAACCAACTTCTAACTACCGCTAAATCTTCCTTAACTTGTATAACTAAATTAATACTTTTCCGAGCCGGGAGGTCATTTTCACCCAAGTGTATTATTATTACCTGCGGCGCTGGGGCACCCGTCGTGGACCTTAATGTTGGAAGTAGCTGACTCCACCTCATCCTGCTCTTTCCTAGCCACCTTATCATAAATCTATTCTGCATCCCTAATTGGGACCCCCATTGGCTTGCTCGTGCAGCTCTATCTGCCCAGCGTACCAAGCTGTGTCCCACGATCCATACCACCCTTCTTGCTGATCTGCTAGCAGAGGATCCTATGGGAAAAGAAAAAAGAATTATTGGCTCTGGTATGGTTGAATATATTTTTTGTATGCGTTTGATCTCCATCTACCCACTGCCTTGACCGTCTCTACTGGTAAACCGGCCGCAGCCGCTGTGGTAGCCGCCCCAATCCAGAATGAATGGGACCCAAAATCCCCAGGGTCGAATCCTGCCTTTGTCAATGCCATTCTCATCACAGCGTTAAATTGATAACACGGGAGTGCTTTCTTGTCCTGATGTACAAGTAAATCCCTTGGTACGGGTGGGCAGATATTCAAATACCACCACATCTGCTCAATAGGGCACACGTCTGTGTTACTGCACCGGTACAGCCTCACCTTTTGCCCTTTTCTATGCTGATCAATTTTTGAGCATCGCAGTTGTAACTCTATGACCAGCTCCATCCATTTGAGATCCTGGATCCCTAAGGCACGACTGGAGGCGTAATCCCGGGATGCAGGGACCACTTCACTAATTCGGAAACCTCCGAAAAACATCACCACGTACACCGCAGTGAAGAGCTGCATTTCAAATACGTTCCAGCAAACTACTGGCAGGGACCCAATCAGTTTAGCTAATACTGGTGTTGTTATTGGGGACCTAAGGACTGTGGGCACAGCTGATTTCCTTGTCCAGCTTTCAAACATGCGTTTGAGGAAAAAACCTTTATCTGGGGAAGGGAAACCATTAAGCCTGTTGACAAATACCAATGCTGCCACCTTTCCACTGATGGTTCCCACTGCCAGGCCCCTCTCATGTAGTTCAATCACAAATTGTATTATCGCCTTTTCTCTGACAGGCAGATCAATCCCCATACTCTTCCTCATTCTAAACTGCTGGAACTCCCTGAAGGCCCTACTGTAGGCAGTCTGGGTTCTGGGGGCCAATGATCCCTTTATGATGTCCTGCATCTTTATTTCCCAAGCTTCCATCCCCCTGGTGGTAGGGGGTCTGCCAAGTCCCTGGCCTCCGGCACCAATTCCCAGAATCGTTTCATCTGAAACTGAGAAAGAGCATCGGCTATGCCATTGTTAATGCCAGGTACATGCCGAGCAGAGAACATTATATTGCTCCTCAGGCACAATCCCACAAATGTCCAGACCAGGGACATGACCCTCAGTGAACAGGATGAAAGGGTGTTGACTACATGTACGACTGCAATTTTGTCGCACCAAAACCACCGTTAGATTGGTGAACTGCTGTCTCCACAGAAGGACTACTACCACTATTGGAAAGAATTCTAAGAAGGTCAAGTCCCTGGTCACCCCTGCCTCCTGCCACTCTTCTGGCCTCGGGGCTGCACACCAGTGTGTTTGGAAATAAATTCCAAATCCAGCACCCCCTGACAAATCAGAGTGCACCTGGAGATCTGACCTTGTCATGGACGGACCATTATCTCCTTCAGGCCAGTCTCTCAGCACCCCACCTCCAGAAAGGAAAGGGACCAGTTAGGATTGTCTGCCCTCGGAGGCTGATGGAACCCCAGTGGTTCCAAGAGGTCCTGAGGGAGTTAACCTTGGACCTGGACGGTCACTCTGTCAATGAGCTGGTCCAGCATTGGAACAGCTTGCTGGAGGAGGCCATTGATAGGGTGGCTGCGAGATGCCCTCTGCCTCGGTCTCGTCACTGCAGGGCTCCTTGGTTTACCGAGGGGCTGCGGTGTATGAAGCAAGCAGGCAGGAGGCTGGAGCGATGCTGGCGTCAGACTCAATCTTACTCTGACCGACTTCTCCATAGGGCCCATTGCAGTCCTAAGTTGAGGCTGTGAGGATGGCAAGGAAGGAGTTCTCGCTGTCCTCATAGCATCTGCAAAGTCACGCCTGGCGGAGCTGTTTCAGGTGTTGCGGGGGTGGGTCAGTCCGGCCTCCCTCTGCCTGGACGGGGACTTGTCCCAGGCCCACTGTGAGGAGTTTGTCACCTAATTCGCATACAAGATTGCTCAGATTCAGAGTGACTTTGACGCTGGATTAGGGGCAGTAGGGGGAGAACGCGAGGTGATGGCGGCCCCGTCCGGTCCAGCTTCGTGGTGGGAGTTTCAGGAAGTGACGCCAGCCGATGCGGAGGATGTCCTGGGGTCTGTGAGGGCCACCTGTTGTGAACTTGATCCATGCCCGTCCTGGTTGGTGAAAGCCTACAGGGAGACGTTGGGGACGGTGCTGGCGAGGGTAGTGAATGCATCCTTGCAGCAGGGGAGGTTGTCGCCCAGCCTCAAGGAGGCTGTGGTGCGCCACCTGCTGAAGAAACCATCCTGGGACGTGGATGCGCTAGCCAGTTACCGACCTGTCTCTAACCTTCCCTTTTTAGGGAAGGTTATTGAGCAGGCAGTGGTGATCCAGCTCCAGGCACATCTAGATAGCATCAGTTTCCTGGACCCTTTTCAATCTGGGTTCCACCCCGGCTATGACACTGAGACGGCATTGGTGGCCTTGGTCGACGATCTCTGCCGGGAGATGGATGCAGGATGTTCAACAATTCTCATCCTGCTAGATCTCTTGGCTGCTTTTGATACCGTGGACCATGGGCTGCTGTTGAGATGGCTGTGCAACCTGGGGGGTCTGGATGGGACTGTTCTTGAATGGTTTCGTTCATTCCTCTCGGGGAGAAGCCAGCAGGTGGTTCTGGGGGATGAGACTTCTTGCCCCTGCGCTTTATCATGTGGCGTTCTGCAGGGTTCTATTCTGTCTCCATTATTATTTAATGTATATATGCAGTCCTTGGGAGAGGTTGTGAGAGGGTTCGGGGTGCGATGTCACCAATATGCTGATGATACTCAGCTGTACCTCTCTTTTTCAACTGACCCAGACCCTGCCATCTCGTTGCTATCCCAGTGTTTGGAGGCTGTGGCGGAATGGATGTGGCAGAGCTGACTGAAGCTCCACCCTGATAAGATGGAGGTGATGTTGGTGGGGAGAGCGAGGGAGGTAGTGGCCCCCCTCATTGGGGGGGTTCACCCTCCTATATCTCAGCAGGTCCAGAGTCTGGGGATGATATTGGATGCGGATCTCCGCCTGGAGTGGCAAGTGGAGGCAGTCGTGAAGGCTGACTTCTGCCAGTTGCATCTGGTGCAGAGGCTGCGTCCGTGCGTCTCCGTACCAGACTTGGCCTCCCTCATCCATACCTTCATCACCTCGAGACTGGACTACTGCAATGCACTCTACATGGGGCTTCCCTTGTTCCTGGTTCGGAGGCTGCAGCTAGTGCAGAATGTGGTGGCCCGGCTCCTTTTGGGGACGGGTCGTCGGGAGCACATAACACCTGTGCTCCGGAATCTGCACTGGCTGCCAATAGCGAGCTGATCCAGGTTCAAGGTTTTGGTGTTGATCTACAAGGCCCTTCATGGTCTGGGCCCCTCATACCTCAGGGACTGCCTCACCCTCCACACCCCAGAGTGGCTCCTTCGGT
>QEPC01003569.1:265323-329125 GCA_003113815.1 Sphenodon punctatus
CTCTCTAGACAGACCACTATAAGGTTTAGAGCAATTAACCAGTTCCCAGAACTGTTTCCCATCTTTCCTTTCCACAGCTTCCTGGAGCGCTACCCATCGTGCATGAAAATAATTCCCTTTTTTAATTCTCAACATTGCCTTATAGTAAATTCTCAGCTCTCTATATCTCAAGTATAGTTGCTTGTTTTTGTTCAAGTGGAGTCTCCGTGCTAGCTGTCTTAGAGAGGTTCTTATCACCCGGCAATCCCCATCCCACCACCCCATTCTCCCCTTAGAAGTGGATACTTTCCTGGGATCTTGTGTCCTTGTTACTAGAGGACATAGTTGTTCCACATTATTGTGTTAGATATGTTTTAATTGTTTTTAGATATATTTTACATGTGATTACTTTTATTGTTGTAAGCCGCCCTGAGCTGTTTTAGGAGGGGTGGGGTAAAATTTTAATTAAAAAATAAAATAAATAAATAAGAGCAACTGCTCCCTCCAAAAACTGATCCCGTTATAATCCTGGAGAAATTGTACCCAAATAGCTAAATTTTCTCTCATTTCCTGTGTTACCCTAACCCTATAATAGGGCTGCATTTCACCTCTTAGCTTGCTGTATAGTCTGGAGAGGAAAGCCCTCCCGGGGGCAATCACCCGGCATGCAAAGTTGAGACTACCTATCAAGGATTGCAGGGCCTTTACTGTTATCTTTCTTACTGCCATGCATTCCCTTATTTTACTTCTAATATTGTCCAATTTGTCCGCTGGTAATCGAGATAGTTTTAATTTTGTGTTCAGCTCAATCCCCAAATATGTTTTAGTTGTACTCAGTCCGTCTGTTTTTTCGGGGATTAGAGGGATTCCCAATTCATCTGCCATATCTTGGAATGCTTCCAATGCGTGGGCACAGTGTTGCCTTTCAGGTGGGCCAATTAATAAAAATTCATCTAAATATTTAGTTTTCTCAACCATTTGCACTCATTGCCGGAATACCCATTCCACAACCGAGCTAAATCACTTGAATGCCGAACAAGATATAGAGGACCCCATAGGCATGGCCCTATCATAATAATATGTTCCTTCGAAACAAAAACCTAAGAGGTGAAAACTACTGGGGTGTACTGGCAGCAGGCAAAATGCAGACTTAATGTCGTACTTTGCCATTATTGCCCCATTTCCCATGGCTTTTGCCTTCTCTACTGCCTCGTCGAATGATGCATATTTGATGGTAGTCAATTCCTTCGGTATAACATCATTTACTGATCCTCCCGTAGGATGGGACAAGTGGTGGATCATTCAGAATTCCCCTGGTGTTTTCTTTGGCATGATTCTGAGAGGGGATACCACCTCGCCGGCCATGGGTGGGGCCGGAAAAGGGCCTGCTACTCTTCCTTCATCTACTTCCTTTTTTATCTTTGCTTGCACTAAGTCCTCCCACCCTTCAATGGATTTCAAATTACGTGCGACTTTCTGTTGATGTACTGGGCCCGCTGGGATAATAAAACCATTTTTTAAAACCTTGTATTACGTAGTACACCTCAGTTCTGACTGGGTGTCCCTGTAATGCCCTTTCCAGATATTCAATTCGGATTGAGGTCGGTCCCTTTCTGAGGACGTGGGGCTGTTGAGTTGTTCTGCCCGCCTTTTTGATTTCCCCAACCCTGTCCATACCTGCCCCTTGCTCCTCTCTGTCTGGACCGGGGGCATGTGGTTGCTGAGTGACTCCCCCAACAATTGGAGCAGTTGTGCTGAAATCAGCAGATTGTTCAGCCACAGTGCCCTCCCCTATTGTATTCCCAGCAAGGCCCCGGGGTACCTTGCCCCCATTTCCGGGTCTCACCACAAAATGGCTCATTGGCCGGTGCGACCACCCTCCCCCCTAACGAGGGGATGCCCACTATCAGACCACGGAGCACTAGTGGCATCAATCATGCTTTCCAGCCACAAGTCTGCTGTGTGCTTATTGCACTGCATTCCCAGGACATTCACTGCCCTATGGCGAAAAGCTTCATCACAGCGAAGCCATGCTCCCAGGGGCGCCCGTGCCGTGCGCATGTCGCACTATATCTGCATACTTATGCAGCTCTAGACCCTGCCCGGGGTCCCTCTGCATAATGACACCCATGTAGACAGAATACGCCGATGTCCAGTTGTCCCAATTCCTGTCTGCCTTGGGATGCCAGATTTTTTCTTTGTCCTTCCCTTCTGCCTGTTCAGGGTGATCCACAATTGGGTCACTGAACAGCAGAGTGAAGAGGTCAACATATTCCCCCCGCCAAATCTTATCTTTTGTAGCTTGAGTCAAATGAGACCCAAAAGGGGCTGCCACATCTGGAACTGGTCCCCCTGGTGGGCGGGTCATAACATCAGAGGCCACAGAGGGGACCGACTGCTGCGACGATGTGGGCACCCCCCTTTCCAGAGAAGATGGGAGAGGGGGGATATCCACCTCCCCGCTTTCGGTCTGACTTCCTTGAATGGGTTGAATTCCTTGCACCAACTCCGGTGGTGTCGCAGGCACCACCCACATCCATGCCTCTTCGACCATCCGCAACTGCGGGGTCGTATTAATTTGGCTCTGTCCAGAACCTATGTTGGGGACCCTCTCACTGCCAGTCCCACTTTCTGGGGGTGTGGGTCCCGCTGTCAGCCTTGTGTCATCATGTTCGGCGCTCTCTCCCATGGGACTACCTTTGTCAGTGGCCTCTACTCCTGTGGTAATTGGTGGGTTAACCTCCCCCATAGTCCTAACTGTAAGCGGTGCACTTCTTTACCAAGGTCCTGTTTCAGTTTCCTGAATTGGGCATCTCCGCTGCCACTGAACCTCTTGTTCCAAAGCCTCTATCCTTCTTCTCATCTCGCTGTCCCCTGATTGCTCACTCTGGGACGCTCCTTCACACCTTCGCCTTGCCGCTGGGGGGTCTCCATCCCCTGTTGCAAGACATAATCGGGAAGGGCTTCCCTGCCCTTGTGGTGGCAAATTCCTCCCTTGGGACAGGAGGCCACCCATGACACTTTCCTCCTGCTCCCTCTGCCGATGGCAATCCCCCCAACCTGGGATCCCTATTGGGTCCTGTGACAATTCCCATGCGAGTGACCCTTGTGCACCACTCCCTTGAGGGTTATCCTGCCTGGCCATCCTTGGTAACTGGCCACTTGCCTGGACATTCGCACCCCCACAATTTCAGAGTGTCAGAGGGTGCTCATGTCCTGTACCCTAGTGCTGCTACTCCTACTGTAGCAGGGTTCCCTTGTTACCACCTGGCTTCCCGCGCTGGGCTGGGAGGCCCCATGAACCTCCTCTTGAGTGGTGGCCTGTTCTTCCTCCCCCCCAGCCCTTTGAGTCAAGCTCCGCCCCTCCCCTCAGCGGAACTGCACTGGTTCCTGCCCGCTCTCTGTACTGGGCAGGGAGATTGATTGCCTGGTTCCCTCTCCTCAGATTTTCTTGTGCGGGGGTGGTCCCTGCTTGGGGGGGGGCTGGATATTGTCGGGAGTCCTCTTGTCCTCACTAAGGCCTTGCCACCCGTCCCCCTCCCCCCTGGTCACCCCATCGCGATGTTCAGCCATGCCCTCACTCGGTAGGGGAAGTCCACTAGCCCTCAGCAGGGCGTCACAAGCCGCAAGTTGCACTGCTAGTTCTGCGCCTGACGGAGCCGCTCCTTCCCGATGCCTTTGTGGGTCTTCCATCCCCTGTGCTGTAGCCCGCCCTGCTCCCGTGGCCTTCGATGTCTTCTTCTTCATGCAGCCCATCATGCTGCACTCAGTCAGTGATTCCCTTGCTGCTGATTTCTTTTCTGTCTTGCCGCCGAATGCCCTCCAGGATGGACCATGTGCACTCCGCCCAGCCTAAAGGGGGTGGGTTTATGCTTCCAATCGTGCTCAAACACAGCACCCATCCTCTTCTCTGCCCAGCAACAGGGAACCAGCCAATCAGCACTCCCACACTCCTGCCAGCTGTGGCCCGTCTCCTTCCCATGCCCCATTTTCCCTTAATGGGAGGGCTGGACAAATACCCCACCACCACCATTTTAGTGGCAAAGGGGACTTTTACACATGCACACACACAATATGGCATTCACGCTGCTGCAAAATTAACCTCCAGTTACCTACCTACTGCCAGGACCGAGGATGAGAACCATTAGCCTTGGGACCCTGGAGGAGACAGATGGCTCCATAGCAGCACTGGGCTTAGGGCCCTTGATCCAACTCACCAGACCCTGTTCCAGCACCATGCCAGTCTAATGGGGACAGGGATGGGTCTCCCCATCCACCAGGCCCTGATTGGCTCCTGGTTGGATAGAAGTCATCTGACCAGAACAGAAAGCCAGGTAGACAAACACTTAAGACTGAGTCTTGTTGGTGCCTCATGTAATTTGCTTTTATCATTTGTAGGTAAAAGTGCTTTGAGTTGTAGTTTGCTTAGCTCAGCACTATGTCTTATTTCCTAAAACACAATTATATGCAGCATGGACTATTTTATTTTATTGAAGAAACTATGTGAAAGGTTTCTGTGCATCTGGAATTTTTGAGCTAACTGGTATAGTTAGATGCTGACATACGTTCTTATATTAGATCATATATTCCTTTTCCACCAAAAGTCCTATATAAACAAGACTGAAACTATGATTCTTTGTTCAGAGTCCAGTGCCTTCATAGATGCTTGTTCTTTTCTATCTGGATTATCTTAGTCTCTCTTTTGTAAATTTGAAACTGATAATGTAAATGTACTGCTATATCCTATTAAGCAAAGCAAAATAACTAAGACCTGAGTCTTTGACTTTATTTCAGCAGTCTGGTAAGAAAAGAGATTCTCTCAGTAGTTAGTTACAAGAATACCAAAGTAAATAAGATCCCAAGATTAGGTCCAAGATTTCCCCAAGACCAAAATGTAAGTCTACACTCATCCTCTTAGCTCCTGGATCCCACTAGTCTGCTTCCAGTCCTATCCTAGTCCTTAGCCTGCCCAGTTCCCTCTTCTTCAGCCTTGTTTCCATCTCCATCCACTCCTGCCTGTACTGGACTGACCTTGACTTAGACCTTTGGCTTGTATTTGGACAACTCTGCTTGACCTGACTTTAGCCCTGTTCAGACATGACTTGTCTGGTTCTGATCCTGTGGTTACTCATCCCTGATCCCAATCCTGTCTCTACTCTGCCTGGAGGACTCTGCTTAGTGCAATGGTCTTAGCAATGAGTCCCAGCACAACGTTATCTAGCTCTGAAGCAGGGTTCAATCATATCCTCTCCCCCAGAACTTTCCTGCTTTTCTGCTTGCTTATTTTCTGTAAAACACTCCACCAAATATTCTCGTGAATTTTGTGTCTGAAAGCAGTGGATGGCCTTTGAAAGTGACAAGCCCCAGCCAGGACCACTGAAAAGCTGCTCCCCTTCCCCCCCCCCCCCATAAAGTGCCTCTCAGTCTTGCCTGATTTTAATTTTAAACATGGAAAAACACTGATTTTTTTCAGTTTTTAATGAAAGAATTAAGTTTTTTTATCACAGAATTTCCAATGTTTTTGTCACAGAAAACTAGGAACTCTAAGTTAGTGGATGTGAACAAATGAAACAGTAGCCCCACCTGCCTGTTTATTAGGTGTTCGCCCCCGCCGGTCACATGGCCACCACGCACTGAATACACAGCCCCCACTCACAGCGGGGTCCTGGAGAATGCGAAACCCACCATGTGTATGAATGCTGCCTAATGTGCACCCATGTGTCTGTATCCTGTCAATTAGATTGCATCCAGCTTCTTGTGTATATATTTCTGCCAGTACAATAGAGTAATGAGCAAGAAGCCTAGAGCATTACAAGGAGTGACTGCTTCCTGCCCCTTTCTCCACTCTGCTGGCTCTCACTGGTGCACACATAACAGCCACTTTAAAAGAACGGAAGCGTGGGAGCCCCGGGCAAGTGAGAGAGTGAGATGTGAATGAGATAGTGACTTTTCCAAATGTTTGTGCACTGCCTGAAGTAAGGAAGTCACTAGTACAGGCTGGACCTTCCCTGCCATTTTTCCTCATCACTGCCCTGATGACAGTGAGAGGATACCTGTGGGGCTGCCGGGAGTGCTTCAATCAGATGGTGGAGTTGAATCGCTTCTGGAAAACAAGTAACTCAGGGTACAGGGAATGTGAACTGACTGAAGGAGAGCTTCTTTCCCTATATGAGGTTTGAATAAACAGAAAAGTGCAGAACACCTTGGTAAGTAGTGATGTTTCCAGCCCCAACTGTATGGTGCTTGTGAAGAAGATGCTGGAGAGGAGGTGCAAGAGGCGCATGTTTGACTGAAGTTTTTATGTGAACCAGGAGGGATTTCCATCCGCACAGTGGGTGAGACCCTAATATAACTGTGTGCTGCTACCTGCCTGTACATCACTGTGAGCCATGGATGCAAGAAATCGGGCTGAGACTGATTGCTCATGCAAAACTGAGTGCTTTTGCTTTCAATTTTTACTATAGGTGCTCAATAAATTATGTGATTTGCTCAATAGAACCAGCACTCTGTGCATAGCAAAACATTATTTCCAGCTGCCAAGTGCTGGCAGGTATTTATTTATTTATTTATGTATTTATTTTAAACAATGTTTACCCTGCTCCCATCCTGCCTCAAGCAGCTCGGGGTGGCTAAATAAAACAATAGTATAAAACATATAAAAACAGCTAAAATCATCACACATATAAATAACAATAAATAATGTGGGAAGTAAAACAAAAAGCAACCCACCCCCACCCCTAACCTCACCCCCCACTCTTTACCCATCTCCCTTACCAAAAGCCTGGTGGGACAGCCAGACATACACATTCATTGTAAGGAGGCCAGGTCCGGGGCCACCTGGGAATCTGCTGGAAGGGAGTTCCACAGCCTTGGTGTGGCCACCAAGAAAGCCTTCTCCATAGTTGGCCCCCTAGCAACTCGGGGGACTTCAGAAAGGGCGCTCCTGGAGGACTGAAAAGGCCGATCCAATGCGCAGGGAGTGAGATGGTCATGCAGGTAGGTAGGGCCGAGACCATGTAGGGCTTTATAGGTAAGCACTAACACCCTGAAGCAGGCCCAGAAGACTATAGGCAGCCAGTGCAGAGAATGGAGCACTGGTGTAATGCACGTCCCCGTAAGGAAACGGGCCACCGCATTCTGCACCAGCTGCAGCTTACAAACCATTATCATGGATAGCCCTACATAGAGTGCGTTACAGTAGTCCAGTCTTGAGGTGATGAAAGCATGGATGATGGTGGCCAAGTCAGAATCTGAGACATATGGTAGTAGTCATAGATGATATCTGCCATGTTTCTCACGTAACTGGTATACAGTCCTTCTGTACCCATGAACACTGTGCAGTACTTGCAAGAAGTTCCATCGAATTCCCTGGAGGCGCACTTTGTTAGTGAAGTGAACATTGTCTAGGGAAAAAATTCCCAGTAGAGAAAGTATCTCTGTAGTTCTCCAAACACTGCTGGTGCTTTCATTAATGGGCAAAGTAAAACCCAATGTACCAACATGGTCATGCAGCTGCTGTCAGAAAATCACATACCCATGTTCTAACAGTAGATTTGAAAAAAGCTGGAACCCTTGATCCATGCTAGGATCTTGCATTATGAGTTGTACATCATTGCTGCTCCAAAGCTGTGCCAAGAAAACCATGTCAGTTCCATTCCACTGTCTGACACACACACACATACACCCATGCAGTATTCGCATAAGTCATACATAATATTGTATGGAGAGCAGCTACTTTCAGTAAGCATGAAATCAAGACAATGACTGTGGTCTTCTGCCCTTCTTTTTACTTAGTCTACACTTTCTGAGATAGGGAAACAATGTTTCATTTCAAATGAATAATTCCTTCACTGATATTTTTTTATTTTAACAGCACAACTCCTGCCATATTTGCCTGACCTCGACTGATGCTGGAATGGAGCAATTAAAATGGTGAGTTTTAAACTTACAATGGACTTACTGTTTTATTATCAGAGTATGTTGTCTGGGGTGTATTATGAGTTCTAATTTCTTTTCTTACGTTTTTACCAGGGTCAGCCTTAGTGTAAGCAGGGCCCAGGGCCCAGGGCGGGGAACAAATGTGGGGCTTTGCTGCAGGCGGCTTTGCTGCTGGTGGCCGGCGGGCCTAGGGGTGCTTCCCAGCTCAGGGGGCACTCCCCGGCCTGGGGGTGGCGCGTTACCTGGGCCTGGGCTCGGGGATGGGCGGAGGGGCACTCCCCTCTGCCTATCCCCAAACCTGAGGGGCCATTTGGATTACTTACCTGATCCACTGCCGCCGCCACTGCCACCACCTCCGGCCTGGGCCCTGCACCAGGCTTGGAACTTCAGGTGGGGCGAGCACCATGGCAGCAGATTAAATCTGTTACTGTGCTGCCTGCTGCCACTGGAAGTTCCGCTGCCCCCTCCCCCACTGCCTGTCACAGTCTTGGCTAGGGGAAATGAGGGAGAGAGATGCAGAGGCCATCTCTCCCTCATTTCTCCTGGCCGAAACAGCCAGGCAGGCAGCAGAGGGGGCCAGCGGCATGAGGGAGAGACTGATAGGCAGCAGAAGGGGCCAGCAGGAGTGAGGAAGAGGCTCTGTGGGTGTCCCCCCGCCTGTCAGTCTCTCGGCCAGGGGAAATGAGGGAGACGTGGAGCCTCTGCCTCTCTCTCTCTCATTTTCCCTGGCCGAGACTGTGACAGGCAGCAGGGGGGGGCACAGAGTGTGGGAGAGGTGGGGTCTCTGCCTCTTCCTCACTCCTGCTGACCCCTTCTGCTGCCTGTCAGTCAGAGTCGACCAGGGGCCCCGCGCTTGCGGTCCCCAGCTCCCGGCCACTGTCAGGCCTGGAGCTGGGGACCCTGAGTGCAGGGCCCCCCCAGGAGCAGGGCCTGGGGCAGCCACCCTGAGCCGTCCTGCGGTAGGACCGAACCTGATTTTTACAGAGCATTTCTAATGACTTCATGTTTCTTATGCAGTCTTTTACTCAAGTCATGAATCACATTTTTGTTGTTGTGCGGTACATGGAAGATTTCTGCAATGAGCCATAGGCAGATAGGAACCAAACTTTGTTGCTTTATCACCAGTACTTTGCAATCCTGGGATAATTTGTGTGGATGCAGATGCTACTAAGCACTGTTTATGTTCTGCTTCCCTTTATTCACAGTATTTATTATTTTCACTATCATTGCTTTCATGCCCAATTAATGCCTGCTTAAATTATTAACCACTGCTTTAAAACACAGTTTCTGGAAATGCAATTATCATTGCCATTTCTCTAAACAATTTCCAATCCCGTTCACAGTATACTTCCCATTCTCATGGTTTTCAATTATCTGCCACACCACATGTATTAGAAATGCATCATGATTTACCTAATAATGCGTCTGCTCTCTGCATGTCACCTTTTCCTGATCTATTGATGTTTTGGTGCCTTGTTGGTCTAAGTGATTACTCTACATCCTAACTGAAACTTTCCCTTTACATTTTCCTTTATAGACCCTGTATGTAATGCACCTTCCAAGTGCTCGAAAATGATAAAAGCAAAGTGTGTAAAGTGACATAAGTAAACTTCACTTTGTAGTTACAGTGCCTCTCATATCCAAGAAAGACAAGAAAATGTACATGAATGCATCCCCAAGCTTGCCTTTTAATAAACCTTGCTGCAATAGTTTATTGGCCACATTCCTAACATGACTGTAACCAAGCCATGAACGTGTACCTGAGTTCCCGCATCCTCATGAATGTTGCATCCCTTGTCTCTCCCTCTGTTCCCCCTTTCCTGTCTCCCCTCCTCCTGTCTTTAGATTGTGAGCTCTTGGGCAGGGACCGTGTCTATCTTATTCTTTGTAAAGCACCAGGTACATCGTTGGCACTATATAAATGCTAATAATAATAATAATAATAATAATGACAGGACAGAAGGGCCAGAGGCAGGGCAGTAAACTGAGTTTTCCCATCTGCTTTGTGATTTAATGCTCTTTTTTTTGGCTTACAGGCCAGCAACCAATTCAAACATCAGAATGCATTAGTGGCAAGTTGGGACTATGCACAGCACCCGGGAATTGTGGATATTGCTGAATTCACTCAGCCAACAGCAAAACAGGAATGGGTACTCACCCACAGCATAGGCTGGTGGGAAAATGTGCTCAACTCATCTTCATTTAGCGATGAATGTTGGGTTGCTATCTTCAGAATGAGAAAAGTGGTGTTTATTTATTATTCATTTATTTATTTCTATATATAAAAAAATTGGTATCCCGCTCTTTCCTGCCTTGGCAGCTCAGGGCAGTGAACAACATAAACTTATGAAACTAGTCGAAAAGTTATGGTATAGCCTGCAGCATCAAAACACAAATAGGAGGTGCTTTGTAGCCCCTGAAAAAAGATTAACAATAGCACTTTGGAAATTAGCAACTCCAAACGCATACCAGACAGTGGCAGCACCATTTGATGTTGGTACATCAACTGTCTGTCCGATTGTGCATGAGGTATGCTATGCTATCTGTCGGGAGCTACTTGAAAGGGTAATCACATTTGGTGATATGGATGACATTATCAGTGGGTTTGAGGCACAAGGATTTCCACATTGAATGGGTTCAATTGATGGATTGCATATAAAAATTATTGCTCCAAAAATTGAACCTGACCCATACTTCTGTCATAAAAAGCATTTCTCCATGGTGCTTCAGGCAGTTTTCTTTATTTATATTTATGTATAAAATCTTTTAATACCCCGACCCTCCTGCTTCAAGCTGCCTGGGGCAGCTTACAATATAAAAACATATAAAAACAATAAAGCCATAAAAAAATAAAAGGGAAGGCACAAACCAAATGGCCCCCCACCCCAATCCCACCCAACACCCCATTTCCCTTGCCAAAAGCCAGGCAGAACAGCCAGGCTTTACAGATACAATGGAAGGAGGGGAGATCCGGGTCCACGCGGGCCTCCACTGGAAGGGAGTTCCACAGCCTAGGTGTGGCCACTGAGAACGCCATCTCCATAGTGGCTGCCCGGGGGATTTGCAGACACAAGTGGGATTTTCAGAGATATGTATGCAGGCCGTCATGGCAGCTCTCATGACTCAAACACTCTGCACCACTCACCCCTATGCTAGAAAATACAAGGGTATTTTCAGACCCAAACCCTTGGTTAACATACTGGGTGTGCCTGTGGAGTACATGCTGTTTGGCAGTGCTGCATACCCTATCACTCCTTGGCTAATGAAGGAATACACAAAAGAAAGCACTGTTTAATGAACGCTTCACCCACTGTTGAAATGTGGTAGAAAGAAGTTTTGGGGTTTTAAAGACTCACCGATGAATCCTTTCCAAAAATATGGATATAGTAGCAGAAAGTGTTCCATTTGTTGTAAGTGCTTGCTCCGTGCTGCACAACATTTGTCAGACAGATGGCGAGGCACTAGATTGACCTGATAAAAATCAATGAAGAACCAGAAAGTAATGCGCGGTTGCCTGTTGTATGTCAAATACCCAACAGAGTAAAGAAAGCTGGAGAGAGGGTAAGAGACGCAGTGTGTGAACTATCTGAGGAACAGGAAAGATTACAAGGCCCTTGGAAACCAGTATTTGTGTCACACATGCAAGTTGATTAACGTTCATAGTCAATGACCCACTATTAGGGGATTATCCCATTAAGTACTTTAAAAGGTTTTCTAATTTGTTGTGTGTCACAGCTTTTGCATAGCTCAAGTGTGGAGATAATCGAATGTATCACTGATTACACAGTGATTTCAATATTGAGTTTTTGGGGGGCTGTACTGGCTTTCACTTCATCTCAACTCTTACCTTTGGAAGGCATGGTCTAGATCACTGTATGAAAAAAAGGACCATAATAAAGAGATTGGTCTAGCATGAACTGCTGTTGATTTTCCAGCAGCACTCCCACTGTAATTACAAAGTTGGATTTAATATGTATATGCCTGTACACCACTGCATTACTGGTTGCAATGCAGATCAATGATTTCCCCCCTTGGTAGTAGATGAGGTCTGCCATGTACTCACAGACAAACCTAATCTCCTGCATTTCTGCAAGGTGCTGATAATGGATTTGCCAGATTGCCTCTTGCATGTCCCTCATGCGATCTTCCGGCGGGTTAGGGGTGTTCAGGTATGGGACTGAGGAAATTAATATTTTGTCCATTAAGCAATTAGCACATTAATCACCCCTTAACAAGCCTTATCCTAACCACATCACTACCAGTGTACATGTATCAGTCTTTTCTTTGCAAAGAACGGTGATATTTATATTGCTGTTACATTAATTAAAGATTTTTTTATACTACTCTGCACATTGTTTCTGTTACTGCTTCTACTACATTTGCCTTTCTTTTTTCTTTCACTAAATTTTAAATTGCAATATGGGGATAATGTAATTGTATGGGTCAAATGAGCAATGTGAACATAAACTGTAATTTTTGAAAGCAAACAGCTATCTTACTTTCTGGCAGGTTCAGTTATTTAATTCTGCATTCAAGAAAAAGTAGGGTATGTGAGAAAGAGAAAGGTACTTTGGGTAATTTATTATAGAGAATTCTAAGGATTTGTTTTCCATTAAGCAATTATAAAACTTCAAAAAAAATTCTTGCTATGAACCCACTCATATGCCTTATCCTAACCACAATAAGAGCAGGGTACATGTACTATAGTCTTGCCTTTACAAAAAAAGTTGATATGTTCTACTTTTTTAAAAACTAAATTAAAGTTTTCTTAAACATTTACTGTTCCCACTGCTTCCTTTACTGCTTGTATCCAATTTGACTATTCCCCGCCACCCCCATTGCATTTAATTTACAAGGTGGGGAAAAGTAAGGTCCGTAATTGTAAAGGTAAAATTAGCTAGATAAATAAAAAAACATAACTGTTGGAATCAAAAGGTTCTTTTGGGGGTGTTTCTTGAAGGTAAGGTGGGTAAATTCTGCCTTCCTTAACAAGTAGATTATTAGATACAAAGAAAGGAAATTTGGGGGATTTGTAATGGAATGGTGTTTGGTTAACCTGCATGGTTAAATATTGAACCATTTAAGCAGCTCCTTTAAAAATTAATAAGTAGGTTTTGTGATAAAGAGAAAGGAAGCTCTGGGTATTTTAAATGGAGTGATGTATGGTTTACCTGCATGGTTAAATAGCTACCCACTTTACACACAGCTTCCTTATAAATAAATAACTACCTGAGCAACTCCAGTACCTGCCATTGTCCATGCCATTTCCTTCTCTTCTTTTTCTTTTTCTTCTTCTTCCTGCTGCTCTGCAAAGGAAAAAAGCATTGCTTCGGCTGCTAGTTTTAAATGGAATGTGGGCAGGACTGGGGCACAGTAATGAAGATGCATGCACTCAGGTCATTATCAAGTGGGCCAACGTGATAGAATCTGCATTTGTGCATGTTTGTGCTGCGCATAGCCACACCAGAACAGGAAGTAGTGGTGAAAATATTTTACTTCAGCTAAGCACAGCATGATAATTTCTATTGTTCTTAAATGCTTACTGTACTAGGTGCATTATAGCCCCACAGGGAGCTTATACATGAAGTTGGTTAACAGGATATTAAGTCTGGCAAGATAAAAACAAGAGTCGGGGCAGTTCAGTAATAGGCATAATTTATTTATCAGCGGTACACAGTAAATTATCTTGAAATAAATTACAGCAGGTCAGCAGCATAACATAAGATCTGATCAATTCTTACTTGGACTTAATTGGCTTTTTTTGTTTCAATTTCTACTTGATATTCCTGTGAATTTGAACTGTTTCCTTATTACCCACCCCCCTCTGGGTCCTCACCAGGGTTCCTGGCTGCCGTGCCTGGCAAAAGGTCATTATCTATGTTTGTGTGGCCCACAGGACTGACACAATCAGAAGGAATAGGGCATTGTAATCTTGGGAAGGTATTTACAATAATCATTGATGTGCTTACATCATTTTCACAATAGTGAGCATTTGCACAGGATCCCCTAATGGGAGCCAGGGAATGGTCACTAACTGGAGTTGTAAAGCATGGATTCTGTGGTTGAGCATTGCATTTTACAGCAGCATGAGCTGGGTACCTAGATATAGTGGAATTGACAAAATGAACCATACGCCCAGAAATTGAGTCCAACCCATGTTCTATTGCTGCATGCATTAAAGATATTTCTGTCTGGTTGTTCTCCTGTTCTTTCACTCTAAATTGACATTTGTGGTCACAATGAAAGGACATATTGTCTTTCACTGTTCATTGCACCAACAGTGCCCCTAGAATGCTTGTCCACCTTAGGCCTTTTTTACATGGACGGCGCAGCAGCACTGATGGGTGGAGATGAGTGTGGATGGCTGGGTGAGCACACCCAGCGAACACCCGGCACCACCGAGCAGGGAGACATTTACACGGACAGCGCCGCAGGGGGTGGTGGGAAGGAAGGGGAGGGGCCTGCAAACACCCAGCGGTCAAACACCCATCCCAGGAAACACCAGGGCCTTTTTTGGCTGTGCGGTTTTCCTGGCGGGGGGCAGGCCCTGGGCAACGCTGCCACTAGATTGCCACAGCGGTGCCCAATTTCTTCCTAAAAGCCCCCAGTGTGGGGGAGGGGCTGGCCCACAGGGGCCTTTTGCAGATTGGGATTCCCACACCAGAAGAAGAAGCCAGCTGGGTCCTACAGCTGCCTGAGTTGCATCCTTCCCCCCCAGCACATCAGAGCACCCACCGCATGGAGGACCGGAGTCAGCCGGGTTAGCCAGCTGGCCCCAGCCCACACCCTCAGGGAATCCAGGACCCGAGACCAGTGCTCAGAGAACAGAACTTTAATAAATTAAGTTTAGTGTTTTTTAAAAAACAACAGGCAGCTGAGCTGAGGCTGAGACTGAGTCTCTCCCCCCCCTTCCCTCCAAGGCTTCATGCTCTGGTCCCATCCCTCACCTGCCTCTGCCTGCTAAGTGCTGCAGCAGCAGCAGCAGCTGATCTGGGAAATAAAGCTGTTTGTTTAGAAACAACTCCTCCCCAAATAAGTGATCAGAAGGTTGTTGCCTTGTAAAGCAGGTTCTTCACGATGACTCCCAACATTCTCACAACTGGGTTGTGCACGCTCACGGTATTCAAATAATAGATCACGTGATGGTCTTGAGCTCCTCTAGTATAAAAAGCACTCTTCCCCCCTTAGAATAACAGTTCTGTCCAACCCTTCTAGGAATATAAGAAAATTCCATGCGGGGCTGGAAGGGTGGGTGTTGTGAGAATGTGTGGTCCCATCTCGAAGAACCCTTGTTCTTGGTTCGGAGGCTGCAGCTAGTGCAGAATGCGGCGGCTCGTCTTCTTACGGGGACGGGCCGCTGGGAGCATATTACACCTGTGCTCCGAGCCCTGCACTGGCTGCCGATAGCGTGCCGAGCCAAGTTCAAGGTGTTGGTGATGATCTATAAAGCCCTACACGGTCTCGGCCCCTCATACCTTAGGGACCGCCTCACCCTCCACGCTCCAGAGTGGCTCCTGCGGTCTGCCAGGGGTGCCTTCCTGGAGGTCCCCCGTGTTAAGCGGGGGGCCACAATGGAGAGGGCATTCTCGGTAGTGGGGCCGCGGCTATGGAACTCCCTTCCAGAGGAAGCTCGCCTGGCCCCTAGCCTGTTAACATTCCGGTGAAATTGCAAGACCTGGCTGTTCGCCCAGGCCTTTGGGAGGGAGGGTGAGTAGGGTGGGGGGTTTTAGTTCCCCCACCTATTTTTGGTTTTAGATTGTATCTTAGCCCTGTTTTAATATTTTATAATATTTATGATAATTTTTAACTGATTTTATTGTATTTTAAATGTTTGGAAGCCTCCCCGAGCTGCATGGCAGGAGGGGCAGGGTAAACATTTATAAAATAAATAAATAAATAAATAATCCTTGTTTACAAGGCAGCAACCTTCTGTTCTTCTTCGAGTGGCTCCTTGCAGGCCTGCTGGGTGGGGGAGGGGATCTGTGGTCACACCAGTGCATGAGCGGGGCATGCACATGGCTGCTCATGCACCCCCACTCACTCCCCACTCAACCACACCCACAGAGCAACCACCATTTCCCCTGGTTGGGGACGAGTGGGGGAGATTTGTTTGTGGCATTTGTTTGTGTTCTCAAATGGTGGGATTTGGGGGGAGGAATGTGGCATGTGCATGTTCCAGTTCTCAGTGGTGCTGCCTCACCTCATCTGTGTGTTTGTGTGTCGGGGGTGTTGGCACCATGTGGCAGGTAATGTGGCGGCTGGTGCCGGGCAGGCATTTCCACATGGGGGGTGGGGGTGGAAGTGAGTGGCACGCTGCACTGGCTGCTGCGGCAGGACACTCACGCTGGTCTGGCTGGCTGCTGGAAGCAGCAACAGCACTGCTGGGCTGTTCGGGGTAGTGGGTGATGGTGGGTGTCAGTGCTGGCAGTGGCTGGAGTGCCGGATTGTTTGTCAGGGGACCCAGGGCCCAGTAGCAGGGCAGAGAAAGATGCTCCTGCATGTGGCTGGTCGCTGGTTGGTTGGTTGCATCAGCCTGGAGGAGACAGGGATGGAGTGACCGCAGTAGTTCTCTGACACCCTAGTGATGCATGCCAAGGCCAGGTCTGTAATCCCCTCTGCCTGAATGACTGATACAGAACTAGAGCCCCTTATATGATTTTCTTATTTTTCCACTTCTTAATCCGGTTCTTTCTGGTAAGGTAAAGTCAAGTGTAGCAGTATCTGTGCTACTGTTGTTACTTTGATACTGTTACTTGTATCTGTACTACTTCGACAGGTTTGGGGTGGGGGACTGGGGGTGGGTGCAGCTTGCATCTCTCTCCCCTTTTAACCTGGGAGTGAGAGAGCACCAGGACTCAGGCTCACCCCATTCTGCAGCTTGAGGCGATGTCAGCATTGAAAGAAGGAGGGGCTGAGCTAAAGGGATCTGAGAGAGAGGGCTATCTTCAAGGCAGGGGAATTTGATGGAATTTGGGGTACAGGGGAATTTGATGGAACAGGCACAGGCCATTTTAAGGTCTGCTTGCCCCTCTTCAGGCATAGTTCAGGCACTTGAAAAGTAAGGCAGGATAGAGCTATGGATCCAACCTCTCTAAGTAGCTGATTATATGATTTCTTTACCCTGTAGGGATAGGCGAATGTGGTTCGGAAGTTCGGAGTTCAGCCCGAATTTGGCCTGTTGGATGACTGAACCCGAACGTGAATCCGTACACGAACTGACCGAACCAAACTAGATTACGAACGTCGAAATGACTGAACAGTTCGGTCAGTTCGGATCGCGTTCAGGTGAGTTCGGGTGGCAAAAACATGTCACTGGAAGGCAAAATGTGACAGGGAGGGGGAGTCATCTGAGGAGGAGACTTCCAGGCACCAGGGGTGGAGAGGCTTGGAGTAGCAGCCAGCCTGCCCAATCACCATTACTTTTCGCCTCAGACCACTGGCTTCGCAGTCTGCAATTGGCCACGGGCTAGGCTGCACGAAGCCAATGGGACTTGCAGTGAGATGGGCACAGCAAGAAACAAAACTGATTGCCTCCCCCCTTCCCAACACCTTCTGAGCTAGTCACTGTTCCTGAACAGCAGGCATTTCAGAAGGCTCCCTCTCTCCCAGCAGTTTTTGTTCCTTCCTATTCCTAATCCATTGCCATCCTCCTCCTATTTCACCCATCCAACCCATTTACCTCCATATTATCATTTATTTAGATTATATTAGATAGATTTAGGTGTTATATTTTGTTTTTACCCCTCCCTGTGTTCCCTGTGTTCAATCTTCCTTCCTCCCTCCCCCCTCCATTGAATCCTTTCCCCCTCCCTCTTATTCCATCCCTGATTCCCTTCCCCTGTTTTAAGTTTTGGATTTATTTAGAGTAGGATTATTATTAGATTGATTTTCATTTCAGTTTTGTACCCCTCCCTGTGTTCTTTGTGTTTCCCCCTGTGTAATATTGTATAGATAGATAGATAGTTATTAGATAGATAGTTACTAGATAGATATACATAGTCTTTAGCTTAGATATTTATAGAGATACAGTGTGTTTGTAGGACAAGGCCTTTGTAGTTAATTATTAGGATATTCCATTTAGTTCAATAGGTTTTAGAATAGTGAATAGCAGTTAGATTTAGTGTAGAGATAGATATATTAAAAAAAAGAAACAGCCACTCCAACCCCAGGACCCGCCATCAGGGTTCTGGGGCCAAGTTACAGGCAGGGAGGGCTGTGGCCAATCTGTATCTAGAAGCTGCCACTCTAGCCTCAGGACCCACCATCGTGGGTCTGGGGCCATCATTCCTCGCATAGAGGCGATGTCATTCCACCACATCAAGCAACAGTCACTCCAGCCGTAGGACCAGGGTTCTGGGGCCTACATTACTGGCAGGGAGGGCTGTGGTTGGCCAATATCTAGAAGCTGCCACTCTAGCCCCAGGACCCACCGTCATGGGTCTGGGGCCATCATTCCTCACACAGAGGCGATGTCATTCCACCGTATCAAGAAACAGCCACTCCAGCCCCAGGACCCACCGTCAGAGTTCTGGTGCCAAGTTACAGGCAGGGAGGGCTGTGGACAATACCTAGAAGCTACCACTCTAGCCCCAGGACCCACCATCATGGGTCTGGGGTCATTATTCCTCCCACAGAGAGCCTTTTTCCGAACGCCCAAACTGAACCAAAACCGACCAAACCAAACGGTCAAACCCAAACCCAGTGACCGAACCAACCGGGCGAATCAATCCGGACTGAACCAAACGGCTGAACTTGAGCAGCGATCTGTTTGCCCATCCCTACCCTGTAATTTTATTTAATAAATACAATTTTATTTAATAAGTATGTTTGTTGACAGTTTTATGGAATAAGGACACTGAGGTGAGGAAAGAGGGGAGGGAGAGGGGAGTCTATGGTGACCGGGGGTGGGGTGGCAAAGTTCATTTCTTGTCCCTGGGCCCATTCCAACCTAGCTACGCCCCTGCATATCCTGGCTGCGCATTCCACCCCATACCCAGAATATGCGCGGGGAAGGTCTGAGAGCGGCCTCAGTCACTCCACTTCCAGCCACACTGCCCGTCCCCCTCAGCATCTTTCCCTCATCTTCCCTTCCCCCATCTTTCCTTTCTCTCCATTATAGAGTCCCTCTCCTGACCTCCCTTTCCTTTCACTTCCCTGTTCACTGTTACTCAACCTCTCCTCCTCCTGTCTCTACCCATTCCATCCTAGGCCCCCAAACAAACAAGTAGATAAGATAAGTAACATATTTCAAAATGAAGATGTCATGTACTCAGCACTGGGTACTCACAGACATGATGGTGCACCGGGGGTGAGTAGGGCTACCTCTAGCTGGGACAGCTCTGGCAACAGGGAACAGACATTCCCACCACCTGCCCCAGCCATGGAGAGGTGGAAGGGAACATCATGTCGCCAGTTGGTTCCACCCCTGCACTGCATCCTGCCCCCTGCCATAACAGGCAGTCATGGCTGCCATCTCTCTCTCACCCAGCTGGACTGCAGCTGGGCATGGACTGAGGTCCCACTTTGTTCTGGGCCCACATTTCCGGCCAGACGCCACACCGGATGGGGTTTATTCCAGGCCAACATCTGGCAGGCCCCAAAACAAACGATTAGGCATCACGCTGGCCCAGTCGGGCCAAAGCGGGTCAATGTGGTGTCTATTAACACACAGTGATAGTTTGTCTCCTGTAGTGTATCTGTTCAGATTGTAAATCCTTTGAGACAGAAATTATGGATCATCTGAAGAACGTCTAGTTTCATAGCCCTGCCCCTCGTCGCTGCTCTCCTCTGACCGTTCATCAATCTTAAGTGGGGCCTAAGTGAGCATGAGTGACTCTGGCAGTGCAGCTACTATTGTGGACAACAGATGGCATGCCAGAGATCAAGCCCACATGTAATTCCTGGGTTTGAACATTTTCTTTTGGAGAATGCAGCCTTCCCAGCCCCCTCCACGCATCGCATTGTGAAAAGCAGATTAATGTAATTTGCCCACTATAACAATAAGGGAAGTATAGAATTTTTGTTGCACCAGGACTCAGCCCCAGCAGCTCTTCCAAACCCTGTTTCTGCTTCTGCTCTGAAAGCCTCCCCTCCCCCATCTGCAAACAGAAGCACCAGCCTCAGCTCCAGTCTGTCCTCTGACAGGGTTGGGGGTAATCGGCTGTCCTGACTGTTTGGTTGCAGCAGCACCAGCACCAGCCCCTTCAAACCTAACCTGACCCTAAGCAAGGGGTGACAAAATAAATAGGGGAGGGAAAGGGGTTTGGGGAGTCATGGGGACCAGTAGGGGAGCTTCACTGGCCCCTTTGAATACTTTCCTCATTTCTGGGGTCAAGAGGCACAGCTTCCAGCTATGTGATGTCCTCAGGCATAACTGGACTTAGTTTTTTGAAGGCTTGAGTGGGAAAGGTGAGCAGCAGACAGCACAAGAGGTGCCTGCCATGAGGGATCCTGCAAATGTCACTGCCAGGATTCCTAAGAGCCATGAGGCCTCTGAAACTATTGGGTCACTGGCATAGACTTCTGTTGCCCCTGCACAAGGGCAGCTCAACCTACAGGTCATTCAGAGTACATAGTAAAGGGGGAAAAGCTTTGATGATGTGAGGAAACCCATGCATATTAGGGATGTGCAAACGTGGTTCGGAAGTTTGGAGTTCGGACCGAACTCAAATAATTCGGTCAACCCAACTGAACTTTCGAACCAAACTCGAATTTGACCGAACTGTTCAGTCGAATCCAAACCATGTTGGAAGGCCAAAAGACCCAGTTTTGAATGTACGAACTCGGTTTGGAATTTCGGAATTTGACCAAACTCAAATAGTTCGGTTGACTGAACCGAACTTTCAAATCGAACTCGATTTTTGATGGAACCGAATTTCCGAACTCCGTTCTGTTCTCACACCCCTAATGCATACCCACTCTTCCAGGCCAAGTACATTTGTATATTCCATTTCTTCTCCCTAGCCATAAAGTTTTATGTTAAGTAAAACTAAGTCTTTCTTTTTTTGCCTGCCATCTAGGGATGTGTGAACAGAACCAGGTTCAGATGTTTGGCCTTTTGGTGGTTCAGGTTGAACTTTAAGTTCAGATTCATATTCAGTTTGGTTGGACTCGGATCGGTCTTTAGTTCAGTGCAATCAGGAACTGAAAATGACATTTGGTTTTTGAAATAAAGGGAAAAAACTGAAAAACTTATTTCTGGCTATAAAATTTGTGTTTGTTATGTACTTTTGATGAAATTTGGGGAGATTGTACCCCTAATAGAGGGCACTATGTGTACTAACATTCAAAATGATTAGATAAATTGAACTGATTTCAAAAGCAATTGAATGTTGTGATTTTAAGAAAAGGTTCATACACATTAATGACTACAACTTCTTTATCTTGTATCCAGTTTTCATGAAACTTGTGCATATTGTGTCCCTCTATATGCTTAATACTTCTGCCAATTTTTAGAAATAGTGGATAAAGGGTCCCAAGGGTATAAGACATTAACCTGAAAATACACTTCCAGTTGTAACATTTTTACAGTCCATTTTTTTAACAGGATTTTTGGCAAGAATGTATCAAATATATTTCCTGCCATTTCAGCAAATGTACAAGAGATTTTGATAAAGCACCCCAATTATATAAGCAATTTATGTTGTCCTTGTGAAGATCATTATTCAGATGAATATCAGCATATTCAGTGCCAGTCAGAGGCAGGAACCCTGTATGGCAGGGGGAGAGAGACTGTAGGAGGAAGGATGTGGAGCAACCCCAAAGACTGACAGACACATTCAATGGCCAAACACATTACTGCAAACTTCTAGCTTTACAGGACCAATTGGTAGTGGCTTCGAGGTGGGCATAGGCGGCAGCCCTGAGGAGGACATAAGCAACATAACTGGGACTTCTGAGATAGCATCCCAGCAGCCAGGAGACATAGTTTAAACACATCCAGGCTAGCCAATTATCATCACAATCACATCCTGCAGCACTGAGAAAGAGAACATAAGAGAATCTCTATTGACTCTTTCCTAAACAGATGCTTCTGACTTCCCAGAAACAAGTGGGGGAAATATGTTGCGATGGTCCTAGCACATAATGAGGATATTTGGTTGACATTTCTGTTGGCCAATTCGCATCACAAACCAATCTTATACCACAGTGACATAAGAGAATCCCAGGCATAGGCCCCTTCTCTACATATGTTGTACAGGCATATAAAATTGGGACCCTTTCGAAATCCTTTCTGATATTTGGCAGAGATGATCATGAAAGTGTACTATATAGCCCTGCCATATTTCATGTACACTGGTTGGACTACAAAGATGTTATAGTCAGACATACATTTATATGTGAATTGCTTATACCACCAAGACCCTTTTTTCAATCCTTATGAAATTTGGAAAAGATAGTAAATATGGGAAGAGATATAAACTGGACCAGTTTCACCTACATTATATGTGAGGCAAAGAAGTTACAGCTAAGAATGTATATGTAGAATATTGCAAAATACAATAATTCAACTGCTTCTAAAATTGGATTCCTTTATCCAAACATTTTGAAATTTGGTACACATAATGCTTTCTACTGGAGGTACAGGTACTCCAATATTCAGCCACATATCATACAAAACAAAAATGTTACAGCTGATAATGTGTTTTCCATTGAAACCAATGGAAATTCAATTCCAAACTCACCAAACGCATCCAAACTGAACATTCAAATTCGAGTTCAGTTCGCACATTCGGTTCACTTGACTGAACTATTCGAGTTTGGTCCAAACTCCGAACTTCCGAACCGCGTTCACCCATCCCTACTGCCACCTGCTCTCATCTATACTGGCCCCTGTGGTTCAGATCTTCTGTCTTATTATACCTTCAAATACAGTATCTCCTGAACATTTGATCATGGTTCATTTTCTGGGAAGACATACTTGGGAAAGAAAGGCATGAAGAAGTCGAAGTCCTTCAGGGGACGTTTAATGAGTACATTAAATACTCATTAGAGATAGAGAAAAAAGCTGTCATAATGCCTCTATACAAATCTATGGTGCGACCGCACCTGGAATATTGTGTGCATTTCTGGTTGCCCCATCTCAAAAAAGACATAGCTGAACTAGAAAAGATACAGAGAAGGGCAACGGGAATGATAAAGGGTATGGAACCGCTTCCATACAAAGAGAGGCTTGACAAGCTGGGTCTCTTCAGCTTAGAGAAGAGAAGACTGAGAGGGGACATGATAGAGGTTTATAAAATCCTGAGTGGTTTATAAAATCTTGAGTGGTGTGGAACAAGTAGACAGGGAACGGTTATTTACCCTCTCAAATAGTACTACAACTAGGGGTCACTCCATGAAAATAGCTGCCGGCAGATTTAAAACAAACAAAAGGAAGTACTTTTTCATGCAACGCATAATTAACTTATGGAATTTGTTGCCAGAGGATGTTGTCAAGGCCAGTAGTATAGCTGAGTTTAAAAAAGGACTGGATAAGTTCTTGGAGAGTAGGTCCATTAATGGCTATTAACCAAGTAGCTTATGGGATGAACTTCTTACTGTCGGGAGCTAGGAGTGAACAACAGGGAATGGATTGTCCATTGTGACTGTTGGTTTTTCTCCCATGCGATCGAGATTGGCCACTGTCGGAGGACAGGAGGATGCTGGACTTGATAGACCATTGGTCTGACTCAGTATGGCACTACTTATATTCTTATGTACAACAAACCCCTGAGAGTCTCTGAAAAATCTCTTTGAAAAGCTCTTGGTACACTTAACACAATCTGAAGACTGACAGATGCATGACAGAAACAGCATTACAGACCACCTGGAAGTTCTTCATGGACATCAGCGATCTACAGATTTCAGTAATAGCAGAGAACTCCCTGTTGTGTGCTCCTTGCAAGACTCGGGGGACAGAGTTGAGAAGAGTTTAGTTTAGAAAGCAATCAGCTCTGAAGAGGCACATATTGTTAAACCTCCTAAATCCAAACAGATGTAGCCATCATCTAATTAAAACAGTTTGAGGTAGTTGCTTTCAAACAATCTTGGTTTAATATCAGTAGAATGTTACTGGACATAAAAAAAAATGTTGTGTTCATCAAGCCTGTCTTTCAACCCCTCTCCTTAAGTCTTGGACTACCTCCACATGAGCTGCGGTAGACTCAATCCCTGTGCACCCTGTGGTGGGCAATTGCTGCTGCCACACTTTGGGGTCAATGCAGGGAGCAGGATAGTCCCCCACCCCCACAGGGCAGCTGGGCAGGCCAGCCAGCCGAGGCACTGGCCACACAAGCAGGCGGCTGGCCCTGTCCCACCCCCAGTCTGTCGGCCTGCCCACTATCCCACCCCACTATCCAAAATTACTGGAGCTACCGTCCAGCACTCAAAGCCCCACAGCAGACCTTGCCATGTGGTGGGGCAGACAGGGACCGGGCACAAGAGCAGCAGCACGCTATCGCACCTTGGGCACTCTTACCCCGCTTTGTTTAAGTCTGCTAGGTGCTGCGTCCTTAGCCTTTTCCCAAGGATGCAGCACGTAGCAACCAGCTGACCACCCCACCATGTGACATGGGAAAGAACTGGTGGTCACCAGGCACATGATGCATTGCATTGCGTGGTTAGGCTGCCCAGAGTGGGGTAAAGCTGACCAAGGCAGGGTAATTGCACCTTGTGACTGCACCCGTAGTGTTTTTTACAGTCTTTTCCAAAACTCTGTCAGGGTTACTTAGTATCAGCTTAAAAGGCAGCTCGTGCCAACATAGGCTGAAATACGCACATTTTTATGCGAAACAACATCCTTTTCCATAACAAAATGGAAGGCGACACATTTTTGTGACTTGGCCTAAATGGTGAGTAGGAAGTTTGTTCAAGATTCGTCAGGTGCAAGTAATAGTCATTAAATTATTACAGAAATAACAGTATTTACAAATTTCATATGAAAGATTTATAGTTTAGGATGCATCACCATGATTATTTCTTAGACAAACCAGAGATGCACATAGAAGTCATTAATAAAAGGAGGGGAAATGGCACTTCTCTAAGAACCTCATTCCCTCCTTGCTATCCTTCCTTCTAAATCTTTCCTGCAAGACTGCAACTGTGTTGAGCAACCTGGTCTAGTGCCTGTAATGGGATACAGGATTTACAGGATCCTATCAGTCAAACCCTACACCACTGATAACTCATTAAGTAACTTTATCTGGGATTCCTCTATTCGAAACAGCATTGTATCCACAGTTGTTTATGTCAAAACTCCCATTAGGCTGAATACCCACTGTGAAAACCTTTTGAAGTGCAAATCAGCAAGCTCAGCAGAGACTTAAATAAGAGTCAGACCATTAATTGCAGCCTGTATGTTCCCATGAAAATAAAGAGGTTCCATTCAGGAGCACTAGCAATTACCTGGATAAACATGGGATAGCTGGAAAGTCCTGCTTTTTACAACTCATTGTTAGAGTTAAGATCCTTGATCTGCTTCTAATTAAAAAGGGTCTCTCTCTTTGCAGGTAAGTGACTAAGCTCTGTAATTTGTATTTAAGATAGTTTAAAAGGGACTTTGCCTGACAAATATTTGCATCCATTTAATTGGTTTTATGGGGTAAGTTAAGGTAAATTCAGCCTTAAAAGGCTGAAGATTCTGGATATACCATAAAGCATTTTGGTGGTGGAACATAGAATTTCAGGGCTAGAAGGGGCCTCCAGAGTCATCTGGTCCAGCCCTCTGCACAGATTCAGGCTTTCTCCTACTGGCATATATTTATTCTGCCTTTTCTTAAAGAGCTCCAAGGACGGAGAATCCACAACTTCTCCTTGCAGTTTGTAAGGGGATGCAGCTAGCAAATCATTTGTTTTAGTTTTAGTTATCTTTTAGAAACCCCCCTTCATTTTCAGGGACTTTCATAAATGACCCCTACCATTTTCGAAGGGGTTGTTTGTGTCTTTTTAAAATTTAATTTAATTAAAAATAAATAACAACAACAACAACAATAGCAATAATAATAATAATAATTAATAAATAATATTTTTTAAAAAACTGCATGTGCACATTCTGGCAACCAGATCATTCTTCACATGCTCAGCCCTTTTCCAAAATGGCACTAGCATCGTCGGTGCCATTTTGAAAAAGGGTTGCCAGTCTGTGCCTATGCAAAATGGCCACTGTGCATGTGCAGACTGATTGCCCTTTTCCAAAATGGTGCTGATACTACCAGCGCCATTTTGGGAAAGGGCACAAATGGGTGGAATGGTGAAAAACAAATGAAGCTTTGTTGGTTTTAGTAATTAAAATTAAAAAAATTAATTGCACACCCTAACAGCTTGCTCGACTGCCAGAATGTTCTTATACTTAGCTTAATTTAAATCTGTCTTCCTTTTGTTTGAAACCCTTGCCTCTTGTCCTGCCTTCAGTAGTAATGGAGAACAATTGTTTCCCCAGACAGGGCCTTGTTAGACAGCGGGTAGGACAAGGGAGTCTCCCAGCCCTTTCCATTGTGACCACAACAGGGCACTGTGACATCACAACGTTTCAAAAGGGGCGTAGCCATGCCCGAAAGGGGAAGGGAGAGACTCCCACTCCCACCCCCCTGCTATGGCCCCACCAGACATCATGATGCTCTGCAGGAAGTGGGGCCATGCTAGAAAAGGGTGAGAGAGCACCTTGCCCCATCTTTCTGGGTTACTTTTTCCTGGAAGATGGCAAACCTAGCAGAGCTGGGCCCCTGACTGGCCACGGGGAATAACACAGCTGCCATGGTGCCTTCACCTAGAAGTCTACTCCATCCTCCCAGGTGGATCTGCAACTGCTCTGCCATCTTCTGCATTCTACCTCTGGTTGAGTCCATCACTACAGGGCAGCCCCATGCACAGGTGTGCTCACCATGGTTCACCTGCTAAAGTCTCCTCCCATGATGATCCCATCTTGCTGGGCATATGGGACAAAGACTTGTGCCACATACTTCCCTAGTGCCTCAGGCAGAAGTTCCTACTCAAGGCACCATAATATGATGATTTCAATAGTTTCAATATCCAATATTCAGGATCATGGTTGGGGGCACAGTGTGTTGACTATCTGAAGTCCCCCTGGATGCAGGCATTGATGACAACACTGGGTGTTAACAGATGTGATGGTTCAACCGGTGGCCCAGTTCACCCACTCTGACCTGCCTGAATCAGCGCAGATCCCAACACATCTGTTCTGGGCCTGACAGATGTGGGTCCAACGCCGACCCTGGCAGGGATGGCAGCAAGACTGGGAACATGAGCTCAGAATGAACTGGGTCCATGTTCCGACCCCATGAGCCACCCAGGCAGGCACATCTGTTTCCCCACCTGTCCAGTTCAGTGTGGGAGGTTGCCCATCATGGCAGAGGATGGGGCGCTGGTCACAACGTGGGGGCAGAGCCAGATGGCTGAACATTGCTCCCTGACCCCTCCCCAGCCACGTCAGGCATGGGGAACATTTGTTTTTGTCTCCTGATCTAACCCGACCAGGGGTTGCAGGGGCAGCCGTTCCGCCCCTGGATGTGCAGCCAGCCACTGCTACATATGTTAACACCAACTGTGGCGCTGTACGGCAAGAACATGTGAGGATGGAACTCCCACCAATGTTACCAGGAAGGAACATTGTGGGTAACAGCTGGGGCCAAAGACCTCAGGCCACAGGATGTGAAACAGATAGATGATTCCTCTTCTCATAGAGCATGATTGCATATTTGAGAACTGTGAATATACAGGCCATGCGCAGGCAGTCATGAAGATATCTCTAATAATGCAGCAGCCTATCGACATAGCTCAACTCAAGCTGAGTATGTCGTCTTTTATTGCTCTTTGAGCTGTGGCGGTAGCAAATAATACATTTCAATATTGCACACGGACAAACACTGATTCATGGTAATCCTCTTCAACTGCTCTCTGTAATGAAGAGACAAAAGTATCAAACTCGCTTTGGTGGAGTATTAATCACAAGGTGGAAGGGAGCGATCTGACAGACTGAAATGAAAATGACAAATGGGAAATCATTTCAATGTATGTGGCTTTGTGTTATTGTAAAATAAGAATCATGCATTTATTTTATTTTTTTAATTATTTATTTACGGCATAGCTCTCACCATAGCCAAGCATTTATTTTAAATAACGTTGTGTGTAGGGCACTGCCAGACCAAGCCAAGATGTGTGGCTAATTCAGATATAGAGGGGCGTGGCTGGATCTTAGTCCACAGAGCCAGATTCCTTTAACATTTCCTGCACTGAAGCCCTGACTCACATAGCCGACTAACAGCCTGCAGTAAAGAAAAGGAGAGTGGTCGAGGAGAGGCAGGGCTGAAAGAGCAGAAAGGAGGAACATGGGTGGCACTCAGGCATGGAGACTTTGGTCCTTTTCACACAGACACTCTAACACTGATCAAATGGGTGTTACATTTTTATTATACATGTTGCAGGGCACCCATAGAGCAAACCTGCAGCCCTGCAACATGTATAATAAAACGTAACACCCATTTGATCAGTGTTAGAGTGTCTGTGTGAAAAGGACCTTTGTCCACACAGCTCATTGGCACCAGGCCCAATGTCTGTGCCCCACTTCTTACAATAAGCACACCCTGCTGGGGAGGGGGGAAAGTAGCAAGGAAGAATAGGGAGAGTTGTGTAAAGATAAGGGACAAATAGGAGGGTAGAACAATGGAGAGACCAGGGGAGCAGTGTAAGCAAGATGGGAGATCAAGAGACAGCAGTCCCCTACCCGGATACTGACGGAGTACTCAAAAACCGGAAATTTTGGTTACCAATTTTTTGAGTATCCAAAATTACCTGAAAAATCAAAATAATATCTGAAAAAAACTGAAATCCAGGACAAAGATCAGTATTTCAGGCACCTGATAGAAAACCAGTTTGGGTACCAAAAAGTACCCAAATTGTCGGTTTGATTCGGGTACCAGAAATCCGACCGATATGCCTGTTTTGTGGGGGCTCATCTCATCTCTAATCCACGCCCCCTCACTCTCAGTGCAGACTCCCTGAGCAGGGCATGTACACATTTTGCAAGCCAGGAGGGTAGCTGTGGGGAGAGAAGAAGGTAAAGGAAAGCACCTCTGCAGATGGAGAGAGAGTCCTTTTCTCCATGTTGCAGCAGTCCTCCAGACTCATGGAAGTGAACAAATGCAGCCTTCCCCCAGCTTCCACACTGGTCCTTTGGATCTGACTAAATTGGTGCCCCAGCTGAAGTAACTGCAGAGAAGGCTTCCACTGAACTGTGAATGCACTAGTGACCCAGTACTCTCAGCGCCATTTTACTGTGCTGGCTCCAGATCCCTTTCCCTGGCTGCCATGTGCTCCAGAGAGCTGCTCATCTGCAGGCACCCCTTCCCCTAAGGCCCAGAGGAGCAAGCATTCTAGCCCAAAATGACAGAAATTAGTGGAGGCATTCTATTTTGGCTTTTTGGTGGGAGGAGGGCGCCCAGTAAAATATGGCTAGAAGTGGAAGGGGATAAAGTTGGGTCTGGCTGGGGGTGAGAAAGTTGACCTTTTAAGGCCCTAATCCTGCAAATATTTTCTCAGGTCAGTGTTTAACTTTCTTAGGGTGTTTACAGACAAGACACTCTCCACTCACTACCCACTTACCACCCACCCACTATATGAGTTGCAGGGCTGCAGTGTTGCCCTATGGGTGCCCTGTAACATGTACCTGAGGGAGGTGGGTTAGTAGTGGGTGGAGTGTGTCTTGTCCAAAAACGCTATCTATGTGACCTCCAAGCAATTCCATAATACAAATAATACTAATCTCACCAAACACATGAAGTTGCTTAGGAGGGAAAGCAGTACATGAGAAGCAGAGGAGTGAGAAAGTAGTATCTTCAGCAGACGGCCGCTCTGCAGATGAGCTTGTCCAGCATTGGAACATCTTGTTCGGGGAGGCCATTGACAGGGTGGCTCCTAGACGTCTTCTCCCTCCGTCTCGTCACTGCAGGGCCCCTTGGTTTACTGAGGGGCTGCGGTGTATGAAGCAGGTAGGTAGGAGACTAGAGCGACGCTGGTGTCGGACTCGCTCTGAATCTGACCGACTTCTCCATAGGACCCACTTGCGGTCCTATGTTGAGGCTGTGAGTACAACAAAGAAGGAGTTCTTTGCTGCCCTCATAGCGTCTGCAAAGTCGCGTCCAGCGAGCTGTTCCGGGTGGTGCGGGGGCTGCTTAGTCCAGCCTCCCTCCGCCTGGATGGGGACTTGTCCCAGGACCGCTGTGAGAAGTTTGCCACCTACTTTGCAGACAAGATCGCTCAAATCCAGACTAACTTTGACACCGGATTGGAAGCAGTAAGCGAGGGGCACAAGGTTATGGAGGCACCGTCTGGTTAATCTTTCTGCGATGAGTTTCAGGAAGTAACGCCGGCTGAGGTGGTGAATGTCCTGGGGTCTGTCAGAGCCACTAGTTGTGAATTAGATCCGTGCCCATTCTGGTTGGTGAAAGCCTCCAGGGAGACCTTGGGGACAGTGCTGGCGAGGGTAGTGAATGCGTCCCTTCAACAGGGGAGGTTGTCACCCAGTCTCAAGGAGGCTGTGGTGTACCCCCTGCTGAAGAAGACATCTTTGGATGTGGATGCACTCGCCAGCTACCATCCTGTCTCTAATCTTCCCTTTTTAGGGAAGATTATTGAACGGGCAGTGGCACTGCAGCTCCAGGTGCATTTGGACAGCATCTGTTTCCTTGACCCTTTTCAATCTGGGTTCCGCCCCGGCTATGGTACTGAGACAGCGTTGGTGGCCTTGGTGGATGATCTCATCCGGGAGATGGATGCAGGATGTTCGACCTTTTTGATCCTGCTAGATGTCTCTGCCGCTTTTGACACCATGGACTGCTGTTGAGACGGCTGCGAGACTTGGGTCTGGACGGGACTGTCCTTGGATGGTTCTGCTCATTCTTCTTGGGTAGAAGCTCGGGTGGTGATGGGGGCTGAAACATCTAGCCCTCGGGCCTTGACCTGTGGCGTTCCACAGGGTTCCATTCTGTCTCCACTGTTGTTCAATGTGTATATGCAGCCCCTGGGGGAGATCGTGAGAGGGTTCGGGGTGCGATGTCACCAATATGCTGATGATACTCAGCTGTACCTCTCGTTTTCAACTGACCCAGGTCCTGCTGTCTCATTACTCTCCCAATGTTTGGAGGCCATGGCGGATTGGATGCGGCAGAGCAGACTGAAGCTCAATCCCGATAAGACAGAGGTGATGGTGGTGGGAAGGGCGGGGGAGGTGCTGACCTCCCTGATAGAGGGTATTCGCCCGCCTGTTGCTCTTCAGGTTTGGAGTCTGGGGGTGGTTTGGGATTTGGGCCTCCGGCTGGATCGGCAGGTGGAGGTGGTGGCTAAAGCCACCTTTTGCCAGCTGTATCTGGTACGGGAGCTTCAACCTTACCTCTCCAGGCCTGATCTGGCCACTCTCGTCCATGCCTTCATCACCTCGAGGCTAGACTACTGCAACGCGCTTTACGTGGGGCTTCCCTTGTTTCTGGTTCGGAGACTGCAGCTAGTGCAGAATGCGGCAGCCCATCTCCTGACAGGGACGGGACGGCGTGAGCACATAACACTGGTGCTTCGTGCTCTGCACTGGCTGCCTATAGCGTACCGAGCCAGATTCAAGGTGTTAGTATTGATTTACAAAGCCCTGCACGGTCTGGGCCCCTCATATCTCGGGGACCGCCTCACCCTCCGTGCCTCAGAGCGATCTCTTCAGTCCCTCGGGGGCACCTTTCTGGAGGTCTCCCGTGTAAGATGGGGGGCCACAATGGAGAGGGCGTTCTCGGTGGCTGGTCCGTGGTTGTGGAATACCCTCCCGGAGGAGACTCGCCTGGCCCCGGGCCTGTTAGCTTTTCGATGCATTTGTAAGACTTGGCTGTTTGCCCAGGCCTTCGGAGGGGAGGGTGGGGTGTTCGGTTAATTTTTGTGGGGGGTGTTTTAAATTTGTTTTATGTTTAAAAATTGTTTTTAAAATTGTTTTATATTATGTTGGAAGCCGCCCCGAGATGCCGTAGGCATGTGGGGCAGCATATAAATATAACAAAATAAATAAATAAATAAGCAAGATTAACAAAGTCATTACTTTTCTATATGTGAGCAAATTAATTTCTTTTAAAAATCAAGTGCTAAATTTGGAGTTAGTGGGGCCAAACCCATGCCCTGCATGGGTACAACTGCGCGGTTTGAGCTGGCACCATAGGCCCTGTGCCAGGGGTGTGCATGGTTTGCTTGCATGTCCATACATGTGCACTGCACATACTCTGCATGGTGCTCTGTGAGGCATGAGATCACCTCACCAACTTCTCTTACTGATAGTTGCAACAAATAAGAGGTACTTGTACTTTACTCTACTTTATCTTATGCTGCCTATGACACACCATCTATTGCTATTAGTGTTAAAATTCGTTCCTCTGTTTTCCTTGGAAAACACCAAGGACCGGGGCATTTGATTCAATTTTCAAAGTTCCAAAGTTTTGAGGAAGGGCCCCCAAAATTTTGGAACTCAGAAAACCCTCGACTGAGTGTAGGGAAGGGGGGTGGAGGCCAGCACTAGGCCCCTGCTCCCCCTTCCCTGGCCCCTGCTGGCCAGAGATAGAATAGTCCAGCAGGGGCCAGGAAAGGGGGAGCAGGGGCCGAGCAGGGGCTCAGGGGTAGAGTACTCACTCTCGGGAGGGGCTCCAGCGATGTGTGGCTTCATCTGGGACTCAGTGAGTTTTGAAAAAGAAAAAAACAAGCTGGGTATGATCAGAAGGGTTGAATGGCCCCTTCTGATCATGCTCATACTTTTCCAAGATGGCGCTGGCAGCATCAGCACTCTTGGGCACCATATTGGAAAGGTCTGAGCATGATCAGATTCAACCCTTCTGAGCATGTCCAGCTTTCCCTCCTCTTTTTAAAACTTACCCAGCCCTGGAGGAAGCCACATGTCACCAGCCCCCCTGTGGAGGGTGAGTACTCTACCCCTGAGCCCCCGCTAGGCCCCTACCCCTTCATCCCTGGCCCATTCCCTCCCACCCCAGACTCCCTTTTGCCTCTGGCCCCCTCCTCTCCCCCCTCCCTCAGAATTTGCAAGTATTCTTCGAGAGTCCTTGGATTGGCCCGAACACTTAGGACCAGTCCTTGGACCCTTGCTTGGAAATACTGATTAATATTTTTTTAAATATTCCATGCAGCCCTAATTGCAATTAAATTTTAATTGTTTTGAGAGGTAGTTGCTTCTTGGGTCCAAACCTCGAGTCTTTTCAGTAGCTAGCATTGCCACTGATTGTACATCTCTTGCTGTAGTGTCTGGATACAACACACTTAAAACTGAGTTTTAAACTCCCCACAGAAGGCTTCAGTACTAAACTGTCCCAAATACCAGAGAAGAATCCAGAAAATAAAAGATGTTTTCATTAACACCCATCACCCATCTGCCAAGGTCTGTGGAAATGGTAAGCTTTGATAGTACTGGATGAATTAGAATTATAAAACTGCTGTTCAAATTCACACAAAGGGGTTGCTTTCTCCACCAGTTTTTGCTCTTGGCTAGTAAAGTAATATGATGTGGAACCAGCTCCCTCTAGTGATAAGAAGTACGCAGCTCTCTCTTTCATTTCATGTCATTGGATAACAAGGAGCTTTGCTGGCTGAGATGCTGATCCAGCCAAGTGCTGAAGACCATGGTTCCCCAAACATTTGCCTTTGCAACTCTGTTTAGAAACTTATATATAATCCAAGCCAACACCAAAAACATTCCAGCTATATCAATGTCAATCAAGATCATCACAACCCTATCTGCAGATGGTGTGGCCATACTTGAAGTACCAATCCATCGCATATCAACCAGTGGTTAATGACTCATGGGTAGTTTTAAGCCAGTGAGTAGTCCTAATTATTTTACATATGTACATTTTGGATTCCTATTCCACCCCTGGGCAGTTTACGTAAGTCAATAAAGCTTCCATGGAATTACTCGCATGCTTTAACTTGTGCATATGTTAAAGAGGGATGTCAATCAGACTGGTGGCTGAGTATATATTCCCCACTGTTGGCATAGTATTTTGTGTGTGTGCCATAGGACCAGGGGCATATCTAGGTTAAAATAGGCCCTGGTGGAAACTATGGGAGTGAGTCCCACCTCTTCCTCCCCATGGCAGGGGACGCAGTTGCACCATAGCATGCATCCCCCTACCCACTCCTGGCTTGTGGGCCTTGGTGCAGGTGGACCTCCTGTCCCTATTAAAGCTATGCCCTTGCATAGGATGTATTGGGGCTGATCCCATGCCCCGTGGATCCCACACGCACCCCCAGACACGCATGCATGCACGCAGTTTCTGCACAGCACAATGTGCCCACAATGGAGGTGTGCGTGGTTTCTGTGTGGGTGCTTGTGGCATCTGTGGGGCATGGGATCAGCCCCATTGTTTTAAACCTAAAAGAGCATTTCAATGATATTAGCATTTTGACAGGAGTGAGTCCACTTTAAATTTTATATCTGAAACACTCTAGAGCTTTTGTTGTTTTTAGTGGCCTACTCACTGAACACATGCAGTTAATACTTACTAGTTTGCATGCTAAGGGCATTTGCTATATTAAAAATCAGCTGTTATTACTATATGTTATATTCCAAGTGAACCTGATTCTGAATTTTCTAGAAAAGTAACCAAAATGACAAACGTCTCTGTTTTGCACATTTTCTTAAAAAACAACAACAAAACCCCCACATCTAATTTGTTTCTAGAAAAAATGCTGTCTGTATTGTTGAGAATTGGGGTGTTTTTAAACATTGCAGCTTTCCCCCGAACTTCCAAAATCTGAGCTTAGCAAACTCCTGCAGGGAGGATTTACCCTTGGGAACATAAGCTTGATAGCCGAGGTCTTACAAGTCTGGGAAGGGGACCTTGATAGCTGAGGTCTTACAAGTCCAGGTCTCAAAACATGTGGGAGTTGCATGGTGCTGCTGTTTGCAATGGCACCCAGGAAATTTTCAGTCGGGGTGGTGAGAGTCTAAATCCCCACTGCGGGAGTTTGCTGAGCCTGGACTTTTCAAGTCTGGGGAAAAGCTACATCTAAAAAGACCTTTAGTGTAGCAGATGTTGGTGTGAATAAAGGATGTACAATTGTTTACGCTGTCAGTATTTAATCATGAAAATAAGGGGGTATTATGCTGTAGTGACCATTATAACTTCTGTGTGATGAATATAATACTGAGCCTGGAATTCTCTAATAGCATTTGAGGTATGAACAGGATTAATTTTTGCAAGGGGTGGATCACACCTTGCAGTTCCCTGTTGTGATGTATTCAGAAATGTAGTTTTCTTTTTTACAGTAGGGTTGTGCACCAGGGCCCCATGTTGTTTTTTGTTATCGTTTTTGTTATTAAAATGGGTTGTTTTCATTGTCATTAGTAACTAAATCTAATTTTTTGTTATCATTGCCCTTATCAATATCGGTACCGATTTCAAACAAAGATTATGTTTTTGGTATTATGATCGCGTGAGACTGGAAATGATACCAAAACCGGAAACAGTACTTCGATCGACTGTGCAGTGGTGTGGTGTGTGACTGACTGGCTGGCTGTGTGTGACAATGGAAGGAAGCAGGAAGAACCTGATCAGGAAGAACTTCTGGTGAAGGTGGAGGAACAAATCATGGAGGCCAAGGCTGGACCATCTCATGAGGTGGGCTCCTGACCAGAGGAGGAGGGCAGAGGAGGTGCCACTGCCAGGTTTGTAAAATTTGTTTTTCTTTATTTATTTAGTGTTCCATAGAACTTTGAGGAGGGAAGGACAAGTAGAATACTATCCTTTAGAGTGAGATGGCAGGTGTGCAGACTGGCAGGCAGGCAGGCTGGTAGGTGGGTAGGCGGGCAGGTGGGAAGTCCGTCATGAACAGCAGTAGCACCCTAAGACATGCCAGGATCTCAACTTGCAGACAGCACTCCAGGAGGGACAAGACTTGTGTGTCTTATTTGTGGTTCTGCCAGAGACAGAGAGGCTCTTGCAGCAGCAGCAGCAGCAGCAGATGGCAGTAGAGGAGCAGGCTGGCTGGCAGGCATGAGCAGCAGCAGCACCTCAAGGCATGCCAGGGTCTCAACTTGCAGATAGCACCCCAGGTGGGGCAGGACTTGTATGTATTATTTGTGGGTCTGCCAGAGAGAGAGAGAGAGGCTCTTGCGGCAGCAGCAGGCAGCAACGGGTGACAGTGAAGGAGCAGGCAGGCAAACATGTGGGCGGGCAGGTGGGCACCCCCGAAGTAAGGGCATTTCATGGGGCACTGAGGAATACTGCCAGAAAGTACCTCGTGGGTTTCCAGGTCACAGAGAGGGACGTTGGAGAAAGTCTGGTGGAGTGGTCCTGGGCACTCAAGATACGGGAGCAGCAGGCAAATGCGTACATCGACTACGTCTACACCAAAAAGGATGGCGTGGAGGCGTTCTGCCAGTCCCTGGTACATTAGAAGGGAATAATGTCAGGGTTCCTTTATGTTGCAAGGTGACAGATGGGGCAGCGGTCCCTGAGGTTCCTACACCACTTTCCCCTGGACCGTTGTCCCATTTTCCTCATGTTCCAGGGGACAGGGTAGAAGAATCTTACGTTTTCTTTTTTCCCCTTTTTTTGTACATAATTCAAATGTTTATTGTCTTCATAGTTAAAATGTTTGTTTTTTAAATGATTTAGTAAAAGTTGTATTTGTTATCAGTCAATTTTGACCTGTCCCATCTGTTATCCTTCTTTGGTTCTTCTGGCAGGTGGCAGAATCTCTTTATATATACAGCTTGTCAGGTCAGCAGAAGCACTGGTAGTGTATTAGCCCCAAGATGTGCCGGGGTCTCAACTTTCAGACAGAACCCCAAGGATTCAACATGGTGCGACCTGTCCAGAGGTGCTTCTATCAAACAAACAAGACTCCCAAAATGCAGCTAACCTATTAAGTGCATTATGCCATGGAAAGAGACATGTATATGAACAGTTCAGTTGTGCCCCATAATCAGTTCATGCTGCCTCCACCCCATAACCAGTTCATTTGTGTCCCTGCCCCCATGTAATAAATTCACACTGCCCCCCCCACCCACCCATAACCATTTAATATGTGCCCCTGGGGCAGCATGAATTGATTATATGGGTGGTGGTGGTGGCAAATGAACCGGTTATGGGGTGCGGGTTTAAAGACAGTATTCCTGTTAGCAATAACTTCATTAAGAAGAGTTAGTGAAATAGCAGCCATAATAATCTCCGAACCATATTTTCAGATTTTCCAAGATAGAATAGATATTGCTTTACATCCTAAATTTCTACCTAAGGTAATATAAGTAAGACAGTTGTGAGAATGTGGCCTTTTTTATATGGGCCTCTCCCACCCATGCACACGAGATCCCGGGGGCTACATGGTAGATGCTTGGCTGGGGAGGTGGGGGGAGGGTAAGCATTGGGAGGCCATGCTTGTCTATGGCCACTCAAAGGGGTGGAGAATGGAAATCCTTCCTGTTCAGAGGGAGTAAATGTTATGTAAATTTATACATTTGCATAATTAGGTGGGGCCTAATTATGCAAATTAGACCCCGCACCAAGACTTTGCACATGGCCTCACAAACCCTGAGGCTGGCCCTGAGCTGAGGTGATGGCCCCCCTTGTGGAGGGGATCCACACACACCCCACTGGCCCCGCAGGTGTGAAGTTTGGGTGTCCTGTTGGACCCTGGCCTCCACCTAGATTGTCAGGCGGAGGCAGTGGCAAAGGGAGCCTTTCACCAATTACATCTTGTGTGTAGGATCCCGTCATATGTTTCAAACTCCGACATGGCCACCCTCATCCATGCATTCATCACCTCAAGGCTAGATTACTGCAAAATGCTCTACATGGGGCTGCCTTTGGTGACAACTCGGAAGCTGCAACTGGTGTAGAATGCTGAGGCCCGCCTCCTGATGGGGAGCACATTACACCAGTGCTCCGGGCTCTGCACTGGCTGCCTATAGTGTTCCAGGCCTGGTTCAAGGTACTGGTTTTGACCTTTAAATTCTACACGGTCTGGACCCCTCCTACCTGAGAGACTGCCTCACATCCCGGGCTCTGGAGCAACCTCTGCGATCTGCCAGGGGAACCTCCTTCAGGTCTCCTGGGTGAACTGGGGAACCACGATGGAGAGGGCATTCTCGGTGGTCACACCATGGCTGTGGAACTCCCTCCCAGAGGAAGCACACCTAGCTCCCAGCCTGTTGGCCTGCCATAGGGCTAGAGGGAGCGAGATATAAATGGTTAAATCAATCAATCAATCAATAAAATAAAATAAAATATTGGCCGCATTGTCGCTGACCACGAATCCCTTGGTGAATAGCACGTCCTCCTTTAGCCACCCCTCCACCATGGTGGCCAAGGCTTCCATGATGTTGTCGGCAGAGTGGCTATCATCCATGATCTTGGTGTTAAGCAGGGCTCACCTGTACCCTGCCCCCTCACCTCTGCTACCTACTGCTCCTCATCCTGCCACCTGCAGCTGCCACCAGTGACTCATGAGCCGTCAGGGCCAGGTAGGCATGCTGTGCATTTTGGCTGGTCCAAATGTCTGTGGTGAAATGCACAACAACCGCAGGTGCCCTGTCCAGTTGCCCTCTCACCCATTCCCTGACTGTCCGGTACAGGGAGGGTATCACCCGCCTGCTGAAGGTGGTGTATGAGGGCATTTGGTACTGGGTCACAAGCAGTGCCACCAGCCAGCGAAATCCCTGGTCCTCAACTATGTTGAAGGGCTGGTCATCCAGCGCAATCATCTCACCCACCCACCTGGTGATCTTAATTACCACTGGAGGATCCCTCCATGCCAAAACTGGCCAAACTCCAGCTCCTCCATAGTGGCCTGATGCTGCTGCTGCTGCTGCTCACAGATGTTCGAGATAGGGGCTGCTGTTCTCCCTCATTCCCTGTGCCATGAGCAGAGGAGGAGGGTGTGCTCACTGCAGCAGGGTCAGGGAACCCACTCCTGTCCACACTGCCTAACTTTCCTTCCAGTCCCAGCATCTTAGCCCAACACATACTTCTCAGGTGGGAGAACATCCCATTGTTGCTCAGGTTCTCTCTTTTCTTCCCACACCTCATTGTCTTCCCACAGTGAATACAGGCCACCTCGCAGGTGGCACCTGCCCTCACTGGCCTGAAGTGGAAGTGGTCCCCTGGAGTGCCCTGCTTTCTTCATGCTGCTGCTTCTGGGGGACACAGCCTCGGTCCTTAATGGGGCCACAGGTGGAACATCACAAGCAGGATTCTCCTCTGCCTCCTCCTTGCTCCCCTCATTATCCAGATCCATGACACCCATGATAAATCTGCTGCAGTTGCTACCACCTTGCAACACAGGAGAGGATGCCCTGCTGCTATTCACCGAAACACTAGGGGAGAATAATGGGCTGCTAGTGTTGCTTCCAAGGGGTGTGTGGGTGGGAGATGTTCTCAAATAATAAGTCCTCCTCCAAATCATGGAGGGGGTGCCAGAGGGCAAAGCCTGCCCAACAGGAGAGGTGGGTGCCCCTGCATCACTCGCAGCATGCACCCAGCACCATCATTGTGCCCCACATCAGCTCCCCCCAGTGAAAAATCACTGCTGCCAGTGACGGCTTCTGGTGCTTCAGGAGGGGCGTGTACACTGCTGCACCCCACCTTTTCTCCCTCCCCCAGTACCACTGCTAGTGGAAGGCTGGGGCTCCCTGCCTTCCACAGGTGCCTTCTCAAGATCTCTGCCACTTCTTCCCCTGAGAAGACGGGCAGCTTGGAAGAGGCACTGACAAATGCTGGTCTCTTAATTTTGGGTGGTCGGCTGCCACCAGTGGCAGACATGCCAGCAGACATGCCAACTCCCCCACGTCCTCTAGTAGGGCCACCTGCCCCGGACTTGTCAGAAGTTTAACTCCTTTCCTTTCTCATTGTGATACAGAAAGAATTTCTACAACTGCACACAATATATACTGTACACAATATCTAATTTTATTTATATAACAAATACAGAATCTAAGCTAAACCTAACCTATGTATAATACAAAATATTCCTATCCTATAATCCAAATATATAATAAAACAGTCTAGTATCTAAATATCTAATCTCTATATACAACTAATATCTATATCAATACAATATGGAAAGGAGGAGACAGACAGGGGAAAGGAAAAGGAAAACTCAGAGGTATCTACTATCTAATCTCTCTCTATTTCTCTACAAACTATACTACCTATCTCTATCTCTCTATATATGAACAGGGAGACAAGCAGGGGAAGAAAAAGGGTAAAATGTAAAGGTAAGAAATAAGGATACGAAAGGTAAGGTGGTTGGGGTATATGTGGGAGGATTTTTAGTGCAAGCATCTGCAGATTCTGCAAATGCACCCTGACAGAGCAAGAGCTAACACAGAACCAGAATCAAGTAGCCAAGGTCTGAAATATAAAGGGTTGCGGTGTCCTCCCCCAGAGTGCCCTGATTGGTTCTGGGAGGTAGGAAGCATTGAGCAATCACAGGGTGCCATTCAACTGCCTGGGACCTGCTTGCACTGCTCATTGGTCTGCAGTTGCATCCATTAGGTCCTTCCCCTCCCATCACAGGCCCAGTTCAAGAGTTCAACACTGTTTCTGACTCCGAGATGTCTGCTCCCTCCTCCCTGCTCCACCTTTCCCTCCAAAAAACAGACTTTTGTTATTGTTATTGATTTTGTTATTATTTTTTGTCATTTTTTTTATTGTAATAACAAAACAAAAACAAAATTGTTATCCTTATTAATATAATGAAAATGAAGTGCACACCCCTATTTTACAGGCAGATCCTCAGGCTGGTTAGCGTTGGCTCCAAGCAGCACCAACATACGTCCTGTTGAAATGAATTGAACTTATGCCAGCACGAAGTGTTAGCACAGGCACTAAGGATCCTCGTTTGAAGATCACAGGGCATTTTCATACAAGACACTCTCCATCCACCCTCACCCACTCTACATGTTGCAGGGCTCAGTGTTGCCCTATGGGTGCCCTGTAATATGTATAGTGGGTGGGTGGAGAGTGTCTTGTCTGAAAATGTCCTTAATTTAGAGTGTGTGTGTGTGTGTGTGTGTGTGTGTGTGAGATCTTTAAATTCCCAGATTTTTACACAGAAGAGGCATCTACCATTCATTTTATGAGGCAACATTCGCTGAGTGGGTTAGAAGGGAAACACACACAGTGGTCTCTCTTCACAATGGAGACTTTAATTTTGTTTTTCTTGTTCTGTTGTTTTCCCTTGATCTAAGATGAAAATTTAAGAGCTTGAAAGAATTATTGATGCTCATGTGTTGAATTTCTATAGGAGCTTTATGTGATTAAAGACGTCAACATTTGAGTCTTGAAGAGTGAATATAAAATGAGCACTCTCTTCGGAGAACTATTAACATTATTCTGTTTTTCCCCCAACCCCCCCAAAATATTTCTATAGCCCCCTTGTCAGTTTTTTTTCTTCTTCCTGTGCTCTGAATCCTGTTTACCTGGGCTGAAGCAATCTACTTTTCAACCTTATTGATTACTTTTAGCTAAACAGAAAAATCCACCCCCACCCCCAACTGAATATAGAGCTAAAAGAGCCCAATCAACCACCTTCCATAGAAAATGCATTGGATAACTTAAAGGAGGCTGTGGGAAGAATCAATGATGATGAGACAAGGGGAAAATAAGGTGTTTTACTGCACAATGTTGTCAAGTGTCATTTTTTTTTACAACATGGACTTAAAAATTAAACTAGAAACATAGAAAAGTCTGAGTAAACCTTCCCACTTCCAATACCCATAACTTCAGTTACAGAAGTTGTTGACATCCACCTTTACTAACTTTAGCGAATACGTTTGAAGAACATTCTGGCTTTTGACTCAACTGGAGTAAATCCTACATCATAGACATGTCAAATAATCTAAATTCTACTCATTTGCAATATTTCCCATTTCAGATTTGCAAAGAAATTAACTATCTTGGTTTTAAAATATATCTGTCTCTCCCAAAAGTTATTTCTGCACATGTAAACTACATGCTGATTCTGAATCAAACGTTGAAAGATATTGAGAAATGGCAACTCCTTTCGTTATCTTTATTAGCAAGAATAGAAGCCATTCAAATGAATATTTGTCTGAGACTAACATACATATACAGCTTATTGCCTCTAAAAGTATCAGCCTTAGCCTTTTCCAGAACAAATAAAATACTGGAAATAACATTTTCCTGAACGAATAAAATTTTATCCCAATTTTATTTGGGATAAAAAAACCCACCTCGAATGTCACATAAGATCCTGAAAAGATGCTAGGCAGCTGGAGGAGTTGGACTTCCATATTTATTTCTGTACTACTTAGACCACTTTTAGGTGAGTGTCTCTACTTTCTGGCTTGAAGGAAGCACTTCCTGAAAAGTGGTGCGGGGTGCTTTTAGACGCACTGGAAGTAGGCGGCTGCCATAAGAATCGTGGCTCATGCAGTCTCTTTGAAACCATATTTGGAAATGCCTTGATATCAGGGCTTTCCAAATACGGCTTCAAGGAGACTGCACGAGCTGTGATTCCTATGGCAGCCAGCTACTTCCAGTCCATCTAAATGCACCCCATGCGGCTTTTCAGGAAGTTCTTCCTTCAAGCAGGTAAGTAGAGCCGCTCATCTAAATACAGTCTTAGTCTTTCAAATGTACCTTCTCCTAAAATGGTTTTTTTCCCCAAACAACTCTTTATAAATTCCTTCCTCACTTCCATTTTTTAAAAACACTATCTACTCCATTGAGAAAAAATTATATCTTTTCCACTACATGGATTGTTCTTCAGCAGATTAAGACTCTTACAGCTGCAGATCTCATAAAAATCACCCCTCCTCTCAATATGGAACAATCCAAGCCTGAAGACCACAGACAAGTCTGAATTTAAATTCCCTTGCCACTGAATAAGGAAATTCCGTTCTTTAAAGATTTGTTAGTATATGGCAGATTGGTTCCCTGTGATTTTCTTTGTAATGAATTTCAACTACCCTCACAAAATTTTATACCAAAGACTTTACTTTCAGATCCACAAAGAGATAGGGGACACATGGTTGATATCCAAACTCACACCCTTAGAAGACTTGATCCAAAAGTTCAGACAAGAAAGACAACTTCAGACAAACGCGGGACTGGCAACCCCTAGTGCTGCTTGGGAGGTGCACCCCCACATCCACCATGTACAGCTCCACCTGTGTCCGTTTTAAATGGAACCAGTAGCTGCCATGGCCCACCTGCGTGGTGCCCCCCACACACCATAGAGTTGCAGGCGGATTGCCCACCACTCTAAGCTGCCACCTGCAACTCTACGGTGTTGTCCAGGGCAACCCCTGGCCTTGAGCAGAGCTGCAGCAGCCATCCACTGAGGAGACAGACTGCAGGTCTGTTTCAGGCCAGTACCCCAGGTTTGGCTGGCCTTTTCCTCTAGTGGCACTCAACACATTATAATATCCTATGAACCTGGGTAGAAAAGAGTAGTGGGGAAAGGAGTTAAAGATCACAATCACACAGAATTTGTGGGAAAGAATACTATACAGAGTAGCCAACGTTTTCAAACTCCCCATCTCTTTGGTTTTTTTATATTTTAAAAAAAAATAAACTTCTTAATAGGTTTTGCTGAACTCCAGAACATTTGTTTAAAGCTGATCTGACCAACCACAGCTAGGCGTGGGACACCAGGACAAATTACAGGGTTTGATTTATTCGGTTTCAGTTTAAAGGCTTTTATGGATTTAATTATGGGTCGTTACTTCAGTTCCATATTTAAATCCACAGAAACCTTTAAACCATTTCCCCCTCACCCCGATTCCCCGGGGCCCTGGTATATACTTGTCAGCCTCAGAGGGCTTGATTGAAGCTCTGCTGGTCCGCTGGACCATTTTGTGCATGGACAAAATGGCCACCACCCTTTACCAAAAGGACAGAGGCCAAAATGATGTTACCGTCCTTTTGGTTAAGGGTGGAAGCCATTTTGCGCATGTAAAAGCCATTCCCAGTGGCCATTTTTCACATGCATGCTGAGGAGCAGGGAGCTCGGCAGTGCACTGCAGCAAAGGAGGCTGTCCCCCCAGCAGCGGGCCAGCAGAGCTTCAGTCAAGCCCTCCAAGGTGGGTAAGTACATGCCAGGGCCCTGGAGGATGATGGGGGGAATCCAAAAATAAGGGCCCAAAAATTGCAGGCTGAATTATGGCCTGCTTTGGTTTAAACTGTAATGGTCTTTTTCGGGCAGTTACAGCTTAATCCAAAACCGAAAGACCCATCCCTAACCACAGGAAATGCTGGAGGTGTCTGCATTCAAATGCACATTTCTCTCACATTCTTTACTTTTCTGTGAAGATTAATTTACACTCGAAAGACATTTAAAATGTTCTCTCCAAAGGCACAAGTAAACAGGTTTCGCTGACTTCAAGTTTATGTATTCTCTGGGTATAGTAGATAACCTCCTATTGTCTGAAAGTTTTAGGAAATGGCTATCAATTTGGGATGACATGAGAAGCATTTTAGCTTCTCATGAGAAGAAATACCAAGAATCCAAGAACCAGGACCAAGATCTTGGTCCTGGGAAGAATTTTCGGTATTTCTTGGTGTTAAAAACAAAAAAGAAAAAGAAAAAGAAAAAAAAGAAACCCCGCTGCACATGCATAAAATGACCACTGGGCCATTCTGAGCATGTGCAGCCCTTCCCCAAAATGGCAGCAACAGCGTCGCCTCTATTTTGGAAAAGGTCACCCATTCTGGTCATGTGCAAAATGGCCACTGCACATTTGCAGATCGGCTGCCCTTTCCTAAAGTGGTGGGAGGAACAATTTTGGAAAAGGACCGCGCATTTGCAGCATGGCCTGGCAGCTATTTGTGCATGCGTAATGTTTTTTTGGTTTTTGTTTCATTTACTTCTCATTGAGAATTAAGCCAAGATGCTGCCATTTCACGGTTCATTCTCAGAGCAAAACTATTACTTAATAGCAGTGTTTAAATGTATCTGTCCCTCAGGTATACAGAGAGTTACAATTACATTGTTTGGTGACACGAAGATCATGTATGTTACAGGTATGTTTTTCTCACAGACCCTCTCACAGGGTGTCACAGGGTCCCTGGGGCTGGCCACATGCTGGCGTTTGTCTACCCTACTCTGTCATCCCAGGAGTGTGCGGCTGGGCAAGGACTGGGCCAGCTCCCAGGATTGTGGGCGCTAAGGGGTTAACAGCTGTTGCTGCATCCCGTTGCCATGGTTACCTGTGCAGCTTCTGGCAAGCCATTGGTTCAGGGCAGGTTGTGAGTAGAGCCGGCCAGCTGTGGGGAAGAGGTTGGCATGCCTGACCTGGGGCTTTCCCAGGGCAGAAGTGAGGCATATTTGTTGCTTGTGCACTCGATTCACCCACGTACCAGGTTGTCTGTCTGAGGACAGCCAGACCTGTGGATGCATGCAGCTCCTGTATGAGTCACCCACATGGCTGCACCAATGTTCCAGCCCTCTTCCCCATACCATCTAAAAGCACCCTGTCTCTCATCAGATGTGATTTGAAGCAGGCAAAATCAACAAATACTATAGTAGTCAGTGTCACAGATATTTGATAAATTTATTGAAAGCACATTGAACTATGGAAGTATGGAACCCCAGGAAGTATGACGGGAAAAATTTACTGTTTGTAGAAACCCTTCCATCTTACAGAGCTTTTAACTAGAAACAAGGTTGTTCCTTTACCCATAAGGTTACTTAAGTTTCAATGACTGAAAAAAAGACTATGGAGAAACTGTAAACAAGACTAAAAATCCTGTGCTACATATTTGTTGGCAAAAGGATAAATTATAGTGGACTGCTACCATGCAAATCTTGTAAGACTGGGAATGATGCTGCTTTCACCTGTGACGAGAGATGCACAAGCAACAACAACATGTCCTTTCATGGAGGATAGAGGCACTAGGAGGAAGGGACTCTAGCTGGTGGGTTTCCTTGTGTCTTTAGTATTTTTATTTACTTGGGTAATAACTGAATTATCTTAATTTCCACCTGACCGTTGGTTATATTTCATGAGTGTTACATGTATTAGTTAGCAGAGGGAGGCTGGAAGACAACTTACTATGTGGAGTAATCAGACACACATGGGCAAGTGTGGAGACCATAAAAAGGGAGGTACAGCCATTGTTGTTGTGTGGGTGAGCCTGGAGCCTGGACGTGTATGCGATGAGCAGACAGGCATGGCTGGGAGTGGCATCTCATAAATCTAGGTGATGGAGGAAGAACATAAAGGTGAAGGAGAGGAGAAATGGGCTTTACTCCAATGAATCTGGAAATTTGAATCCGGAAAACCAGAAAAATTGAAATAAAAATCTGAAATGAATCCAAATCCAGATTTCAACACCAGTTCCCATCCCAAACCCATGCAAGATAGCCTCTCTAAACCACTGCCACTGATAATGTTATAGGGTTTTTTCCAACAACCAGTGCTTTTATTCCAGGCTTGCAGCATTGAAACATGACATCTAAAAACACCCACAGTTCACAGACAAAGCTGATGTAACTCGTCCAAGTGATGCTTTGAGGCAAAGAGCTGGCAGACAGACCTGAGTTTCTCAGTTATATTTCTTCACACCATACACCTCTAGAAAATCACAGCCTTAGAAACATTTATTTCCTGCCACTCACAATTCTGATTGCTCCTATGCCCCCTTGAAATTAATTTCTGTGAATACATGGCTGCTATCTTCTTTCTTGATGTTCTGTGTGCAGAAGGCACCCCGCTTATTTGATGTTTTTTCATTTTTGTTTACAAAAAAGCCTTTGTTTTCTTGGGGTTTCTTAAATGCTGCCACTGTTTTTACTTTTTTTAAAAAAATAATTAAAAATATATTTTAAAACAAACAACAACAAACTGTGTATGGGCATATTGAATGCCAGGCCGTTCTGTGCATGCCAAAAATGGCACTAGAAGCATCTGCACCATTTTAGAAAAGGGTGCACATGTGCAGAATGGTGCAACAGTCATTTTGTGTTTGTGCAGTGATTTTTTTAATTTTTTAAAAATTAAAAATAAAAAAAATTGAAAGTGACTTGGCATTCACAAAATGACCACTGGGGCTGCTTTGCACATGCATGTCCTTTTCAAAAATAGTGCCGACGCCATTTTGGAAAAGGACATGCATGTAAAGAGTGGTCCCGACTGCCATTTCATGCATATGCAGTTTTAAAAAAATTATTTCTTTTTTTTAATGAAAATAGACAAAAGGATATGATAATAATTTGTTTATTCATCCATTTCATAACATTAGTTACTAAAACAAACGGGGCGCCATTCTTTTTTGTATTGAATGGAAAATGTTACGGATGCACACCCCTAGTTCTTAGCTTTGGATCAGGTATAACAGAATTATGCTGTGGCTGTGATGCACATGACCTCTTCACTGCTGGTAAGTTTGAAAATAAAACCCGCCACTGAGCATGCTCAGAAGGGTCTGAATGGGCCTTTCTGAGCATGCTCGGCTCCTTTCAAAGATGGTGCTGGCAGCAGTTTTTTATTTTCAAGCTAACCACTAGGAAAGCTATAAGCCCCTCTCTCCCCCTAAGCACACACCCCAATCCTGATCCCCCTGCTAGGACCCACACCCCGTTAATTTCTCCCAACCCTGACCCCCCACCAAGCCTCGGAACTTGTCCGAGTATTTGCCAAGGGTCCAAGGAGTGGCCTGAACACTGACCGCTGCTCGGATTAGAGGAGAATACTGACGAGGTTTTTTATTATTATTTGGAACAGCCCTACATAGTCAGAAAATCAACCCGAACTTCAGTAAGTATGAACATAGGGTGATAACAAATGAGAAAATAGCCCACATTAGCTAACATTAGCTCAAAGACATTAGACCACACTGTTTTATTAGTTATTCTCCAGATGTTTTCCCACACCAGATACAGGGCCACTTCCCAGCTCACACTCATGGCAGAGTCTTGGGGAATGTGGAGCTCCAAAAAGAGAAAAGGAAACAGAAAACTGAAGAAAGACACAGCGGGGTCATATATGCCAGTTTCTGAGAGGACTGTCCCGGAATTTTAGGGATGATATTTCTGACACTTTCCCTCAATTTCCCACCATCGTTTGTTAGGCTGGGAACTCCAGACATGAGCATGATGACTGTGTGGCAGATTCACAGATTGAACATGGGCTCCAGTGGCCTAACTCCTCGTTTGTTTTCATTAATAGATGCTTCAAAACCTTCATTACCCTAGAAGTTACATTTGTTAGCACTTTTGCTTGATTGCAGCACATTTGATCTATTTGACATTTTAATTATTAAATTACAGGCTCTCCTTATATCTATCAGTGATGAGCAATCAGATATCTTAGGAAATACAGAAGCACAGGGAGAGACATTGACAAGTGCAATCATGTGTAATTTGAAAGCAGAGTTTAGTGAAGTTTCTATAATAATTATGGCAATTCTCACTTCTCCCAGCTTGTATCATAAAGGTGTAAATTATGCTCTGACATTATGATAACATTCTGTGATCTTTCTGCTATTAAAAGATGAACAAACCGTTTCCTCTCAAGGTAAAAAAAAAATGTGTTTGCCTTTTGTGGGAGGAAGAATACATAATAATGAGAGAAATGGTTTGGATAATTTGTGGTTTTAGCATTTATAATGCAGTATCACAGAAAGATCCACAATCAGGTTAGGCCCCATTGTGGTACTTGTCATGCAAACTTATAACTGATAAATTGTAAACACAAAGGATGTGCTAGGCACTTTCCAAGAATTCCTATGAAGACAACTCTGTCAGGATCTCAGCCCAAAGAAAGGCATGGGCAAAGTCAAGCTAGGGCAAGGGTTCTGTCCAGCGTGGGTATCCAACGCATCCGCGTCATCCCTCCAAACATCAGGCCAATGTGAGTGGGTCAGAACATGGGTTAGTAGCTGGATGGTCTGTTCCTGCTGGGATCATGTTCAGAAAACAAGATGGAGACCAGGTTAGAAGCTGGTACTAGAAGTGGTTCGTATCAGTTGTTCTGATTCTGCAAACATTTTCCAAAAAATCAGAATGGCATTTGAAATTTTGATCAGAATTCCAATAAAGCAATTCACACATGTGAAAAATGGCTGTGGCTGTAATGTGCAATGACAAAATGGCAGCCTCTGTACAACAAAATGGCAGCAGCCGTACTGCTGTATGGCGACCACTATTTTGTATTGTGGCGGCTGGCATTTTACACATGCACGGTAGAGCTGTGACCATTATGCACATGTGCAAATCAGACAAAAAAAATATGATTGACTCCAGTGAAACGGAATCAGGATGTTCAGTTCTTCTGCATTTCACCGGAATTGATAAAAGAACAAACAGATTATTGCACCCCTGCTGGTGCATGGGTCTGTACCAAGTTTGTCAGTCTGGGAGCAAGGACAGCAACAGAAGAGAAGACAGGAGAGGCAAGGAGAAAGTGAGGCTGCAGGTATGGGCAGGAGAGGCAGACAAGGCACAGCACCGACAGACTCTCTCTCTCACTAGAAGTTCAGGATTAAAGGCTGCCTCTGACTCAGGAAAACATGTATAGGGCTCCATTACCAGTCAGGGTACAGGATCCCACATGCCAGCCAAGCAGCTGGTCAAGATAGGCCCCTACAGGGATGCTAGTTTATTTTGCTTTACAGCTGCAGTATTTCTGTGCTTCCAGGACAATAGTGTGTCAATCGTCCCATTTGGGAACTTGGAAGAGCCAGATTCCAAACATGTAATTGTCACATCCTGACAAGTCTCTGCCCCCAACTCTCTGTATACAAGAAAGTAACAGAGTATGGTTACTGCTATTGTCCATCTGACTAATGCATCTATTCCATAAAAAAAACAACCCTCCAGTTTACAAGAAGTGTTAAGGTTTCTGCAAATTCAATCATGCACTAAAAACTATGGAAATTGCAAGTTAAGGCTCCTGCCTTAACTTCTGTGCCATGTTAGCCGTAAACCAACATGCTGATGATACTCAACTGTACCTCTCATTTTTGACCGACCTAGGTCCCGCTGTCTCGTTGCTTTCCCAATGTTTGGAGGCTGTGACGGATTGGATGCGGCAGAGCAGACTGAAGTTCAATCCTGATAAGACAGAGGTGATGGTGGTGGGTAGGGCGAGGGAGGTGCCAACTCCTCTGGTGGGGGGGGTCTGCTCTCCCATAGCCCAGCAGGTTCGGAGTCTGGGGGTGGTGTTGGATCCGGACCTCCGTCTGGATCAGCAGGTGGAAGCGGTGGCTAAAGCCGCCTTTCGCCAGCTGTTTCTGGTGTGGAGGCTGTGCCCATACATCTCCGGGCCCAACCTGGCCAATCTTATTTACGCCTTCATCACCTCGAGGCTAGATTACTGCAACGCGCTCTACGTGGGGCTTCCCTTGGTTCTGGTTCTGAGGTTGCAGCTGGTGCAGAATGCAGCAGCCCGTCTCCTCACGGGGACGAGGCAACGGGAGCATATTACACCTGTGCTGCACACTCTGCACTGGCTGCCTATAGCATACCGAGCCAGATTCAAGGTGTTGGTTTATAAAGCCCTATATGGTCTGGGCCCCTCATACCTTGGGAACCACCTCACCTTCCGCACCCCAGGGTGGCCCCTGCGGTCTGCTGGGGGCACCTTCCTGGAAGTTCCCCGTGTTAAACGGGGGGCCACGATGGAGAGGGCGTTCTCAGTGGCTGGGCCTCGGCTCTGGAACTCCCCCCCAGAGGAAGCTATCCTGGCCCCGGGTCTGATGGCCTTTCATCGAGCCTGTAAGACCTGGCTGTTCGCCCAGGCCTTCGGAGGGGAGGGTGGAAGGGTAGGGTAGGGTACGGAGGGGGAATGTTTGGGAGGGGTAGTTTTTAAATTATTTATACTGTTGTTTTACGTATTTTACTGCTGTTTTAGTGTTGAGAGCCACACCCAGATTTCATGGGCATGAGGGGGCAGCCAATAAATGTGAATAAATAAATAAATAAATAAAGCCATTGTACAGTCTCTAGGGATGTGCAAACACCAGGGGGTTCTGTGTTCGGCCTGTTCAGGATTCTGCTGAAACCAAAACCATTCAATTCAGCTGTTCGGCCCGAACGGGTTTGGGGGGCCCGAACTCATTCGGGCGGAGAGGGGCTGGTTTTCCCTCCCCCCTCCAGGCTGCATGGGTGGAAGGGGCACCGGGGATCACCTCCTCCTCCTGCCCAGCCTTGTACGTTTTTTTAACCCCCCACCCCAGGGATCGCCCTACCTGGTGGTGCCGGGGCTCAGGCCCCGGGTCCGGTGGCAGCAGATCCTGTGGCGGGTCCAGAGGCGGCGGCACTTCAGGCAACTACTAGGCCTTCCAGGTCAAACTGCAAGACCTAGTAGCAACCTGAAGCGCTTTGGAGTGCTTCTGCCTCCGGACCCGCTGGCAGACCTCCCGGCAGACCTGCCGGTGGACCCGCTGGTTCAAGCCGAACTCCGAACCACGTTTGCACATCTGTAACAGTCTCACATATTGTGCTCACTTACAACTTAGGCTCCATGCACCCACACTTTGCATTCAACTTTCAGCCTCAATCCTCTTCCTCTTTGTGGGTTAGGGGCAACATTGAAGCTGGGGACAGGAGGGCATGAGCTGTCCCCTCATCCCCTCCATTTCCTCTTCAGGAACAAGAGAAATTAGGCTCCGGCTCCCACCCCTTCTCCCCCTCTGATCTACTCAGTCCCAGTCCTGTAACAAAGAACTCAGGACTCCTGGCTTCCAGTCTCTCCACCCACTCTAATCCAGTAGGCTGCACTCCCTTCATAGGCAACTCAATAGTCCTCATTCCAAGCCTGTTGTCCTCTCCCCTGATCTCAACCTTGTAACAGACAACCCAGGAGTCCTGGGTCCAAGTCACCCCTCTAACCCTATAGTCCCATCTCCTCTCACAAAGAACTTAAAAGTCCTCGGAAATACAATGTTTGTCTGTATGTGTCATATGGAACAGAAGTAAGGTGTGTGTGGAATGAGAAACAAACAAAAAAGCCACACAGAAGAGGAAATGGAATAACATGGAGGGAGGCTATTAGTAGTCAAAGGATAGAGAGGCAGCTATGGTAAGTGGATAAAATGATAGGACTGCTTCCTCAGATATCCCATCAGTCTTCCAAATCAGTTATTTCACTCAGAAACTTATTATTGTAACTATTTTAATTCCTCTTGTCATTCCACCCACATACTTCTTAATTCTGCACATTCTTTGTATTTTTCCCTGTCATTCCAGCCATTCCACTTACTGCATCTGGTGCCTTCCTCATCATTTCACACCATCTTGCCTTCCCTATGTACTCTCAAAGATGCAATGGTGTATAATTTCACTATCACTTAATTGGATGTTGGAATGACAATAGTATTTATTTAGAAATTGGCATTGCTGGTGCCTCCATTCCTTCCAATGGCCATTCCATTTTATTAATTCAATTCATACACAACTTAGTTTTAATTAAACATTTGTATACAACTCTACCCAGCTTCACTGTACTCTTGGAGGGCAGTGGAGATGAGCGGGTAAGAGGAATGGTTATGAGTCATTAGTCAGCTGTTCCATTCTCCCCAACTGAAATTAAAGGATAGAGGGAAAGGAGGGGGTCAAGGGCCAGATCAGACCCTCCTGTCCCCAGCTTCAGTGTTGCCCCCAACCTGCAAAGAGGAAGAAGCTTGGGGCTGAAAGACCAAGTCAAAGTATGGGTCCATGGAGCCTTAGTTATAAGTGAGCACAATATGTGAGACTGTACAATGTGGTTACTGCTAACATGGATTGGAAGGCAGGAGCCTTAACTTGCAAATTCCATGCTTTTTAGTGCATGATTGAATTTGCAAGAGCCTTAACTCTTCTTGTAAACTGGAGGTTTTTTGATTATGGAATATCCATGTTTTTTGTTAAATACAATGCAATGGAGAAAATTTGTCCTCCTAGCACAGTAGAATATTAAGCAGCATAACCACTATAGGGGGAAGCCAAGGTGGAAGAGCTCATCCCTTCAGTGTAGAAGCTTGTTACTTCCTTCAAATAGCAAGCAAGGTGACGCTGGAGTTTTACTGGTAGCTCCCTGCTTTACTAAGAATACAACAACTTTGGTTCGGTTTAAGCATTGCAAACTTTCAAAACTGGTCTCTATCATCTCTCTAGCTCATGGATTGTACAGGAGTCTTCCACTCTACTCCCCACTGTCAGAGCACTTTTCCTTGTGCAACACTGGCCATTCTGCTTTTTTGTACAGGGCTCCCTGACTTTGCTGTGCCCATGTAAAGGACTCTCCACCTGGCATAATGCTGCCCATCCTGCAGCTCTCCCCCTGTACAAAGTTCCCTCACTAAGTTTTCCTCTGTCTAGGGCTCTCCCCTGGCACAATTATGGCTATTGTTTTGTAGCTCTCTGTCTCTACAAGGACCTTCACTCCCCATTGAACAGGGCTCCCTTTCTTGCACAACGTAGCCCACTCTGCAGACTTCCCCCTTTACTGGGTTCCATATTCTGTATCCCCAATAAAGCTGCTCCCTGTAAATGTGCTCCTCCTGTACGTGGCTTCCACTGTGGAAGCTATTTACAAAGGCTCTACCCCTACTCTCTCACCTTAATGCCCCCCCTTGTGTATTCTCCATCCCTCCCTGATCCCCCATAGGATTTCCCTCCCTGGGATGAGGCTTGCTCTTAGAGTCCTCCCAAGAGGATTACACTTGCCACTCTGCCCCACAGGGTTGCTCTGCACAGGACCCCACCATGTCCCTGTCCCCCTCCTGCAGAACACCCACTATCAGCCCAGAGCACCTACTTACTCCTTATTCCTTAGTGGGTTTGGGAAAGTCAGAGGGAGAAGTGCTGAAAGAAGATTGATTCCATCCCATCTATAGCCTCCTGTCCCTATCTCCGGGATAAACCTCTGCCTACTTCCAGCACCTTGGACCATCCCAGGCAAACTCCAGAGCTCTGGCGCCAGCCATGCTCTCCAATGGGGTGCCCCCTTGGAGCTGCAGCCCAGACATTTTTGGTGGGGGAAGGGCTTTCACTGAAATCCATGTGCTCTATAGTTCCGGGCAGGTTTAGAGGGCAAGATCAGTCACCCCAAACATCACTGCGGGATTTGTTATCTCTCTTTAGCCATCTTGGCATTCTTGGCCCCCAAGCTGAGGTTCCTGCTGTGTGGGATCAGATCAGAATGACATTCAGCTCTCTCCTTTCCATAAGCCTTGCCTCTCAAGATCAGCTCTAAATATGGCTTACCAGTCACTCACTACCCCTTGGGAGGTGCAGTTCCTCCCTTTCTGGCAAGCAGTGCCTGCTGGGAGTTGTAGTCCCCAATATTCAACTGTTTGCTTTTAAACAGTCTCTGCATTACACATAGAATGTTCTCAAGCACTCAACACTCAGAATGGTCTCTATAGGCTAACGCTGAATTTTCAAGATATCATAACTTAAAAGCTACTAATCGAATTTACAAAAAGTAAACCAAAGGCACACCCCACCAGCCTCTTTGAATTTTCTAAAAGGCTTATACCTCCTCCCAACCGATGAAAAACCCTTTACTGTGTTGATAGTGAGATGGTCTAACTTTTGGAAAAAAGCAGGCTTTCAAAGTGCAGTTTTTAAACCGTGATATCTCAGCTGATATCCAACCAATTTGGCTGAAATTTAGACATCATGAACCACTTACTCCAGTGATATATCAACACAAATTCAATTATCCTAACTTTAATCATGCCAATTTTATAGCAAATAGAATGTTGTGGCTTTATAATGGAGGGTGTAACACACCGTAACTATTCTAGTGCTCCCGCGCTCTAATAATGCAAGCAAAACAGGGCTAAAAATTTAACCAGACCAGACTTCCCCTTTGTATTTCCTCCTGGATTAAGTAGACTCCTCTGCTGTAAGTAGTTTGAAGATTGCAGCCACTTGATCTTATTTTAGCTAAGAATGTTCACCTAGGTCGGGCCACACCCTGTTTTTAAGTGTTACATGCTTGTGTAGTTAGCAGTCAATGTTCTTTGTTTCTGTCATGGCCCAGGATCTCAACAGGTCTTGAACCCAGGTCTGTGGGGCTGGCAGGCAGCCTGTAGCCTATCTGCTACAACCCCCTTCTAGTCAGCAGTCAGAATTGCAGCCTGACATTGGGTTAATCATGGATACTTAAATTATGTCTCTGACTGCTCCCTGCTATATAACGTCCTGGTTCAGGCCCAGTTCTTCCTCAGATCTGAGCAAGAAGATGGCTATTGGGTGTTACCAGATGTCACTCTAAAGACATTGGAAAGCCATTCTTGTTGAAGAATTGATGTGATGTTGATCACATCAATTGGTGATGTCATCATGATCAGGTAGTCAGTTATACAAACGTAAGAGCAGTAATTAAACCCTGCTCAAGCCTTGCCTCCCTACTCTCGCCTGTCTCTGGCTGTACAATCATGGCCTACTTCTGGACTATGATTGTTTATAGCTCCTTTACCTTGATGCCCTCTTGGAGAGCTACATGACACTGGCCTGACTCTGACCATGTGACCTGCTTAACCCCTGGTTTTGACATCTCTCTTGGACCACTGACCTCAGGCTTATGGTCCTGCATTTGGCTTGATACCATTGTGGGGGGAACCACCCTATGGCTTCTTTAATTATAAGAGTTTTGTGACAAAGAAAAGAAAACCTACATTTTTTAAAATAGCAGTCTCAAACTGGTAAAAATTGTTTCAGTTTTTTATTTTCCATTCCTGAAGTTTTGTTCTTTCTTGTTTTGGGAGACTGGAATTGTTTCCACATACACAAAAACACAAGTGTCTTGAGGTTCCCATGAGAATACACATTTTCAGCGAGGAAGTGCATGTCTGTAAAAGTAACAGCATCGACTGGGCTGAGATGGAACGAGGCACTCCTTAATTCTTTACCTGCCTCCTTACTCTTGTCTCTATTGCCCTCAATATTAATTTTCATCTACATGGTGGGGCTTAAGAAAAGTGACTGTTTAATGGTCTCTAAGTCCAGCTGTAGGTCTGCACCCTGCAAGGTTCTAGAGAGCAAAAGCTTTCCTTTCTCCCTCCCAATTGTCTTTAAAATGGTCTATAAAACTGATCCACACGGAAGTAAAGAACTTCATTCTTATCCCATGAAAGATAATATCAATTTAGTTCATTTATATCCATTTAGGCAGATCAGATGATGCTATCCAGAGTGTCTACACTCTGCGCAAGTTGTACAGCCTAACGTCAACACACATGGATACCCTTTATCTAGGATGGGAGGAGATGAGGGGGGGGGGAAGGAAACAGAGGGTGTTTTTAAATGAGATGCTACCACGCATGGCCACCCAGGGACCTCTCATCTGAATGCCCGTCTGAAGGTGGAGCAGAGAAGGATGTGTGTTACCATGAGCCATGCAGCACCCACTCATGGAGCACTGCTGAGAAATATGGAGAGCACCATGCAGTGCAAACCAAAAGTGTTAGCAATGTGCAAATGCATTTCGGATATTCAGAGTTTGGGCCAAACTTGGCCTGTTCGGACGACTGAACAGCTGAACGTTCGAATGGCCGAACAGTTCAGAAAAGTTTGGATGAGTTCAGGGGCAGGGAAAACATGACTTTGGGTGGGGAAAACGTATCTGGAAGGGGGAGGCAGCTGAGGAGAAGACTTCCTTGCACCAGGGGTGGACACCAGGGGTGGTTTCAGGGCCAAATGATACAGATACCGGAGGGGAAAAAAATTGATTTCGGTATTGATAGCACTATTTTCAGATGTTTGGCCGAATTCGGCCAAACCGAACTCCATCGAGCCAAACAACTGAACCGGAACTCGGGTTTCGAACCGAACGACTGAACGTCCGAACATCCAAACCGCGTTCTGTTCAGCCCCTGCTTGTATGAATGGGGACAGCCAGCCACACCAGCAGACAGGTCTGCTCATAGACACTGTGGGTGGGCAAAGACATCTTTGCAAGTTACAAGAACTGGCTGTGAATGCTGGGGAACCTGGGTTCCTCAGCACTCATGTCAATTTCAAAGGCCAGCCTGGCACAACTCTCCCTCCCCCATAGTCCATGGCAGGGGGAGTGCACAGTGGCTTCCTGCATGGCTGCAGTGGCCACCATGGTAAATGCCCATTTGAGGTGCTCCTCACGCACTCCACCTGCATGGGTGCACTGCAGCAGTGCCACTCAGTGGCCACAGACCACCTGCCCAGCTTTGCGCATTTAAAAATACCCAAGAAAAAAATTAAGAGAAGCGTAGCAGAGCTAAAGGAAAACATAAAACATAATGGACAATTAAAGATGTGGTGTAGGAAAATGAGGCAATGCTGAGTGCCAGCTACAGTGATCTGGTCTTTAGATGCCCAGGTAATAGGTGCCTTAGAAATACCAATGCTAGAGAGAGGTTTGCAACACATGAAAGCATGGTAAAGCCATTTACTTGTATTTTTATGCAATTTCAAAAAGTTGATAATACCTCACTAGCTGCAGCACTGAGCAAGATGAAAGGGTTTTGAGTCACATTTCTTTCCTCAGGAGCATAGGTAAAACTGCAAATGGATTCACACTTGTGAGACTGAGGAAAAAATATAAGCCAATGATAAATTCTAACCAATAATAATCTAGCAGCATTTCAACATGCAAATGAGAGAATGGCTATTATTCTTTTATATCCAAATAGTTTAGGAATAATTCAACACTTATCAAATACAAAAACTCTCATTTGAATACATATAGCAGTTTGCAATTGCAATGGCTCAGTGTCTGAATGAGCACTGCGGGATTTGGCTGTTAGGCTATCAAGGACCTGTGTTTAATGTGTTTCCCCCATTATCTCTAATGGGGAAAACACAGTGAACAACACAGGTCCCTGCAAATTCTCCTGCTTAATCTAGAATGTGGTTGCCATGTTGGTTGTAAATATGAGAGACCAGAGGAGACAAAGTAATCTTGATGGCATATTCTATTGCAACAGCTTCCATTGGCGAGAGCATGAAAGCTTTTGCTGAGCTCTTCTTGAAACTTATTCGTTGTGTTCTTCTGACCTTCACCGTTTTTGCCTGAGGAAGGATTTTGCATGGTCCAAAAAAGCTTACAATCTCTCACCCAAAGACATTTATCCATTAAAACATATCATCTTACCTGCTTTGGGCACAATACTGACTCCTTTGAAGTTGATATGGATTTAGCCATTGACATCTATGAAGAGGGTGGTTGTTATGTAGGTCTCAAATGTGGTTCAGGCAATGGGCATTTTTACACACACCTTAAAGTTCCAGAATTTCAATCTCCTAGGATTACAAGTACGCAAGTAAGTTCTGGATGCATTTTTCCCACACACACTGCCCTGAGGCAGTTCCTGGATGCATTCATCACACAAACACTGCCATGAGGTAGCCTAAAGTAGCCACAGCTGTAGACATGACAGGCTGCCATGGAAACCAAGTGACCACAACTGCCTGGAGCAAAGCAGTTTACCAAGAGAACTTTTTACACACAAAGGTTCTGGGAGAAGTTCTATGCAGAAGTTCCAAGATCCAGATGTTTAAGATTTGGGTGAGTTATTTAGACATAGAAAATTCAGGATGTAACAGCAAACATGCAGGAGAAGCGTGTGTATAAAGACACCCAACTGTCATGGGTTGGAGGTCCGCACCCCCACTTTACCAGGTTTGAGTGACTCAGTTTCCCTTACTTACAGTCCACTTGAATCAGTTTTCTCTCTGACTTATTCAATTCTGCAACAGGGACAACTCCTTTGTCACCCAAGGGCCCGATCCTTCCCGTTTACAGACTCTTTAATCTCTGGGGTCCCAAGAGCTTGAAAGCCCTTGTTGCTCACTTGTGTTCCAATGTTAGCCATGGACACTTCTTTATAAAGATAAGAAGTAAGTTTATTGATTACATAAGCAAGATTGTTGATACAGAGTGGTTACTAGAAATCAAAGGTAAATATAACGCATTCCTAACCTATACTGGTTGATTTCCTAAATAAGCATCTTACCCTATAAGGTCCATAAGTTCTGGTTCCTCAGTCATAGATGTAGAATGACTGGGCACTGGTCTCTTAGTTGGTAGAAAGCAAAATCATGCCTCTCAGTCCATGTTTTGGCTCAGCCCTCCTGGCTGTATGATATTGAGTGAATTCCCAATAGGCCCTGTCCCCTCTGGGGTACAACTCCTTATATCCTTTGGAGGAAACCCCTTGTATCTTCTCGAGGCTTCTAGAATTCCTTTGTTCTCTCTATCAGCTTTCTGTGTCTCATGCATGTAGATAATGGCTGCCTGCATTAGCATTTTAAATGTCTCTGGCCATCAGTCTGGGGTGAATCCACAAACTGTCTTTCCATTTCCTGGAGCTTCATCGTGAATCGATTTTTACAGGCCTCAATTGTAACATTACATACATGTTGCACCTTTTGCTTTACATATTTACTAGACTTGTAGTCTACATGTAGGCCAGTGTCACACGTGTGTGACCCTATGTTCCTCCGTGAAAACACCCAATGTCTTTTATTGGACCAACTTCTCTTGCTGAAAGCATGCAAGCCTTTGTGGCACCCAGACCCCTTCCTCAGGCATATAATGCAATGGAGTCCAAGAAACCAAGGATCCCTTGTCTTTTATTTTAGTTGGGGAAAATATAATACAAAGATGTGCTAAAAGTTGTGAGACCTTTACGGATTTGTGAACAGAACGGGGTTTGGATGTTTGGCCGTTTAGCCATTCAGTCTGAAAACTTAGTTTGGATTCGTAGGTTCAGTCCCGTGGAGTTTGGACCCCCCCCCCCGAATGTTTGGAAAATTCATTCGCCTGGAGGCTTGGTGCATTCCAGGGCTGCCCGTCGGGGCATGGCAGGCCATCAGAGACACAGCAGCAGCAGCAGCAGCAGCAGCAGCAGCAGCAGAGACTGGGAAGGCTTGGGGCTTGGCACCCTGGGTTGCCCGGGCAGGCAGACTCATTGCTTAGCTCCTGGGGGTGCCCATAGGGGCATGGCTGGCCGGCTGAGACCCAGCGGCAGTAGCAGCAGCAGCAGCAGAGGCCAGGAAGGCTTGGTGCTTGATGGGCTGGTCTGGCACCCCTACTGGGACAGGCATTTTAGGCTGCCAGGCATCAGCAGAGCAGAGGCTTAGCCAGGGCTTGGAGGCTGGAACACCTACTCATTCAGGCATTGCAGGCTGCCAGGCATAAGCGGAGCAGTGGCAGAGGCCCATCCAGGGCTTGGTGGCTGGCACCCCTACTTGGCCAGGCATTTCAGGCTGCTTGGATTTTTGGTGAGCGCTCTGTGCGTGGCCATGAGTGGGTGCTCTGTGGCATGGCAACTGCCACTGATGCGTTATGCGGTATATGGCCAGTATGGCACCCCTACTTGGCCAGGCATTGCAGGCTTCCAGGCATCAGTGGAGCAGTGGCAGAGGCCCAGCCAGGGCTTGGTGGCTGGCACCCTGACTTGGTCAGGCATTGCAGGTTGTCTGGCATCAGGAGCTATTTGGCTTGCTTTGCAAAAAGCACTCTGGATTTTCAGTGAGTGCTCTGTGCATGGCCATGAGTGGGTGCTCTGTATGGCACCTATGTGTTATGCGGTATGGCCAGTATGGCACCCCCACTTGGCCAGCCATTGAAGGCCGGCTGGCATCAGTGAAGCAGCGGCAGAGGCCCAGCCAGGGCTTGGTGGCTGGCACCCCTACTTGGCCGGGCATTGCAGGCTGCTAGGCATCAGTGGAACTATTCAGCTTGCCTCACATGAAGCACTCTGGATTTTCGATGAGCACTCTGTGCATGGCCATGAGTGGGTGCTCTGTATGGCATGGCACCAATGCATTATGCGATATGACCAGTATGGCACCCCTACTTAGTCAGGTGTTTCAGGCTGGCATCATACTCGACCAATCTCAAGAAGCTCTACTGCAAATTGGGCAAGGCTTGCCAGGTGGTAAATCTCATGGACACCCGGCCCCCACCCGCCGGTGCACTCATCCAAGCTATGCCAAGCTCTACAAGAGTGAGGAGCAAATGACTGATGTGTAGTACCAGCAGCAGCAGCAGAAGACATTGGATTGCCAGGGCACAGTACCTGTGGCACAACAGTGGCAGCCTCAGTTGCAGCAGAAATTAGATTGCCGGGCCCCAGTACTCATGGCACAGCAGCAGTGGACATGGGATTGCCAGGGCACAGTAACTGTGGCTGGCACTCCTACTTGGCCAGGTATTTCAGGCTGGTTGGCATCAGTGGAGCAGCAGCAGAGGCCCAGCCAGGGCTTGGTGGGTGGCACCCCTGCTTGGCCGGGCATTTCAGACTGTCTGGCATCAGTGGAGCAGTGGCAGAGGCCCGGCCAGCACTTGGTGGCGACCACCCCTGTTTGGCTGGGCATTGCAGGCTCTACTGCAAATTGGTCAAGCCTTGCCCGGTGGTGAATCACGTGGCCACCAAATAACCGACCTTGGATTGCTGGGGTACAGTACTCATGGCACAGCAGAGGCAGCAGAAACAGCAGCAGCGGAGATTAAATTGTTGGGGCACAGTACCCATGGCACCACAGAGGTGACGTGAAGCAGCAGCAGCAGCAGCAAAGATTCAATTGCAGGGCACAGTACCCGTGGCACAGCAGAGGCAGCAGCAGCGCAAATTGGATTGCCCAGGCACAGGACCCATGGCACAGCAGAGGCAGCATTGGCAGCAGCAGCAGACATTGGATTGCCCAGGCACAGTACCCATGGTACAGCAGAGGTGGCAGCAGCAGCATAAATTGGATGGCCAGGGCACAGAGCCTGTGGCACTGCAGAGGCGGCATCAGCATCAGCAGCAGACATTGGCTTGCCAGGACACAGAACCCATGGAAGAGCAGAGACGGCAGCAGCAGGATTTGCCTGTGTGCAGCACCCATGGATCCAGGATGGTAGGATTTGCCAGGGAACCCATACAGCAGCAGCCAGCAGCATCAGGATTGCGTGGGCACATTTGGATTTTCCAAGGTAGAGCACCCATGGACCAGCAGACAGCAACAGCGGGATTACTGAGCCAGTAGGACACATCACCCAGGGTTGCCAGGGCAGGCAGAGAGGCACTTTGACTTGAGCATCAGAAGGCAGGCTGAGTCAGGGTTCAAGGTTGGCAACCAGGGTGGGCGGACAGACAGGCGTGGTGATGGCCTTGGGCTGCTGCTGATGCCTTTCACTCCACTGGCATGGCGCCTGCCACCTCTGCCACGTGCCCCATTGCCTGCCTTACAGGCTGCAGACTGACCTCTCCTGCTTCCCTTCTCCATTTTCTCCCACCCAAATAATGTAGAGGAAGATTTTATATATCTTTTTAATTTATTTATTCAAATGTGGAATATAATATATTCCATCCACCTCTCCTTTTCCATCGATCCAGATAAAGCAGTCTTCCTGTTTTCCCAGTGCTTGTCAGCTGTGGGGGCTTGGATGAGACTGAACCATCTGCAATTGAATCCTGACAAGATGGATGTGATGTTGGTGGGCGAGGGCTTGGGAGACCTGGAGGTGGTTGAATCTCCTATTGTTGGAGGGGTTCGCCTTCCCATGGTCTCTCAAGTGCAGAGTCTGGGTGTGCTCCTCGATTCATGGCTCAGCCTTGAATCTCAGGTTGTGACTGTGGCGGGGAGTGCGTTTCGGCAATTATACATCTTGTCCGGCGTCTTCGGCCGTATCTCTCAGACTCCAACCTCGCCACTGTCATCCATACCTTCATCACCTCCAGCCTGGATTACTGCAACATGCTCTATGTGGGGCTGCCCGAGAAGCTGGTCCGGAGGCTACTGCTGGTGCAAAATGCCGCGGCCCGTCTCCTTACGGGGGCAGGCCGCAGGGAACACAAGACACCAGTGCTTCGGGCTCTGCACTGGCTGCCTATAAAGCACTGAGTCAAGTTCAAGGTGCTGGTTTTAACCTTTAAAGCTCTTCATGGCCTGGGACCTACTTATCTGCGGGACCGCCTCACTGCCCATGTGCCCGTGTGACCCTTGAGATCATCCGTGGGAGTCTTTTTGGAGGTTCCCCGAGTGAGGCGGGTGGCCACCGATGTTAGAACTTTTTCGGTGGCCACCCCTGTGCTATGGAACTCACTCCCGGAGGAGGGTCAGCTAGCTCCCACTCTCCTGTTATTTCGGCATTTATGTAAAACCTGGCTATTCTGCCAGGCTTTTGGCGAGGGGGAGGGGTGGGGGGAGGGGTTTCCCCCCCTGTATTGTGTATTTTTAATGGTTTTAAATTGTTTTATTGGTTTACTTTTTTATACTGTTGTTCGCCGCCCTGGGCTGCCCTGTGGGCAGGAGGGGCGGGATATAAATTTTATATAAATAAATAAATAAATAAATATATCTACTACACTAACTAACTGATATTAACTATTCTAAAACATATGGAACTAAATTGAATATTATCTAATATCTACAAAGGCCTAGTCCTACAAACACACTATAAAATGTTAAAACTGATTCACTACACACTCTCTCTATCTATCTCTATAACTAACCTAACTCCAACAACTATCTATCTATCTACACAGGGATGGGGGGGGAGGGGGACACAAACAGCTCACAACAAACAACATAGGGAGGGGTACAAAACTGAAATGAAACCTTAATCAATCTAATCCTATTCTAAATAAATCCAAAAACAGGGGAAGGGAATCAGGGATGGAATATATACAGGGAGGAAGGAAGGATTCAATGGAGGGTAGGGAGAAAGATCACAGGGAGCGGTAAAAAATAAAAATAACACCTAAATCTATCTAATCTAATGAGTGAAACTATGAGGTAAAGGTGTGGAAATGAGTGAAATAGGAGGATGGCACTGGATTAGGAACACAAACTGCTGGGAGAGGGAGAGTTATGAAAACACCTGCTGACAGGATCAGTGGCTAGCTCAGAATGAATTGGAAGGGGGGGAGGGCAATTACTTTTGTTACTTGCTGCGCCCACCTTACCACAAGCCCCATTGGCTCTG
>QEPC01003569.1:344632-385979 GCA_003113815.1 Sphenodon punctatus
ACATGGACCTGCCTGCTGTCATTCTCATCGTAACCAAGCCAAGTACGTGCACTTGAGACCTCGCATCTTCATGAATGTTAGACCCCTTGTCTCTCCCTCTGTTCCCCTTCCTAAGTCTCTCCCCCAGCTCCTGTCTCTCAGATTGTAAGCCCTAGGGGCAGGGACCGTGTCTATTTTTTTACTTTGTAAAGTGCCAGGTACACTGCTGGCGCTATATAAATATTTGTTAATAATAATAATAATAATAATGTCATTTTTTGTTTTAGTTTTTCATTATGAAATACTGTCGTTATCTTTAATAACAAAATTTTGTTATTTGTTATCTGTATCTTTTTCAGTATTTATTGGTATCAGTATTGATTTTGGTACTGATTTTGAGCACTAACAAAGATTTTGTTTTTGGTATCATTTCTGTTGTGGGCTGCCATCAGTGGCAGAGACTTCTCAGAAGTTGAACTCCTTCCTCCCTTTCTCATTATAATGCAGTAGTGTTCTATCTATCCTATTCCTATCCTATAATGCTAATTTTTATCTATCTATCTATCTATCTATCTATCTATCTATCTATCTGTCTGTCTGTCTGTACAGGGGGAGACAGACAGGAGAAGGGAAAAGGTAAAATAAAGTGTATAAGGAAAAGTAAGTTATAACAATGAGGACGATTTTAGTGCAAGCACCAGAGTTCTGTAACCTGACACAGAAAGAGCTAACACAGAACCACAGTCAAATAGCCTGGCCCTGAAACACAAAGGGTTGCAATGCCCTCCCCAGAGCCCCTATGATTGGTTCTGGGAGACATGAGGCAGGAGCAATCACAGGGTGCCATTCAACTGCCTGCGATCTGCTTGCCCTGCTCATTGGCCAGCAGTTACATCCATCAGGTCCTTCCCCTCCCATCACAGGCCCAGTTGAAGAGTTCAACACTGTTTCTCCCCTTTCCAGATTTTCTTCCAATAAAACACCTGCCAGGCAATAACAAAATCAATAACGACTGTTATTATTGATTTTGTTATTTATCTTCATTATCGTTATTCCAATAATGGAATGTCGTTATTGCTATCAATATAACAAAAATTAAGTGCACATGCCTAGCCATTGGCATACATCAGTGTATCAGTCATACCCAAAACAGGTATTTGTGCAGTATTTGCCAGAACAGTATCAATATAATATCGGGTTCCAACTTATTTCTGCAATCTGCTCTCATAGTCATGGTCATAGTGTGCTACTAGCGGTCCCGTTTGTAATTTCCTAAGTGACCATATCCTCTCCTTTTCACACCTTGATTTCTGGATGTTGCCAGGAAACAGCATGACTTAGGGTTCATTAGGGGTGTGTGAACACTCAGGAGTTCAGGGTTTGGCCTGTTCGGGGTTCAGGCCCCCAGAAACAATTCGGGGTTTGGGGATTCGGCCGAAACCCATTGGGAGGGGCGAACCCATTCTAGTGGTGTGGGGGGGGGGCGGGGGTAGGGGGGACACGGTTTCCCCTCCCTCCAGACTGTGCAGGTGGAAGGGGCACTGGAGCTCACCTCCCCCCCCACCCTGCGCAGCCTACTAATTTTTTTAAAAAAAATAAAACCCCACCCCAGGAATTCCCCTACCTAGTGGCACCGGGGGTCCTGCCCTGGGGCCTGCGGCAGTGGCAGTGGCGGTTCCAGCAGCACTGTGGAGCACTTCAGGCCTCTACTAGGCCTTCCGGGTCACCTGACCCAGTCACCTGACCTGGAAGGCCTAGTAGAGGCCTGAAGCACTCTGCAGTGCCACAGGAGCTGCCGCTGGAGCTGCTGCCATGGGACCCAGGGCCAGAGCCCCAGCGCCACTAGGTAGGGGTGTCCCTGGGGTGGGGGGGTTTAAAAACATTTTTTTTAGTAGGCTGCACGGGGGGGAAGGTGTGTTCCGGTGCCCCTTCCACCCGCACAGCCTGGAGGGAGGGGAAACTGGGTTCCCCCCTGCCCCCTGCCCCTGATCAAATGGGTTTGGAACCCGAACTTTGTTCAGACGGTTCAGGAGGGGGCAGTTCGGGTTCGGGGGATTCGCAAACGGGCCGAACACCCCGAGTTCGGCCTGAACCCTGAGGTTCATTCTACTGCTAATTCCTGTTTTTCATAAAAGTGCTGAACTACACAGCAGAGCTGAAACCTGTCTTTGCACAAATAATCCTCACAACACTGATGCAATAGACACACTATGCATGTCCCATTTTCCATTGGGTTGATTGTTCATGACTCCTTTCTCTTGCTGTCCCTTTTGCTTTTGATAACCTTCAAACATTGTGTCCATGGCAACTAAGAGAGTGTGAGTAGCTAACAAGACATGCTTCTAAACAGCAGGAAACCTGTTTCCCAGATCTTATATTGGTGCTTTTTTATTTTAAAAATAAACCTAATATGAAAGCATTACGATCATATAGCTAGTCACTTAAAAATCAGAAAATGAATCTTAGACCAAAAACTCTTTGGTTTAAAAAGGGTGGGGGGAGTTAAGGTGAACAGTAACAAACTTAAGCTCTAAAAAGCATGGAAATTTTGAGGTAAGGCCTCCACTTTAACTTCTAAGCAGTAAAGACATTGGGTGTTTTTAGATGGAAGGGGAGGCAGCCAGCACCGGATGTTCAAAGTAGAGCAGGCTATGACTGCTCTGGGGCAGCCCCGGCAGCAGCGCTTTGGAACATCCCGTGCAGAGTGGGTCAAACTAGGGGCAATGCCTAAACGTGCTATGAGGCAACTGGGCAAACTGGGCTGAATGTGCTAGGAGCAATTGCTTCCCGTCTGTTGGGCAGACCCATGCTACAGCTCCGTGCCCAGCCGTCTGTTGCTCCAGGCAGTATTATGGAGTTATGGGTGCCATCGTAGAGCATTGAGTGAGAGCCTGCAACTCTGTGGAGTGTGGGAGGCACCGCGTGGACTAGGGCTGATGCGGCAGCAGCTTTTACCGCGCCACGATTCCTTTCCGCCATTTCGGAACTGCCCGTGCCACATCGTGACTTTTCTGCGGATATTCCGCTAATTCCGCCGGAATTCTGCAAATTGCGGGAAATTGCGGGTAAAATTGCGGAAATCGCGGAAAACTTCTATTCCGCTATTTTTTGGCGCTGGCGGAATTGCGGAAATAGCGAAAATGTCATGTTTCCACGATTCCACTAAGTTGCAGAATGAAATAAGTGGAACCGCGGAACCGCGGAATGAAACCGCGGAATGAAAGCCTCTGCCATGCCGTTCCACTAATTGTGGAAACACTGTTTCCGCCGGAAATAGCTACCGCTGCGATATTCCGCTACAGCCCTAGGGTGGACAGACTGCAGTCCAGGAACTCTGCCGGTCCATCTAAAGTGGAGCTGGGAACAGGTGGGTGGACAAATCCTGAGATCATTTATACTAAAATAAATCTCAAGTAACTTCAAAGCCTGTGGAATTACACTGGATTCACCAATACATACTGTGATCCACAATCCACTTGCTCCTAAGTAGTACCAATGAAGCCTTACTTTAGAGCAAGTGGTTTGTGGATTGTGACCACAATCTTCCCACACCATTTAGGTGTATGAGGCAGAAGTCAGATGGTGTCAGTTGTCCCTATTTTGAGTACCATGTTTGAGGCCTTTAACTCTGTTTAGGTATAATAATACAGCCTCAGCTACAGATTGTGCCTTTAGGTTGGCCTTTCTTTTAGCTTTTCTGGGGTACCCAATGAAATATATATTATTTATTAATTATAAATATTTATTAGTCACCCCCTCATGCCTACTGCATCTTGGGGTGGCTTACAGAATAAAACACACAAATAAAATACCCTAAAAAATCCATTTAAAAATACATAATCCCATCAAATTTAAAAAAGCATTAAAATGTCTTTAAAATACCCCCCAACTACCCCACCCTCCCCTCCGAAGGTCTGGGCGAACAGCCAGGTCGTACAGGCTTGACGACATGTCAACAAACCTGGGGCCAGGTGGGCTTCCTCTGAGAGGGAGTTCCAAAGCCGTGGCCCGGCCACTGAGAGTGCCCTTTCCATTGTGGCACCCCCATTTTAAATGGGGGACCTCCAGAAAGGCACCCCCGGTGGACTGAAGGGATCACTCTGAGGCACGGAGGGCGAGGCGGTCACCGAGGTATGAGGGCCCAGACCATGCAGGACTTTATAGATCAACACTAACACCTTGAATCTGGCTTGGTATGCTATAGGCAGCCAGTGCAGAGTACGGAGCACAGGTGTTATGTGCTCCTGCCGCCTCGTCCCTGTAAGGATACAGGCCGCCGCATTCTGAACCAGCTGCAGCCTCCAAACCAGAGACAAGGGAAGCCCCAGGTAAAGTGCATTGTAGTAGTCTAGCCTCGAGGTGATGAAGGCAGGAGTGAGAGTGGCCAGGTCGGGGTTCAGCCTCCGTACGAGATACAGCTGGCAGAGGGCAGCCTTAGCCACCATCTCCACCTGCTGATCCAGACAGAGACCCTAGTCCAATACTACCCCCAGACTCCGAACCTGCTGGGCTACTGGAGGATGGACCCCCCTACAAGGGGAGCCAGTACCTCCCTCACCCTTCCCACCACCATCACCTCCGTCTTATTGGGATTAAGCTTCAGTCTGCTCTGCCACATCCAATCCACCACGGCCTCCAAACATTGGAAAAGTAATGAGACAGCAGAACCTGGGTCAGCTGAAAATGAGAGGTACAGCTGAGTATCATCAGCATATTGGTGACATCGCACCCCGAATCCTCTCACGATCGGCCCCAGGGACTGCATATACATATTAAATAATAGCAGCAACAAGATCAGACCATACAGAATGCCACAGGTCAAGGCCCGGGGGCTTGATGTTTCAGCCTCCAGCACCACCCGCTGGTTTCTCCCTGAGAGGAATGAGCAGAACCACCCTAGGACAGTCCCGTCCAGACCCCCCAGGTCTCGCAGTCATCCCAGTAGCAGCTCATGGTCCACGATGTCAAACGCAGCTGAGAGATCTAGCAGTGTCAGAAAAGTTGAACATCCTGCATTCATCTCCTGGCAGAGATCATCCACCAAGGCCACCAACGCCGTCTCAGTACCCATAGCCAAGGCAGAACCCAGACTGAAAAGGGTCAAGGAAACTGATGCTATGAAAATGCACCTGGAGCTGCAGTGCCACTGCCCATTAAATAACCTTCCCTAAAAAGGGAAGATTAGAGATGGGTCAGTAACTGGCGAGTGCATCCACATCCAACGATGGCTTCTTCAGCAGGGGGTGCACCACGGCCTTCTTGAGACCGGGTGACAATCTCCCCTGCCGAAGGGACGCGTTCACTACCCTCGCCAGCACCGTCCCCAAACTCTTCCTGGAGGCTTTCACCAATCAGGACAGTCACAGATCTATTTCACTAGTGGCTCTAACAGACCGCAGGACATTCACCGCATCAGCTGCCATCACTTCCTGAAATTCATCCCAGAAAGATCGATTAGACGGTGCCTCCATAACCTCATGCCCCTCGCTTACTGCTTCCAATCCGATGTCAAAGTTATTCTGGATCTGAGCGATCTTGTCTGCAAAGTAGATGGCAAACTCCTCACAGCGGGCCTGGGAAAAGCCCCCACCCAGGCGGAGAGAAGCCGGACTGACCAGCCCTCACACCACTCGGAACAACTTTGCTGGACATGACTTTGCAGATGCTAAGAGGGCAGAAAAGAACTCCTACTTTACTATCCTCACAGCCTCAACATAGGACTGCAAATGGGTCCTATGGAGAAGTCAGTCAGATTCAGAGTGAGTTCAATGCCAGCATCTCTCTAGTCTCATACCTGCCTGTTTCATACACCACAGCCCCTCAGTAAACCAAGGGACTCTGTGGTGAAGAGACGGAGGGAGAAAATGTCTCGGAGCCACCTTGTCAATTGCTCACCCAGCAAGACATTCCAATGCTGGACAAGCTCATCGACAGAGTGGCTGTCGGGGTCTATGGTTAACTCCCTCAGAGTCTCCTGGAACAGTTGCGGTTCCATCAGCCTCAGAGGGCAGACCAACCTAACTGGTTCATTCCCCTTCTGGAGGAGGTGCGCTGAGAGGCTGACCTGTAGGAGATAATGATCCATCCATGACAAGGACGTGATCCTCACATCCCCCACTAACGGATCACCAGCCTCAAGGCCAGAGCAGAAGATCAGATCGATGGTATGCCCCCCCACATGGGTCAGGCAGTTAACCACTTGGGACAAGTGCATGGTTACTATGGCAGCCAGAAACTCACGCTCCGCTCCTACAAGCCCAGTGTCGACATGGGTGTTGAAGTCCCCCAGGAGGACCAAGGTCCTGGAGGAGTTCAGTGCCACCTCTGAGGCTAGCTCTGCTAGAGCGGCAAGGGATGCTTCCAGAGATGAAGGGGCCCAGAATACCAGCAGCACCCCAAGGTTTCTCCCAGCCAAATCAAACACCACGTGGAGGGCCTCAATACCTGGAATCTCCTGGACTGGATATCTCCTAACTGGCCCTCTCTCTCTAAAAATAATAGCTACATGTCTCCCTCCCCTGCCCGCCATGCGGGGCTGGTGCTACACATGATACCCAGCTGGAACAAGGTCTGCTAAAACTGGTCCTGCCTCCTCATCCAGCCAGGTTTCTGTAATACATGCAAGGTCTGCTGCTCCATCCAGGATAAAATCCCGGATCGCTGGGGCCTTATTCACTGCGGACCTTGCATTCAGCAGCAGCAGCAGCAGCCCTTTACAGGCGGACCTTAGACCCTGATCCTTTCTCACCCTCAACGGTGTGTGTGTGTGTGTGTGACTCTCTTAACATCCACCAGGACCCTCAGTCCCCTACAAGGACGAGTCACCTGTCCCCTTGGACCATACCATCCTCGTCCCATAACCACCCCTATGGCTGCTCCTCCCCTCCTGTCTGCTCCATCCTAACTCCTACCCCTTGGCTGTTCGCCCTTCCTCCAGAGCTGTCCTCCCACCTCATAACCCTCCCTACCTCCCACCCTAAACCACCCCCTCCTCCCTCCTGCCCGTGTCTCCCCCTCTCACTGGGAGGCTCTCCCCAACCTCCTAATGCAACCCCCATTCTCTCACCATGGGGGAACGACTCCCCCTCTTTCCCCCATCACTTCCCCCATCCAACCAGACACTCCACTGCCACCAAGGGTCAGTACTGGACAGCTCCACCCACCCAACCTCCCCCCACCATTGTACATCGGGCATAACTTCCCCTCCCAAATAATCCCTCCCTACACCTTCCCCTGTTGCCACCAGAGGTCAGTGCTTAAAACCTCCCTACCTCCCTACCCCTTAAACCCACTCCCACAAGTAACACAACCCACTTAACCCCCTTCCCCTTCCCCCCAAACCCTAACAAAACGACTCACAAAATAGTGGTCCCCCTGAGTCCCCTGCAGTCCCTGAAGGGCCCCAAAGGGCCCCACCCTTTGGCCACGGACCTTTGGCCTGCGGTCTGTGGCCCGTGCCTGCAGCTGAGCCACTGCGGCTCCTTCTTGTACCCTCCCCACCCGGGAAGCTTACAGGTCAGTGGGTCAGGCCAATGGATGCTTATTTAAGTAGTCTGTAATTAGATATTCTTAATGCCTTAGGCTAAAGTAGGGTATTATGCCCATTCTACTATCATTTCATTACCTATTCCACCAGTCCATTTTTTTTAGCTGTTATATACAAGTATTTACACTTAACTCTGTTCAATTGATGTTGCATAGATTGTTATTTCTCTAGGACTCTGAACCATGAAGGATGGAACTTCACATGTTGCTTCTTAAGTTAAGACCTTCATTTTAATGGTTGTGTTAATCTGGGTAGACTTTTAGAATGAAGCTTTTGGAACACAATTTTTGCTTTGCCCACGCTGGACATAAGACATATTGGGCCCAGATTTTCCTCCTTATCAGAACAAGATCCTGAAACTCTTTGGCAGTGGTTCTCTATGCCAATGCAAGTCTAATTCACTCCAGTGATATTTGCTTTGATGCAAAGGGCTGACAATGGCATTAAACAGCTCCAGGAACACACAAGTTGATTAGAATCAGGTATTTATATAGATTTAGTGATGTTCAAAAAGAGTGATAAACATCTGCACTCGTTTCTTGAAAGGGTCCCATCCATGATTGATTGGGGTGGGTGGGGAAATATCAGTGTTTGGGATAAGAAAAATTGTTCTAGTTTCCCAATTTCTGCCAAAAGTTGCTGTCATCTCCTGCAGTGCTTCAAACCCCCACTAGTGCTTATAGTACAAATTGGGAAGCTGCCATCTGATATCTCACACAGATGTCTGCTGAAAGTAAAAAGCAGTTTAGTTTCTTTGCATCTTGGTCTGGGCCATTCATTATTGGCAGGCAATTATGGATTCTACCAATACAATGCCAATGTGTCAGCTCTCTGTTATCAATAACATGCACAGTCCACAAGCAACAGAAGTGTAGCTAGGTTGGAATGGGCCCTGGTGCAGAAGATGGAATTCCCCCTCCTTTCCCAGCAGCAGGGGACACTGCTGTCCGGTAAGAGTGCCCTCCTTCGTCCACAAGGCTTATGGGCATTGGTGTGGTTGCAGTACCTGTTCCTGTTATAACAGCACTTTAGTGTCTGAACAATGTTACTGGGTGCTAGGAACTGCTCCTTCCAGGCCCAGACCCTACTGTAGGGATGGATCGAAACATCCATTCTGATTGGAATAAAGTTCCAATCAGAATTCTGATGGGTGATTTGTGCATACACAAAATGGCTGCCATCTATTCCGTGAATGCAAAAAATTGCTGCCACTGTACAATAAAATGGCAGCCACCATACTGCAGTACTGTGTAAAATGGTTGTGCTGCACAAAAAGGCACCTGCCATACTGCAGTATGACAGTCTCCAATTTGTTGCACAGCAGTGGCCATTTTACTCATACACAAATTGGCAAAAGCAATGTCAATTGGTCAGTCGGACCAATCAAACCACTTCTTTCTATCAGAATCGGAAAGTGGGCAGAATTTCGGCACCACCCCAGCCCACTGTTTATGCAGAGACATATGGAAACTAGATCCACTCCTGCAGATACGGCTACCACCTATGCAAATATTTAAGGAGCACTTCTGAAAAATACATGTTGCAGGGCCTGCATTGGCGCGTTAGGCACCAATGCAGGCTCTGAAACATGTATTTTTTGGAAGTGTTCCTAAATGTTCCTTAAAAATTTGCATAGGTGACAACCCTACCAGCAAACTAATAGCGTATCCACAACCTGTTCCATATGGAGTTCTACTGCACCATTCATCTCTGTGCCCCTTGCAGACAAAGAGATGCCAATGTGTATTTGTGGGACAGGGGGAGATGGCAGTGGTGTCAAATTCAGTACACATGATTTGGCCTCCTAAGTGGCATGTTGAGGCCATGGCACCAGGCTCTCCCTTGGACCACACCATGTCCCTCCTGCCCTCTTCTCTAGGCACAGAGTTGGATATGAGTGGCCCAGCTCTACTTGTGGAAGGGAGTATGTGAAGTCTTGTGCATCTGATGCTTCCAGGGTTGTGGAAAAAACTGGGGCCTACATTTCCAGGCCTGGACCAAATACCAGAAAACTCATGCATCTTACAAATGTTCAGACACATGTGAGCCAAATTCTCCCTGGAGCACTCTATCATTTGACATGAAGAGAAAGGACACTGGTAAATGGCAGGAGGCTGCCTCACAGGAGAGAGATGAGGAGAAAGGCAGATGTTTTGCAACCATCAGCTTTTACTTTTCATTTTTCTTGCAAACATTCCTTGGTATTTAAGGCCTCTGACAGATTTCTGTTCTCTGTGCGGCCTTGAGTGAGCCACTGATTATTAGCCTCATTTGCATCTGCATCTGCTGACTCGTCTTCTTTCTGGGTAGGGGTGTGCATGTCGCTTTCTTTATTACAATAATGATAACGACAATTGTTGTTTTTGTTATCGTTATTGCAATAACAAAAACCACAATCAAGAATAACGACGATAACAAAAACAACAATGTTGTTATCATTGTCGTTATTATTAGTGACAGTTGCGGTTTTGTTTTGGATGGAAATGGAGAGGGGAGGAGGGAGCAGACATCTTGGAGCCCTAAAGAGGCTTGAAGACATGAACTGTGCCTTGTGTTGGGAGGGGCGAGCAGCTCCGCAGTATCTGATGGATGTATCGCTGGTCAATGAGCAGCGCAATCAGGCCCCAGCAGTCTCATGGCAGTCTGTGATTGCTCAATGCCTGCTGCTTCCCAAAACCAATCAGGGGACTGTAGGGGAGGGCACTGCAACCCTTTATAATGAGCGAGTCATGTGTTTTTGTCTCTGTTCTGTGAGAGCTCTCTGCTTGTCAGACTGCATTTTACAGAACTGGTGCTTGCACACAAAAAATCCTCTCTAGCCCTCACTGCATATTACTAATTAATTCCTATACTTCCTCATATACCCTACCGGGTGCTGTGAGAGGAGGCAGTGTGGGAGAGAAGCTTGGGACAGCGGGATTCTGACGATGTCGCTGCCCACACGGGGTGTCTCGTAGGACTGCCTTTAAAGGCTGGAGGGTAAGTTTTTGTTTGCTCCCCTTGGAGTATTTTTGTTTTCCTTTAGCCTGTTCTTAAGTGATTGTGCACATATGTTTTTACTTTAGCGCTGACAGGCTGATATTGGCTGCCTTGTTAGCTTGTTTAGGAGCGGTGCTCTCCTACTTCCGGGTACGGGGCTTTTTAGCTGAGTCCAGTGCCTATGGCAACGCCATAGGTGCGTGTCATTGGGCATCACACCTAAGGGCTGCATGTGGCCTTAGGTGCTGGCTGTGTGGCAGTTTTGTTTTTTTTTCCAGAGCGGATGCTGTGTCATGGTAGAGACTCTTCAGGGGCCAAGCTTTGCCACTAGCCAGTGCCGAGAACAATGAGGCAGAGTCTCTTCAGGGGCCTAACTTTGTCGCCAGCCAGCTCTGAGAAGATCGAGGCAGAGACGCTTCAGGGGCCACGCTTTGCCATCAGCCAGCTCTAAGAAGAGGGAGGCAGAGACTCTTCAGGGACCAAGATTTGCCATTGGCCAGTTCCGAGAACAGCAAGGCAGAGACTTTTCAGGGGCCAAGCTTTGCCATCAGCCAGCTCCGAGAAGAGCGAGGCAGAGAGGCTTCAGGGAGCAAGCTTCGCCGTTGGCCAGCTCCGAGAAGTGTGAGGCAGAGTCTCTTTAGGGGCTAGGCTTTGCCGTCGGCCAGCTCTGAGAAGCGCAAGGCAGAGACTCTTCAGGGGTCAAGCTTTGCTGAAAGCCAGCTCAGAGAAGAGCGGGGCAGAGATTTTTCAGGGGGAGAGCTTTGCCGTTAGCCAGCTCTGAGAAGGACAAGGCAGAGACTCTGCAGGGGCCAAGCTTTGCGGCCAGCCAGCGCTGAGAAAAGCGAGGCAGGGACACTTCAGGGGCCAAGTTTCACCACCAGTCAGCTCCGGGAAGAGCGAGGCAGAGATTTTTAGGGGCTAAGCTTGTTCGCCAGCCAGCCCCATGAAGATTAAGGCAGAGATTTCCCAGGGCTTAGTTATAGTCGTAGGATGAGTAAAAGGAGAAGAAAGGGTATGGGTGGGCAACTAGATCTGCAACCTTTAAACTAACAACTGAGACTAGACTCTTTTATGGCCAAATCTATCAAGCATAGTGAAGCTGGACAGTCCCCCCCTCTCTTAAAGCCAAAAGTAGTATTCCCCAAAGAGCATAGAGATGACCTTCCCAAATTATCCGACTCTAGTGTGTTCAATTCATCAGAGGAAGGCTGTTCCTTTTATAGTGAGTCTGTGGCTAAGTCAACCAATTTATATGAATTGCTGGGTTCCCAATGTTTTATTATTGGTAATATGATGAAGCAACTTATTGCTCAGTTAGTTAAAATCACCAAATTACTTGATTACCAAAAAGCTCAGTTTAAGGTTGTCACAGATTTTGTGTCGGCAGTTAGATCTGGGGACGTGAATCTAAGACCTGTTAATGTGCCCATAGCCCAGCCAAAGGTATTAAATAACTTGCCTATTATGAAGCAGCTGACTACTACCACTGAGGAATTTTCCTTAGACTCAAAGACTATTCAGCATGGTCGTGAAACTTTAGGGGTGCATGTAGGCTTGGATTCTTTGTCCTTTGAATTAGGAGCCCTGCAGGCAAATAAGGCAGTTTCATTGAAAAATTTCCCACTACCAAATGGTTTTTTTCCTAGTTGGAACTGTAAATACCTGATACAGAGACATTATTATTATTATTATTATTATTATTATTAACAAACATTTATATAGCACCAGAAGTGTACCTGGCACTTTACAAAGTAATAAAATAGACAGGGTCCCTGCCCCTAGGGCTTACAATCTGAGAGACAGGAGCTGGGGGAGAGACTTAGGAAGGGGAACAGAGGGAGAGACAAGGGGTCTAACATTCATGAAGATGCGAGGTCTCAAGTGCACGTACTTGGCTTGGTTACGATGAGAATGACAGCAGGCAGGTCCATGTTGCAAGGATAAGGGTAAACCGATCGTAGGTATAGGAATAGTGGCTCAGCAGGATAAAGAGTCAGACAGAGCAGAGCGAAAGAGGTGAGTTTTAAGGAGAGATTTGAAGGTATGAAGGGAGGGGGCAAGGCGGATGTGGACAGGGAGGGAGTTCCAGGCATGGGGGGCAGCAAGTGAGAAGGGACGAAGGCGCTTAGGGGAGCAGGGAAGGCGTGGAAGGGTGAGAGAAGGGACAGAGGAGGAGCGAAGTGCACGGGCTGGAGTATGGAGGGCGATAAGTGCAGAGAGGTAGGGGGGAGCAAGGTTGTGAAGAGCTTTATAGGTGAAGACTAGGAGCTTGTGCAGGATTCGTTCAGGAAGGGGAAGCCAGTGAAGCGAAGAGAGGAGGGGCTGCACATGGTCGAAGCGACTGGCGAGGTAGATGACCCTGGCAGCAGAGTTTTGGACAGAGATGAGGGGAGAAAGGTGAGACCGGGGAAGGCCAGTGAGAAGGAGGTTACAGTAATCGAGGCGAGAGATGACCAGAGCATGAACAAGAGTTTTGGCAGACGAGACAGAGAGAAAAGGGCGAATCTTAGCAATGTTATGGAGGGAGAAGCGACAGGATTTAGCAACAGAGTCAATGTAGGGTTTAAAAGAAAGGGGTGAGTCAAAGATGAAGCCTAGGCTACGGGCTTGGGGGACAGGCAGGATGGTGACTCCATCAATAGTTATTGACAGTGAGGAAGGAGAGGAAGGATGAGGGGGGAAGATAAGGAGTTCAGTTTTAGCCATGTTGAGTTTGAGTTGACGTTGAGACATCCAGGTAGAGATGTCAGAGAGACAGTTGATGAGACGAGCTTGAACAGAGGGAGAGAGAGAGGGAGTAGAGAGATAGAGTTGAGTGTCATCAGCATAGAGGTGGTATTGGAAGCCATGGGAGGCAATGAGTTTGCCTAAGGATGAGGTATAGATCGAGAAGAGGAGAGGGCCAAGAACAGAGCCTTGAGGAACACCAACTGAGAGGGGGAAGGAGGAGGAGGCGGAGTTGGAGAGAGACACATTAAAGGAGCGGTCAGAGAGGTAGGAGGAGAACCAGTTATGGACAGAGCCACAAAAGCCAAGGGAGTGAAGGGAATCCAGCAAGAGTGAGTGGTCAACAGTATCGAAGGCAGCAGAGAGATCAAGGAGGACAAGAATGGAATAGAGACGTTTAGATTTAGCCACCAGAAGATCGTTGGTGATCTTAGCGAGAGCAGTTTCAGTAGAATGAAGGGGGCGGAAGCCAGATTGGAGGGGGTCAAGGGAGGAGTTGGAGGATAGGAAGTCAAGGCAGCGGGAGTAGACAACACGTTCAAGCAGCTTGGAAGCAAAAGGAAGGAGTGAGACAGGACGATAGCTAGAAGGGTCAGAGGGGTCAAGAGTGGACTTTTTGAGAATAGGAGAGACTGTGGCATGTTTGAAGGCAGAAGGGAAAGAGCCAGTAGAGAGGGAGAGGTTGATGATGTGCAGGAAGGAAGGGGCGACAGTGGGAGTAATGGAGGTGAGGAGGCGGGAAGGAATGGGATCAAGGGGGCAAGTGGAAGGGTTGGAGGAGGAGAGCAGAGAGGAGATTTCCTTAAGGGAGGCAGGGGAGAAGGAGGACATGAGAGAAGGAGGGGGAGGAGGGAGAGGGGTGGGAGTGGGAAGAGAGGAGTGGGAAGCGATGTCAAGGCAGATCTTGTCTATCTTGGAGGTGATATATTTGAGTGATATATTAGGCACTAAAGTTCCCTTATGGCAAATTGTATATCTTCAAAGGCTCCCAGCCTACAATAGGACCCAATGATTGATTGTCCATTTTAAATCCTCTGGGATAGTTAAAAGGATGTTAGAGGACTTTCCTCTATTACAATCATGGGGAGTTATGTGCAGTGAGGTATATATTAACTCTAAAATTACACCATTAACATTATCTCCCACGTGGTATGCGCCCTCCATTCCCAGTGCTAGTCAGATTGCCAATAAACAATCTTTTTATAAGCCTGTTAGCAGATTGGGGCAACATTTGCAGCAGTCAAGGGAGATAAAGACCAAGGAGATGAACAAGCCCCAGGCCAATAGCCCTACTGCCCAGAGTTTTTTGGATAGCGCTATGGGCTCCGAAATCATCCCAGATAAAATTATGATTACAGATTCAGTGGGAGAGGTCACAATATGGAGGCCAGTGCCTCCTTTTTGTTAAAGGAAAGTGAGGAAATTAAGAGCCCAGGTGATCCCCAACAGAAATCAGGTGATTGTAACTTCCTGTTGACACAGGGCAGATCCTGACTGAGGGGGACGAAGTGATGGATTGCTGATATAAGGAACACAGCTGGATGGCTAAATCATAGTAGCGATGAATCCTTTTTGTTTTTCTTAAGCAAGTTTCACATTATTCTACTTCAGGAAACTTGGCTGAAGGAACCTCTTGTATTTTGAGAATTCCTTGCCTACTCAGTTCTGGCATTTTCAACTAGGGCTAGAGGCTGCCCAAGTTGGGGGTGGTGGCTTGCTTTATCTCAGATAATTTGATGGCAGTAGTTTAGGATATGGCAGAACTTGCCTCAATAGCACAGGGAGTAATCCTTAAAATCCACATTTATATTTTTGTAATTATTTCAGTTTATATTCCTCCGGCGAATGCTGGCTCCTTTGATACGTTAGCCTGGTTTAAATTCGAAAGTTTTGTTGACGAACTACTGTTGGAGTACCCCAGGGCAGTCCTAAGTATGTCAGGTGATTTTAATGCCAGAATGGGAGCTAGCGATTAGGTTCTTAGACCATATTGTGACCTCTCCCAAGCCAATAGAGCTAGAACTTCTTTGGATTCTCACATAAATGAGAGTGGCATTTTGCTGGCTAAACTGTTAGCAAGCCTAAATTTACAAGTTTTTAATGGATCACTTCCAAATGATCAGGAGGGCACCAATATGTTTGTTGGCCATCAGGGGGTGAGTGTCACTGACTATTTGGCAGTCACACAAAATGCCCTCTCATTTATTGTAGATTTTTCAATGTCTTCCTTTTTATATAGTGACCACCTACCTTTGTCATTATCTTTTCGGCTGGACGAGAAGCAGGTGGCCCATATTACAGCAATAGATTAGAGGACGCCTTCTAGCCCCACCAGATTTTGTAAAAAGAAAGCCTGGAATGAGGCCTTGGTTCAGTCACTGGAATTAGCATTAAAATGACATCAGTGTCTTGACCTGAGAACACAAGCTCTAACAATAGGGCCACAGACATCAATGGTAGAGATTTTTGTGCAGCTTATGTCGTATTTGTATCCCTTATTAGCTAGAGAACCACCTGTAAATGAAGCAAATAGATTTGTTATTAAATCCAAGCCATGGTAGGATAACAACTGTAAGGAACAGAAAAAGGAAATTCAGGCTATTTATCGGGAATCCCGATTACAAGGCAAATATGTTTTGCCTCATAATTGTTTTGAACTTAAAAGCTAATATAAACAACTTATTCAAAATAAGAAACAGGCATTTGAGGATAACATATGGGCTAAGTTAGTTGAGGCTGCAGATGCAGGGGACTCAGCTTCATTTTGGAGAATTGTTAATGGATCTATCTGGGGCGAAGCAAGTATGAGTGTTTTCCTGATCCCTTCTAGGACATGCGACGATTATTTTGCCAAGCTTTTTCCTTGTGTCCCAGGATCCAATAAAAATGAGGTATTTCCCATAGATGAGACAGAGTGGCCCCCTGTTTCTGCTGCTGATTAGTATGATTGACTCATGTAAAAATAAGAAAGTGCCGGGCTTCAATCTGATTTTTATGGACTTTATTAAGAGATTCAAAGATTGGTGGATGCCAGTATTGGTGGCTCTCTTTAATGCTATAAATAATATGGGAATAATACCTATGGGCTGGGGAAAGGCGATAGTTATTCCTGTCTTTAAAAAGGGTGATCGGGCAAACCCAAATAACTATCGACCTATTCGTTTGTTATCCGTGGTGGGCAAATTATATAACAAATATTTGCTATCATGCCTGACAAACTGGCTGTTGGACCACAAAATCATACATCCAGAATAAGCAGGTTTTCAAGCAGGTCGCTCAACTATTGACCATTAGGGATGTGCGAATGCAGTTTGGATGTTTGGAGTTCGGCCCGAACTTGGTCTTTTTGGACGTCTGAACCGAATGTCCGAAACGAACTCGAAAATGGCCAAACAGTTCGGTCATGTTCGGGTGAGTTCGGCTGAGTTCAGGGGTGGGAAAAACATGACATTGGGTGGGAAAAACATGACTGGAAGGGGGAGGCAGCTGAGGAGCAGACTTCCTGGCACCAGGAGTGGATACCAGGGGTGGTCCCAGGGCCAAATGATACCGATACCAAAAAAAATCTTTGAATTCAGTATCAATTTTGGTATCGATAGTGCTATTTTTGGATGTTGGGCCAAATTCGGCCAAACCGAACACTGCCGAACCGAACAGCTGAACCCGAACTCGGCTTTCGAACTGAATGACCCAACATCTGAACATCTGAACCGTGTTCTGTTCACACATCCCTATTGACCATTGTTTAGTTCTGAGTCACCTAATTAACAAATACATGCACCTTAACCAGAAATTATTTGTAGCTTTTATTGCGTGATTTCAGACATTATGAGATCACAGTGAACCACTGTGAATATCCACCTGTGGTCACTGTGCCTCGAACGTCTGTTTGGCGGCCGCCAGATGTTCGCCACACTCAATCGGCACATGGGGTCAATTTCAACCACACTTCCCGGGCTCCCCGGGGGTTTTTCCCGGGAAGCGTGGTGAAAGTGATCCCCGGCAGGGACCCCCCAAAAAATCATGTCTTGTCAGGCGTCACAGCCCGGGATCACCGGCAGGATCCTGGGCCGTGGCAAATTTGGCCAGACGCTGCGGCCGCATTGGCCCCGCCGCCCGCCCGTCTCCCCACTGGGCGGGTGGTGGGGAGCGTGGAGGGAGCAGAGCCGTGCAGCCGCACTTTGCACCGCGTGGCCCCGCCCCCTCCCAGATTCCCCGCCGGGATCCCCCGGCACGTCTGATGCGGTGTGATGGGGTCATCCCGGCGGGGGATGAATTGTTTGTTTTCAGTACGGGGCCAATTGGTCCCGTAACGTCTGAAAACACCCATTGATTTATGGTCAGCATTTGATTTAATCGATAGGAAGATTTAATGGGAGAAATTGGAGAATGCACACATAGATCACCGGTTGCTTTATTTAATTAAAGCCTTGTATACAAATTCCTCGATAGCAATTAGGTTTAATAATGCTGGTCTTTTGACCAAGGATATTCACATAGCAACTGGTGTTAGACAAGGCTGTTTCTTGGCTCCATCCTTTTAAATTATTTTTTTCAGTGACTTTATTCCAGTCATGGCTTAAGTGAAATGTTTTCCACCCAAACTGGCCCTACATCATATTGGTTGCATGCTTTATGCAGACAATTCAGTGCTGCTGTCACAGACTTGGTTAGGACTAAAGAGACAGCTAGCGGCTTTAGCCAGTTATTGTGAAGCCAACCATCTACTCATAAATCATGATAAGTCTAAAATAGTAGTGTTTACTAAAGCCTATTATAAATATTTGTGGTATATTAAGGACCATCTAATAGATCAAGTCAAAATATATAAATATCTGGGCCTAAATTTCTGCTCTAAGGGGGTGGGTGGAATCCCCAATTTCAATTGGTACTCTTGCAACCAAAGGGCTCCTCAGCAGCTATACTTTGTTTTTTTCAATATTGCAAAAGGGGAGCCATAGTATTTTTATTTATTTATTTATTAATTTAATTTTTACCCCGCCCCTCCTGAACACAGCTCAGGGCGGCTTCCAACAATAAATATAATTTAAAACAATCCAAACACTTAAAATACCATATAAACATTAAAATGACATATAAACAGGGCCTGGGATATAAATTACTTGGCATAGGGGAATAAAACTCAACTACCCACCCCCCTCCCCAAAGGCCTGGGCGAACAACCAGGTCTTGCATTTCCACCGAAATACTAATAGGCTTGGGGCCAGGTGGGCCTCCTCCAGCAGGGAGTTCCAGAGATGTGGCCTGGCCACCGAGAATGCCCTCTCCATTGTGGCCCCCCGCTTAACATGGGGGACCTCCAAGAAGGCACCCCCGGCAGACCGAAGGAGACACTCTGGGGTGTGGAGGGCGAGGTGGTCCCTGAGGTATGAGGGGCCGAGACTGTGCAGGGCTTTGTAAATCAACACCAACACCTTGAATCTGGCTCGGTACACTATCGGCAACCAGTGCAGAGCCCGGAGCACCAGTGTTATGTGCTCCTGGCGACCCGTCCCCAAAAGGAGATGGGCCACCACATTCTGCACTAGCTGCAGCCTCTGAACCAAACACAAGGGAAGCCCCATGTAGAGCGCGTTGCAATAGTCCAGCCTCGAGGTGACAAAGGCATGGATGAGGGAGGCCAGGTCCGGGCCAGAGACGAACAGACGCAACCTCCGCACCAGATATAACTGGCGAAAGGCAGTCTTTGCGACTGCCTCCACCTGCCGCTCCAGGTGGAGGTCCGTGTCCAGCTCCACCTCCAGACTCCAGACCTGTTGAGTTATGGGAGAGCGAACCCCCCCAATAAGGGGGGCTGACACCTCCTTCGCTCTCCCCACCACCATCACCTCCATCTTATCGGGGTTGAGCTTCAGTCTGCTCTGCCACATCCATTCCGCCATGGTCTCCAAACACTGGGATAGCACCAAGATAGCAGGGTCTGGGTCCGCTGAAAAAGAGAGGTACAGCTGAGTATCAGCAGCATATTGGTGACAACGCACCCTGAGCCCCCTCTCGACCTCCCCCAGGGGCTGCATATAAACATTAAATAATAATGGAGACAGAATGGAACCCTGTGGAACGTCGCATGATAAGGCGTGGGGGCAAGATGTTTCCTCCCCCAGCACCACCACTGGCTTCTCCCTGAGAGGAATGAACGAAACCATTCAAGAACAGTCCCATCCAGACCCCCCAGGTCACGCAGCCGTCTCAACAACAGCCCATGGTCCACGGTGTCAAAAGCAGCCGAGAGATCTAGCAGGATCCGAAATGTTGAACATCCTGCATCCATCTCCCGGCGGCAATCGTTGACCAAGGCCACCAATGCCATAGCCAGGAAGGAACCCAGATTGAAATGGGTCTAGGAAACCGATGCTATCTAAATGCACCTGGAGCTGGAGTGCCACCACCCGTTCAATAACCTTCCCTAAAAAGGGAAGGTTAGAGACAGGTCAGTAACTGGTGAGGGCATCCACGTCCAATGATGTTTTTTTCAACAGGGGATGCACCACAGCCTCCTTGAGACTGGGTGACAGCCTCCCCTGCTGCATGGACACATTCACTACCCTCACCAGCACTGTCCCCAACGTCTCCCTGGAGGCTTTCACCAGCCAGGATGGGCATGGATCGAATTCACAACAAGTGGCCCTCACAGACCCCAGGACATCTGCTGCATTGGCCGGCGTCAGTTCCTGAAACTCCCCCCACAAAGATGGACCAGAAGGGTCCTCCATCACCTCGTGCTCTCTACCTACTGCCGCTAATCTGGCTGCAAAGTCGCTCTGAATCCAAGCGATCTTGTCCGTGAAGTAGCTGACAAATTCCTCACAGTGGGCCTGAAACACGTCCACGTCCACATGGAGCGAGGCCGGATTAACCAACCCCTTCACCAACAGAAACAGCTCCACTGGGTGGGACTTCGCGGATGCTATGAGGACAGCAAGGAACTCCTTCCTTGCCGTCCTCACAGCCTCAACATAGGACCGCAAATGGGTCCTATGAAGAAGTCGGTCGGAGTCAGAGCGAGTACGCCACCAGCGTCTCTCCAGCCTCCTGACTGCTTGCTACATACACCGCAGCCCCTCGGTAAACAAAGGGGCCCTGCGGTGATGAAACCGAGGCAGAGGGCATCTCGGAGCCACCCTGTCTATGGCCTCCCCCAGTAAGATGTTCCAAGACTGGACCAGCTCATCGACAGAGTGACCATCCAGGACCAAAGTTAACTCCCGCAGGACTTCCTGGAACTGTTGAGGTTCTATCAGCCGCTGAACCCGTGTTAAGAGTATTTAATGCCAAAGTAGTGGCTCAGGTACTTTATGGGGCGGCAGTTTGGGCACCTGCCTTTGAAGATAAGCTAGGAGTGGTTCAAAACAGATTTTTATGTGCATTAACCAAAGCCCCAAATAATGTTCCAACTGTAGCCCTTAGGCTTGAATTTGGGAAATACTCTATAGGCTGTCAGTTTGGAAGCAGATATTGCATCTGTGGCTGAAAACTGTGAAAGTTGATCCTGGAGGTTTGTTATACTATCTTCAGCAAGATACCTATGTGAGTCCATGGCAAACGAATATCAAAAATAAACTAAACCATTTAGGTTTTTCTATTCTGTATCTCTCAAATAGATCTCTGGAATCAGCTAAGTCTGAAATCTCGCACATGCTGGAGGATTTAGACAGACAGGAAGATTTAGCTTTCGCTGCAAAATTTAATTCCCTGAATAATTATCGTTGTTTAGCCCCGGCTAAAGGGAGTATGGCTACTTATTTTAGACAATTTTCCTCCTATAGATTAAAGTTTCTATTTTTTTTGGCAACGGTAAACACTCTGCCATCAAAGCTTTTGGAAGGGCGGTTGTCTGGCATGCCTTTCCATTTGCGGTTATGCCCATTTGATCAATGTGAAATAGAAACCCTGGGCCACATACTGATTAATTGCAGACTATATGATAAACTGAGGTTACTTTGGCTCACTCATATTCCGGTGTTATTACCTGGTAGAACTACATGTGAGTTAGAAAGGTTTTTATTGGCAGATACCTCCAAGGAGATTACAATAGCGGTAGCAAGATTTTTGCTACAGGCTTTTAGCCTAAAAGATAATTTCCTTCAGTTTCGGGGAACTAACTGTGATGATTTGGTCTTATAATTTAATTTTTGAATTTTTGTATAATCTGGTACAGCAGGCTAACTTATTTAGGATTGTCCTATGATAGGGTAACTGCTTGACAGCATAGGTGAACCTAGATGAGGTATATTGGAAGGAAGGGGTGTGTGTGCTTTTTTGGTATTCTGGAATAAAGGTGAAAATGTTATTTTGGGTTTTCTGTATTTTGGTGGTTTTGTTAACAGGAGACCCCCTCCCACTCGTGACCTCTCGGGGCAATGTACCCCAATAATCACCATTCCTTAAACTTCAGGGGGGATTGGCTTAAAGACTTAAACTGTGGTCCCCACATGTTCAAAGGATCAAGCTGAGGACAGTACGCGCTACAGGCAGTTTATGTACCCTCCCCACATAGAAAGAGTGAGAAGGATACAGGTATCCAAAAACAACAGGTTTATTGGTTTATAACACAGAGAAACACAGAAACACAGCTCCGGTCTGGCTGGTGGGGTTTAAAACAAAAGCGGATTGCTGGGATGGTAGGAGAAGAGAGAGAGAGGGGGGGTGGTATTTCAGTTCTGGCTCAGCAAGGGGGAGCAAGAGAACACGATAGAGAGAGAGAGAGGAGGAGGAGACAGGGAGAAAGAGAAAGAGGGCTTCCCCAGTTGGCTGGGAAAGTCTGGACCTGTGGTTACCTTTCCTTGCCTGTTGAGACGGGACAGGCGGCCCACGGATCCAGCAGAGTTCAGGGGATGGAGGAAAAAGCAAAAAGGGCAGACCAGAGCCTGGGAGAAAATCCTAACACAGACACGCACAGAGCGACCTGCACATATCTGGGTCCAAAAACTTCTCAGAGGTGGAAGGGAAACTATAGGGCAGTTATTGGGTACTGAAAAAAAGGTTTCTGGGAGGCTACACAGGATCACCTGGGATGTACAATGAGCTGACGAGGGGAGGGTACTTCCATGACAAAGAGAGCTATTCTAGATGCCCAAGATATCTTTGTCACAGGGAGAAACTATAAACAGAAAACGCAGGGATGGGAGGCAAGGCTAATGATGGTCCTTTAGAGTACAATAGGGGTGTGTCTGTTTTTTCCTGGGAACGCAGGGATCGGAGAGTTTCTGTACTGAGTCATGGCCACCAGTTCCTTGTTACAACAGTGTGATCCCTCCTTCTTAATGACCCCATTCTTTCCTCAGAGGGCCCTCCCTTCCAGTCCGTTTTTCCACCTTTGGCTAGTATCTTTCCATCAGTGTCTCCTTGTTGCTATGGCTAGAGTAGCTGGGCCTGATCCTTATTTTCTATCCATTTTAATCTGCACCCCCCCCCTTTCTGCTTGTGCACCTCGTATGGGGAGGCTTCCCTGTCAAGCCTCTATCCCCATGTTCTCCGGCCTCAGTTGGTTCCTGGGGGCTTTTTGCATGCCCTTCTTCTCAGGTCCCTTGGCCTCAGTTTACATATCAAGAGTGGGTGGTACCCATTGTAGGAGAATTTAGGGGTCCATTCTTATCAGTCCCCCCGTTGGGAACTTTTTAACTTGTTAAAACAGTTCCCACAATTAAGGATGGGCCACCCCTGAACCACAGCCTTCAATACGTTGGCCCACAACATGCAAAAACACCAGCTGCTGGAAGATCTATGACCAAAGTAGTCTGTTGGAGTCTATAAGACACTGGTGCCTAGAACCCCAGTTCAGCAAGACCCTCTTCCCCTTGATTATTGTGCGATGGCATGGGCAGAACACAACGAGATTATGGGGGTGGAGCGTTCTGGCTGATGGAGGGGACAATCAATGGGAGGGGGGGAAGTGGAAGGAAACCGGAAGAAGAGGAAAAACATAATACAGTACAGACCGGGGTATTCAAACTATACAAATCAATGAAATACGAGGGGAAATATCTAAGGGAGTCAATGAAATACGAGGGGACAATATCTAAGGGAGTCAATGAAATACAAGGGGGAAAATCAATACATACAAGAAAAACAATGAACATTCTATACATAGGTACACCTGGGAGCTACCTGTTCTATTTACCATCTGGCTAGGGTCACCTGGGCTTTTTATTACCACAGGTTACTCTCGTTTTACTCACATGCGAGCCTTGGCCATAGTTTGCTAATTTCCTTGAGAGATCGTACATGCTTTAGCGGAATGGATCTCTTCTTAAATTTAGGTCCCAATTTCCAAATTATAATTCACCACCCCCCGTTGATACCCCGTGGCCAGAAGAGATGAGCCAAATTTCCAGTTTGTACCTTTAACCAGGAGCCCCGTTCGATGGGACAATTCCACCCAGGTGTAAGGCATAATGGTTCATAAGCTTCAGCTGCTGGAAAGAGCTGAGGCAACTCAAACATAGCTTTTAATAGAAGCTGAAACAACTTTTGTGGGCGGAAGTGCTGGAGCAAAAGGCAAAGTTCTTCTGCTCGTGGGCCAATGTTCAGAGGGAGAGACGTTCTGGGCGGTGAGAAACCTTCCCAAAGAAAACCTGAGTTCTCAAAGTCTGATGGTCCTGCTGGAGGGCTTACTTCACGTTTTGGAGCTACAAAACGGGGGCTGCTTGTGCTACATGCCGCTGGCTGTCCTGGCTGGGAAGCTGCATGCAACAAGTGGGGGCTCGGGATGGGCTCCGGTGAACATCCGGGTCCACACGCTCTGTTCCTGGCATTGAACTCTTGATTGGCTCCCTCCCATTTCATCACTGGGTTTACAGATCTCCTTTCCGGCTTTGCTCCTGGGACTGGTTTTACTTCTTACCGCCGCTACTTGCATCTTGATATGCCTGCTGAGATAAAATATCTGGGGGGGGGGTTCTCACCCAGAGGCAAGGGTTAACCAGGGACAAGGGGAGAGGTTGAGGACCTAGGAGTCCCTCCTTCCAAGAAAAAGGAAAGAAGAGGGGGGGGTGAAACCAAAGAGATGGACAATTTTATGACTCATAGCTGACATATCCAATCAGGGGGTTGAACTCCCACATTTCTCAGCGGAGGGGAGTGGATGGAGGTTAGTTCTCTTCCAAGACTGGATACCTGTTCTGGCTGCGTGTCCAGTGGGGTTACACCTGTTCCCTTGGTCTCCTGGACCTTACCCTCCCATTCATGGCTGCCTTGTGAAGAGGCTGCCAGTTCTTCTACTAAGCAAGGGTGAAAGAGCTAGCCAGAGCTAGTGGCTGGCTTGCCAGGAGTTCCACAGATTTACCAGCCCACTCCTTGAGATGGGAGCTGTGAAAATACTTTCTCCATGGTTTGCCTCATTTATCTTCTGGGATTTCGACCTGGTAAATGTCTGGACTGACCCTGTTAACGATCCTAACAGGACCTTCCCACTTATGTGTTAGGGAATGCTTTGAAGTGGAGAACTTTTGATACATTACCGACTGCCCTTCTTCCCAGACAATGGGCTTTCTGATCCATCCTAGCCTCCTATCTATATCTTGCTGTGCTACTCCCAGACGTATGGCAGTCTGCCTATGGATTTTTGCTAGTTCCTCCACCAACANTGGGTAACTCTGTCCCCAGCCACCAGGACTCCGGCATTTGCATGCGCCTTCCTGTCATCACCTGGAAAGGAGCGAACCCATGTACTGCCCTTGAACCCCTTAAAGCCATCAAGATTATTGGGAGTTTCTCATCCCAGTCTTTGCCAGAGGGACTAATTTGTTTCTTCAAAGCTTCCTTTAAAGTGCGGTTAGTTCTTTCCACTAACCCGGAGGAGGTGGGGTGTCCAGCTATGTGAAAGCGCTGCTTGATTCCTAGGGCTTTGCATAGCTCCTGCATTACGTCTCCTACAAAATGGGGTCCCATATCTGAATCTATGCACCTGGGAATACCCCATCTGGAAAAAACAATATTGAAGAGCATCTTGGCAGTGGTTACAGCAGTATTATTTTTACAAGGGAGGGCTTCTGGCCATTTACTGAATGCATCAACTATGACAAGACAATACTTATTGCCTCTGGCTGTCATGGGGAGGGGACCTATGTAGTCTATTTGAATCCTGGCCCAAGGACCCTCAATCCTTTGGTGCTGAATGGGAACCTTAAGAGTCTGGCGATCTGTGTTAACCATGGCACATGACAGACAATTATCACACCATTGGTCTACATCTGATTTTATCTGGGGCCACCATCCTGTGTGTTTTACTCTGTTTAAAGTATCCTGCTTCCCTCTGTGCCCTTGCTCATGGAAAAACTGTATCAGCTCCCCCCATACATTCCCTGGGATGTAGATCCAATATCTATTGCCCACAGGATCGCTTGCCCACCATACCTCGTTGTCTTTGGTGATGGTGTATCTCCCTGTGCTGTCTTTTCCCCTTTGTTCCAGGCTCTCTATTTCTTTGTCTCTTTTCTGCAAAGTGCTTTGGTCTAGGGTGGTTACCCCTGATCCTAGTATGCTAGCTCTAGTGGTGACTGGAGCTACGGGTGTTTCCGGGGAGGGTGAGTCCTTCGCAAAGTCAGGGGGCTCACTCTGGGTGGCTGCGTCTTTTGCCAGCATGTCTGCCTGGCTATTCCAAAAAGCTGCGTCTGTAAGCTTTTTAGAATGCCCGTCAACATGTGTGACCCAAGTCAATCCGGTTCTGGTTTTAACCAGTTCTGCTATTTTAATCCATTTGTCTGAATGGGCTACTGGTCTCCCATGTTTTTCCCTAGCCAAATTGGGAGCCAGGCTGTGGCGGCTCTCGCTGTACAATCTGAATCCATATAAATGGCCAGAGAGATTTCTAGGGGCTCGAACTCAAGGACAGCCAATACAGCCTGGACTTCATCTGCCTGGGCGGAGTGAGAGCGTGCAGATCCCTGCAACACCCATCCATCCAGCACCCGAACTGCTGCCCAGCCTGTCTTTGGCTGCCCCTGGTCATAAAAGGATGACCCATCTGTGTACCACACTGTTAACCCCTTTTCTGTTGCCTCCTCCTGATTTTTACCCCACTGTACAGGCCATTCTATGTGCTGGGGCTCGGGGAGCGGGCAAACGTGCTCTTCCCCTTCTACAAGTAAACCATAGGGGGTGTGTGTCTTTCTGTTCCTTACTGAACCCCACTCCCCTTCCCACCAATGCCAGGGTCCACTGTGCTATTCTGGGGCTACTAACCTGCTCATCCTGAATCTTGCCGGAGATGATGTATTTCAGGGGTGAATGGGGGGTTTGAACTATTATCTTAGACCCTCCAATTATGTACTCCCAGTGCCGTAAAGACCAAACCAAGGTTAGACATGCCTTTTCGCAGGGGAGGAACCTCTGTTCCACCTCATCGAGCAGCCTGGAGGCGTAAGCTACTACACGCTGCCGCCCCATTTGCTGCTGATTGAGAGTGGCCCCTATGCAAGTCTCTGTTGCTGCCAATTGTATGAAGAAGGGAAGTTTGGGATCAGGGTGAGCCAGTGCTGGGGTTTGTACCACATCCTTTTTTAGAGTTGCCAATGCTTCTTGTTGATCAGGACCCCAATCCCATAACCGTCCCTTTTTCAGGAGCTTGTACAAAGGTCTTGCTTTATCTGCAAAGAACTCTATAAAGTCCCTGGAAGAGTTCAGGGTGCCCAGTATGGCTCTGAGGGAATGCAAGTCTGTGGGTGCATGTAATTTAGCAATCACCTCCACCCTCTGGGAGTCTGGGGGCCTTCCCTCTTCTCCCAGACTGATACCCAAGTATTCAACCTCAGTTTTCACAAGCTGTTCTTTGTCTCTACTAACTTTAAACCCAGTCTCTTGAATTATGGCCAGTACATCCCTAGTTACCTCTGCAGTCTTGTCCCTGTCTGGTGAATGCACCAGGATATCATCTACATATGACAAAACACACCCTTTTGACTCAGGCTTCAATTTATCCCACATCCCCGCCACCACTGAGTGGCAAATGCTGGGGGATGAATGGAAACCTTGGGGCGTTCTAGTAAAACTGTACTGTTGATTCCTGTATGTAAACGCAAACTTGTACCAACAGGCTGGATGGTGAGGGATCACAAAGAAAGCATTTGCCAAATCAATAACAGAGTACCAGCGAAACCCTGCAGATATTGCTGCTACTATCTCATTATATTTAGTCACCACTGGAGCAAAGGGAGGAGTCACTGTATTTAAAGCCCGATAGTCTACAGTCATCTGGTAAGTCGCTCCATCTGCTTTAATAACTGGCCAGATGGGGGAGTTACAGACACACTGCATCTTTACAATGACTCCCTACCCCAGTAGGCTATCTATTGTGGCTTGAATTCCCTCCTCAGCCTCTGCTGGATACTTGTATTGCCTTTGCGGGTGTGTGTGTCTTTCCCCTTGATGAGCACCTCCTCCTCTACCTTCCCGTACTCCGCCTTGTTTTTAACCCACACCCGGGGAAATTCCTGGGTCCATGGATCATCAGTCAAGGGGAGAATGGGAAGCGGTGCCTTAAGGGTTGTGCAGCGGTGTATGGCTGAAACCTCGGAAGGACCCCCTGGGATTTGCCACAGTACCCCATTAGCTAGGTCTACTGTTAGCTGGGACTCCTTCAAAAATGGAGTCCCAATGATCCCTTTTTCTTTGCCCTTNGGGGCTTCCTGGGTTTCCCCGCCATAACCGCTAAGCATTACAGTTTTACCAGAGGGTTCCCCTGCATTGACCCAGTCTGGGTCCAATATGTTCACAGAGGCCCCTGTGTCTACCAAAAGCTGGGCCAGAGTTCCCGGATTCCCAATGCTGGCACTTACATTGGGTCTCCCCCGTCTATCGGGGTGCAGCTTGACAACGACCTCAGGGGGACCCTTGGGAATTGGGCAGCCCTAGCAGATAGCGTGAACCTCCCGCAACACTTGCTCCTGCTCTGGGGTCCTATTTCTATTGTCTGGGTTCTCAGACCCCATGACTGCTACTGGCTGGGAGGAAGCTTGACTAAACCCCTGCCCTCACTGTCTCCTTAGCTCAGCTGCGGTGCTCATTAAAGCTTGCAGGGGCTGGAGATGGAACTGCCCCATATCTACCCCATATGATTTTAACTCTCCCCAAACATATGCCCAAACTGGGTTCCCAAACTCTCGGTTGGGGTTGGTTCTGGGAGAAAAATTGTTACCATATTTTCCCTGGGACCCTTTCTGTGGGTAGGAGTTGGGTAGAGAGCTCAGGGTTGGCAAAGGGGAAGCTGAGGAGTGGGGGGCCACTATTCATAAGCGTAACCACTTGGTCCAGCTCTAGCTGCTGCTTGTGAGCAGTCCATTTTGTTCCTCCCCCCTTCCTCATCAGATTTGCTACTTGCCTGATGCCTAGCCATAGCTCATCCCAGGTTATCTGGGATAAGTCTATTCTTCCCATTGCCATCTGGATTGGAGTGGCCAGCCCGGCATATATGGTCTCGACAAACTCCCGGTTGTCATATTGCATGACCCACTTCCCGTCTCTCTGGACCGGAGTTACCACCTTCGCTAAAGCCCCCAACAGGGTTTTTTTCGCACTAAGTATGCCTCGGGCTGTTCTCCTGGAACCTGAGTCTCCAGAAGAAACAGCCTTTGCGGGCTCTGCCCTGGGAGCAGGACCTGCACCACCGCCGTCATCCACTCACCACATGTGGCTTCATGGGGGTCGGTCATACTCAGCCCTGCCTCCAGGACAGGCATATCTATGGGGGATGTGGCAGCCTGGGCCAACTGAGTTAGATCCACCCCATCCGCCGTGGGGTACATCTGCCATACTCTAGCCATCCAGGAAATCATGGTCTCTGAATTCAATGGACCCAACTGCTCAGCAACTCCTTTTGCCTGTGCAGGTGTCCATAGAATCATTTCCCGGACCTCCTCACGGATAGTCCTTACACCTGGCCCCATACGATCCACATCCCGGCCTACAATCGGGGCCACTGGCTCCGAGGCTATCCATGCGGGATTATACATGGCCTCAGGAATAGCATAACTAGGCAGACTGCACTCTTTCTTAGGGACTAGCAGTGACCCCACTCCAGGAAGCTCTTGGACTCGCACGGCGGCCACTAAGCCTTTATGCAAGTTCAGTTCTCCCTTTAGCTTTTCTATTGCTGCCTCACAATCATCATGGCTCACCGTGACCTTTGCAGTCTGGGTTTGCTCTGCCAGGAAGCAAGCTGCTATTTGGGCTTGTCCTAATTGCTCCCTCATTCCCTCATACTCCCTCTCTATCTGTTCCGCCCTGGCCAATGCCTCAGTGGATTCTTCCTGCACTTTCCTTAGAAATGGGGTTAAATTCCACTTCTCGACTACCAGTTAGCTCCTGATTTTTTCCAATTCTGTACATTTGGCTTTCAACTTCTCTACACTTTACCCTTCTGCCTTGCATTTCTGCCTAGTCTCTCCCAACAAATCCCCACAAGCGTGCCACAATGCCCATGTGGCACACGCATCCCTTTCATTGCCTTTAGGTTTAAACTTCTGGCAATATCCATCATATGCTTTGCTAACTGATGCCACCAGGTCCTGGGTCTTAAAGCATTCTGGCTTCCATGGGCATCCCCCCTTCTCTGTTGCCCATTTCTCTAAGTTAGTTATCCCTGGCTCCTGGCAAAGCATCTCGTCTACTTCCCATGAGCGGCTTGCTTCCCCAGAGCCCATTCTGATACCTCCCCCTTGAACAACCTCCACATTCTAATAGTACTTTCCCTGGGTGACTGACACGGTCCCACCCCAACACATTCTTATCAATCGGGGGACCCACACTAGGATACCCAGAATCAAGACTACGCAAGCAACCCCCATACCAACAGTTTCCAATGACCCCCCACCCAACATTATGGATGAGAGACCCCACTGTTCCCAGTACTGGCTCTGTGCCTCCTGACTCAAAAATCCTAGCATATTCCAAACTGTTTTCCACCTTGCCAAGACCAAATTTCAAGTTAACTAGACTATGTCTGTTCCAATACTCTGGACCTAAGTCCGCTTTTCCAAATTGCTCCACACGTGCTGCTGCACGTTCGAGACTTTTACAAGTTAAACTGGACCTCAGTCCGCTTCTCCAATTTGCTCCACATGTGCCACTGCACATACGAGACTCTTTAAACTGGACCTCAGTCCGCTAAACACAGTAAACTGGACCCAAGTCCGCTTTTCCAATTTGCTCCACATGTGCCACTGCACGTTCGAAACTCTTTTAAATTGGACCTCAGTCCGCTAAACACAGTAAACTGGACCCAAGTCCGCTTTTCCAATTTGCTCCACATGTGCCACTGCACGTTCGAGACTTTCACAGTAAACTGGACCTCAGTCCACTTCTCCAATTTGCTCCACATGCGCTACTGCACGTTCGAGACTTTCACAGTTAAACTGGACCTAAGTCCGCTTTTCTAATTTGCTCCACACGTGCCACTGCACGTTCAAGACTCTTTTAAACTGGAACTCAGTCCGCTTTTTCTACACGCAGATCCCAGGGCTGCCTTTGCAACCCCAAGATTCACAACCGATTGCCTCAATACAATTCCTCCCCCAAAAACCCAGACCCTGAATCCTTAAATCCACAGGTCCAGACAGGAGAAAGGAGATAGAAAATGACACAGGAAAGAGATAGAAATATGGGGGTTTCAGCTGGCTGTAGCTACATATGCCTCCGTGGACAATACTGCGTAGATTACCACGTGCTTGCCCACATTCTCCACCAATCTGTTAACAGGAGACCCCCTCCCACACGTGACCTCTCAGGGCGATGTACCCCGATAATCACCGTTCCTTAAACTTCGGGGGGGATTGGCTTAAAGACTTAAACTGGGGTCCCCAGATGTTCAAAGGATCAAGCTGAGGACAGTACGTGCTACAGGCAGTTTATGTACCCTCCCCACATAGAAAGAGTGAGAAGGAGACAGGTATCCAAAAACAACAGGTTTATTGGTTTATAACAGAGAAACACAGAAACACAGTCCCGGTCTGACTGGTGGGATTTAAAACACAAGCAGCTTGTGGGGATGGCAGGAGAAGGCAGGAGAAGAGAGAGGGGGGGGTATTCCGGTTCTGGCTCAGCGAGGGGGAGCAAGAGAACACGATAGAGAGCGAGAGAGGAGGAGACAGGGAGAAAGAGAAAGAGGGCTTCCCCAGTTGGCTGGGAAAGTCTGGACCTGCGGTTACCTTTCCTTGCCTGTTGAGATGGGACAGGTGGCCCACGGATCCAGCAGAGTTCAGGGGATGGAGGAAAAAGCAAAAAGGGCAGACCAGAGCCTGGGAGAAAATCCTAACACAGACACGCACAGAGCGACCTGCATGTATCTGGGTCCAAAAACTTCTCAGAGGTGGAAGGGAAGCTATAGGGCAGTTATTGGGTACTGAAAAAAAGGTTTCTGGGAGGCTACGCAGGATCACCTGGGGTGTACAATGGGCTGACAAGGGGGGGGGTACTTCCATGACAAAGAGGGCTATACTAGATGCCCAAGATAACTTTGTCACAGGGAGAAACTATAAACAGAAAACGCAGGGATGGGAGGCAAGGCTAATGATGGTCCTTTAGGGTACAATAGGGGTGTGTCTGTTTTTTCCTGGGAACGCAGGGATCGGAGAGTTTCTGTACTGAGTCATGGCAACCAGTTCCTTGTTACAACAGTGTGATCCCTCCTTCTTAATGACCCCATTCTTTACTCAGAGGGTCCTCCCTTCCAGTCCATTTTTCCACCTTTGACTAGTATCTTTCCATGAGTGTCTCCTTGTTGCTATGGCTAGGGTAGCTGGGCCTGATCCTTATTTTCTATCTGTTTTCATCTGCACCCCCCCTTTCTGCTTGTGCACCTCGTATGGGGAGGCTTCCCTGTCAAGCCTCTATCCCCATGTTCTCCGGCCTCAGTTAGTTCCTGGGGGCTTTTTGCATGCCCTTCTTCTCAGGTCCCTTGGCCTCAGTTTAGAGTGGGTGGTACCCATTGTAGGGGAATTTAGGGGTCCATTCTTATCGGTTTGATTATCTGAAGGCAGAATTTGTTTATGCCCAGGGGGGCTAGGGTATGTGCCAGATGATCATTTGGCTATGGCTGGTATATACTTAATATTTTTTAGTATTGGAGGTGGAAAAGTATTTTAAACATAAACTTTATAATAATATTTGGGTTTAGATTTTATGGAAATCTTTGTATTTTGATAGTGTATTGTGTATAGTTTGTGATAAAGACCTATAGTCATGCCACATAAAATATTTGATTTGATATACCCTACCTTTTACCTTCTCCCTTTCCCTGCCTTGTACATGATAGATAGATAGATAGATAGATAGATAGATATTGGTTGTGTAGAACATATATAGAGAGATTAGATATTATATAGGTATTTAGGCTAGTCTATTTTATTATATTAGGATTATAGGATAGTAGGATTAGGTTAGGTGTTTTGTATATATAATCATTCATTACTTCTTTGTGCAATTTTGTGTACTTACAATGAGAAAGGAAAGGACTCCTAGTTCAGCCTCTGGGGCAGGTGGCCCTGTTAGAGGGTGAGGCCATTGGCGTGGAGGAATTGGCCAGTCCTCTGCCACATCTGCCATTGCTGGCAGGCCATAGTCCAAGCTGAAGAGACCTGTTTTTCCCCCTCAAGGCGGCAGGTCTTATCAGGGGAACGGGTTGCCTCAGAGATTGTGGGAGTAGGGCTGAAGCGGAAGCAGCTTTTACCATGCCACGATTCCATTCTGCCATTTCAGAATTGCCTGCAGCACACCGCAGCTTTTCTGCCAACATTACGCTAATTCCGCTGGCATTCTGCAAATTCAGAAACTATTGGAAAAATTGTTGAATTGTCGGAAACTGTTGGAAAACCACTGTTCTGCTGTTTTGTGGCACTGGCGGAATGGTGAAAGTAGAGAAAATTGCATGTTTCTGCTATTTGTGAAGCCTGTGGAAATAGCGGAATGAAATTAACGGAACTGCGGAAGTAGCAGAATGAAACTAGCAGAATGAAAGTGTCTGCCACGCCGTACCACTATTTGCAGAAATGCTGTTTCTGGCGGAAATAGTTACCGCTGCAACTTTCCGCTACAGCTTTACGTGGGAGTGGCATCTGTGGAAGGCAGGGGCCCCCAGCCTTCCACTAGTAGCAGTGGCACTGGAGGAGGGAGCCAAGGGCAAGGGGTGTGTTTACAGCTGCACTACTACACCCCCCCTCCTGAAGCACTGGCAGCAGCTGGCACTGCAAGCAGTGATTTTTCACTGGGGGCAGCAGATTATATTGGTATGGGGACACCCAGCAGCAGTGATGATGATGTGGGTGCTATTGCTGGGAGTGGTGCGGGGGCAACCACCTCTCCAGGGCAGGCTCCTCCCTCTGACACACACACCCCCAGGGATTTTGAGGATTTGGGGTAGGATGTATTTAAGGGCATCCTTCCCCACTTTGGCAGCAGCAGCCCAGCTTCAGAAAATAGCAGCAGGGCATCCTCTCCTCCCATGCTGTAAGGTGGAAGCAGCAGCAGCTTCAGCATGGCAGTGTCATGGAGCTGGGTAGCAAGGAGGGGAGTGAGGTGGAGGAGACTCCTGTTGATGCTGATCCCCCTATAGCCACATTGGGTACAAAGGCATCAGCCCAGAGTGGTGGCATGAGGGGTTCAGGAGGGCGCCACAGGGGGCCTGTGTGGGATCACTTCCTTGAAGTGATCCCAGAGAACAGTAGCCGGGTGGCCTGCCTTCACTATGGGAAGGTAGTGTGCCATGGGAATAAGAGGGGGAATTTAAGTAATAATGGCATGAATTCCCACATAAGGGGAGCCTTGAACACCATGGTGTAGGGGTGGCTAAGGGAGGAAGCCCCATTCACCAGGGGATTCGTGATAACTGATAATGCCACGAACATGAAGAAGGCAGTGCTGGAGGGTGGGTTCCAGCACATCCCCTGTACTTCCCGCACCCTTCACTTGATGATGAGGGATGCCGTGGGCCTGGTGGAGACGGCAGAAGAGTGCAGCAGCAGCCAACTCACCCTGTTAATCGAGAAGGGCAGGAAGATTATAGAGTACTTTAACAAGAGCATGAAGGGTGGTCACCTCTTGAAGGTGAAATAAGTGGAGCTAGGGGCACAGGAGCACTGCCTCATGCAGGATGTCAGTATCAGGTGGAACTCCACCTATATCATGATGCAGCATCTGGTGGAGCAGAGACAGGTCCTGCACGAGGTAGCCTCATAAGGGGATATTGGAGTGGATAGGTCACTCAGGCGGGATGAGTGGACAATGATAGCTCAGGCTGTGCACATCCTTAAGTCCTTTAAGGACATGACAGAGAGCCTGAGTGAAGTGATGGCCAACCTGAACCAGATAACCCCCTTGGTCCGAAGTCTCATCAGGAGGACGGAAGGCTTCCTGAGGGACCAAGGCAGGGGGGGGGAGGGGGAGGTGAAGGCAAGCGTGGCAGCTCGCACACCAAACTTCACCCTGAGGAAGTATGCTCTGGTGGAGAGGGTGCAGGCAGTTGAGAGGGAGTGGCATAGAGTGGCAGCAGGGCAACCAGGAGGGGCAAAACAGCAGCAGCAGCAGGAGGACGGAGATGCATATCACTCCCCAGAAGCTCCTCAGCCATCCTGAGTGGACCACCCCAGGGCAGGCAGCAGAGCACATGCAGTTGTGGAAGAGGTTGGCAGGAGCAGCAGGCAGAGGGAGCAGGAGCCTGACACTGTGGAGCAGGCAGTGGCAAAATATTTCAAGGAGCTGGTGGTGGATATCAGCAGCGATCCCCTTCTGTACTGGGCAGAGTAGGGGAAAATACGTCAGGCTCTGACCAGGGTGGCACAGGAAATTTTGTCCTGCCCACTAACCAGCGTGCCCAGTGAATGGGTGTTTTCGGTGGCAGGGGATATAATGAGTCCCCACCGTTAGAAGAGGCTGGCTGCTGGCTTGGTGGAGCAACTCCTGTTCCTCAAGGTCAACCTGCCACTGCTGGGTTTCCCTGAGCTGGCCTTGGATCCATAGTGAGTGTGGGGCCACACTTGAGAAAGACTCCCTGCTGCTAGAATGAGAGAGAGGGGGGGGAGGGGCTGGAATGAGAAGCAGAGAACCTCCCCACTGCTAGAATGAGAGACAGAGCGAAAGGGACTGCTGAGAGAGAGAGAGAGAGAGAGAGAGAGAGAGCGGAGAGAGAGAGAGAGAGAGAGAGAGAGAGAGAGAGAGAGAGAGAGAGAGAGAGAGAAAGAGAGAGGGGGGGGCATCCTGCTCAAGAATCCACCTACCCGACTGCCTGCTCCTCTGATGCCACATGCTGCTGCACTCTCTCTCTTGCACCACCCCACAGAAAGATGGCCTGCTGCCAAGCTCCCACCTGCCTGACTGCCTGCTCCTCCTCCTCCACCACCACCCGCTGCCAGAGAGCCTCTCTCTCTCTCTCTCTCTGCCACCACGGCACAGAAACGTCCTGCCGCTGCTGCTGCCACCGCTTCTGCCAATCTACCACCTGCCTGACTGCCTGCTCCTCCAATTCTCCTCCTCCATTGCTGCTGCCCACTGCCAGAGAGCCTCTCTCTCTCTGGCACCACCCCTCACAGTGGCGGCTAGCCTCCCAGGGTGTTTGTGGTGCTGACCCCCCAAGCGCCGAGGGCCCACCAGCCAGCGCCGCCGTTTGTTTGTAAAAAAAAACAAAAAAAACACGCACCGTCGCCGCTTCCCACAGCACCACAGCAACCTCTGCCTTTGCTTCAGAGAGGAGGCTGCTGCGGTCAGTTTCAGTTTCAGAGCGGCGGGGGGAGTGGCAAGGCAGGGAGTCGGGGGGAATGTGTGGGGTTTTTTTAAAAATTTATTTTAAATTGCCCGTGTGAGTCCTGCCTTCGCAGAGGAGAGCAGGACATGTGGGCAATTTAAAATAAAAAAAACCTAAGTCCCCACCCCCACCTGCAGCGCAGCCCGGACGAAAACCCCAGAGCCAGCACTGAGCAGGTAAGAATCCTATCGTCTCCCCTAGGCTGTTTCCCAGCCCGCACCCCCCCCCAGACTGTTTCCCACCCTGCACCCTGCATCCTTCTCCCCCTAGGCTGTTCCCCACCACCACCCTGCATCCTCCTCCCCTAGGCTGTTCCCCACACATCCTGCATCCTCCTCCCCCTAGGCTGTTGATCATAGGAAGTTAGGTGTCTTCACAATGCTGGAAATTTTGTGCTTTTGGATTTATACTTTATTTATTTTAAGCTTGATGTGCAGGTAGACTTTGTTTTCCAATGTTAACCCTGGGAACTCGTCACTCCTGTGTTTTGCCAGTGTTCTCTGTGTTTCCCTGTGTTTTGGGTTTATACATTATTTATTTTAAGCTTGATGTGCATGTAGACTGTATTTTCCAATGTTAACCCTGGGAACTTGTTGTTGCTGTGTTTTGCCAGTGTTTTCTGTGTTTTGCTGTTTTTGGGGTTTATACATTATTTATTTTAAGCTTGATGTGCATGTAGACTGCATTTTCCAATGTTAACCCCGGGAACTCATTGCTGCTGTTTTTTGCCAGTGTTTTCTGTGTTTCCCTGTGTTTGGGGTTTATACCAATCAGATGTTACTGTAAGTAAAGGCTGCTTTCCCACGAGAGCTTTCTTAGTGCTATTAATATTACAGTGCTATCACTAACTTGCATGGGGTAAGAAGGGGGTACACTTGCATGGGGTAAGAAGGGGGCACACACTTGCAATCTCCTGCTACATACCCAATCGTGACATCATCAGAAATGCTATTGTAATCCCTTGCCCATCTTCAGACGGACAAGGAGCCACATCATCTCTATGCCATGGAAGAAATTTAAGAAAACCCCCTCCCTGCTCCCCTATCCCTACATTCTTTGCCCTTTTCTGCAGCTTCAATTCCAGACTGTAACTTCCAGGCTGTGCAGACCAGACTGGAGCCATGCAGAGTGCCACAGGCCTTCCTCTTTCCTGTTGGTGCCTTCCGTTCAGTCTCTCTATGGTAAAAAGGGTAGTCGGAGGACGGCTCACATTATTAGACATCTGCGCTGCATTCATACATTCAAGATGCAAAAATAAATACTTTCAAACATTTTTAATTTCTCGTAATAACAACACTGGTCACTGTAAAGGTAGGTTTTGGGTGCCCTGCCTCCTACAAATACAATTCCCAGAGTTCGCACAGCTGACTCGAAAATAGTGCATTCCCACAAGCATCTGTATGGTGCTAAAATAATAAAAAGGGGGGGGAGTCTAATCGGAAAGCAGCCTAAGTCTTGGTGTTCTCAAGCTACTCAGAAAAGCTATTGGAACTTTTGTGCCACTTCCCAAGGCCTCTAACATGGAGTGGTCTTCGTGATGTTATTGCAAAGACAAATTTCTTCAGACAGACAGGGATCCGTGTAATCATGTCGCGTTGTGCCTCAGTTTCCTCAAAGGTAAAATGGTCTTAGTGGACCAGGCCTGACATAATCTTGAGAAACTGCAATAGAATTGAAGAGATTGTTAAATTTCATTTTTCCAGACTATAGAAAGTCACCAAGGGATGTCAATCCAGTCTAAAACCATGTGACTTCCCCACATCAGAGTCTGTAAAAGGCACAGATGTTCCAAGAGTGTTCCTGTGTAGCTAGGGGTGGGACTTGGTTGGAAAAACCGGTTACCGGTTTTACCAGATACCAGATCTCTGAATACCAGACTACCAGATTAGAACCAGTATAACTGTACTGGATCTTTTCCCATTGAAATCAATGGGCAGCTTTTCCCATTGAAATCTATGGGAGACAAAAGTAAAACAGAAATTACCTGTATATTGCAATTCAATTACAAGAAAAAGAGTAAAACATAAGTGAATCTAACTGCTAAGCTAACCAACCAGTACCAACAGACCACACTTTGTGCCCAGTAGCCCCCACAGCCTCCATTAGCGCCCACGGCCAACTACCTATTTTTAAAATTATCTTTAAATTAAAAATAGGGTTTTTTTCCACAGCACTGAAGTCAAAGTCACTGTTAGCAGGCCATCACACAGGAAATGCCAGCCCAGTACTAGTACACTACACTTTGTGCCCACAGCCCCAACGGCCCCCAGTAGCCCCCAACGGCTACTACCCTTTTTTTTCTTTAACCATCCATTAGGGTTTTTTCCCCACAGCGCTGCCACTCAGAAATCAGATCATAAATACAATCACTATCACAGCAACTTCCAGTAACAGAGACAGACTACTAGACTACACTTTGTGCCCAGCCAGTAGCCCGCATGGGCCGGCCCCAGCAGCCACACTACTAATATTTATATTTGACAATAGTGTTTTTAACTTTTTTCCCACAGCACTGCCACTCAGAAATCAATCACAAATCAGATTGATTCTATCACAGCAACTGCAGGGCTGAAACCAGCAGCCCAGCAATTGCAGTTCAGAGTTTAGTTTAAGGTTACAACAACACTGCAGCACTGTTATTTTTGTTATCCCCCAAACCAGACTCCCAAAAGAGATCACGTTGCCATTGCCTACCTTTATCCTGAACCTCCGAATCCTTGATTTTCATTCCCTCTGTGGCCACCAGTAGGCTTCTTAATGGTACCTTTTGGCAGGGTGATGGGAATATCCTTTGAACCATGACCCCCCATTTCTTAATTCACATAGGTAGACTCATACGGGTAAGATTTATTAAGGGGTCCTCTTAACATAAGGGCTCATTTCCATGAAAGGGAAAAGGAAAGGTTCTTTAATTCATTCACACTTGAGTCCACTGGGTCACAGGGTTCAGCCTGAAGGCCTAGTCCTAGACCTGGTCAGCAGTTAGGTTAGGTTACTTACTTCTCCATTCACACCTGAGTCCACTGGGTCACAGGGTTCAGTCCAAAGGCCTAGTCCTAGACCTGGTCGGTGGTTAGGTTAGGTTACTTACTTCTCCATTCACACCTGAGTCCACTGGGTGGTGGGGGAGGGCAAATTTGGAGTGTGTGTGTGTTGTACGCATGCACACATATGGGATGGGGGTAACCCTGTCCCAAGAGTAACCCCATCCAAACCCCCATGTCATCACTCACCTAATGTACTGGAATGCTCTTGGTTTAATCTCCTCTGGAATGCCAGTTTTTTTCCATGCTAGGAAACCTTGGTAGGAAACCATTCTTCTGCTATTCCTGAGTCCAGTGTCATTGCAGGAGTCCTCTAGACAGACACAGTCAAACTACAGGGTTTGGAATGATTTTTATTTCAAATCCAGAGGCTAGGCTACAGAGACACACAGGGACCCTTTCTCTTCAGAGGCTCATCAGAAACACCCACTGAGGAAAAAGGGCCCCATTGCATCATGCAGTGCATTCACTGGGGGTGGCTGGCAATAAGCATTGATGTTTTGCCTTTCTGTTCCAGTCTGTTCCAGATGAGGTCTCATAGCTGTGGTGCTGGAGCCTCTGACACGGAAGGACTTCAGCCAATGGAATTATTATTATTTTAAAACCAGGGGACTGGGGTCCTACCATGTCGGGAGGTTTAGTGATGGTGGTGGGGGGACACATCAGATGACTGAAGGGGACTGGGCTGGAGCTTAGGTAGAGTGAGGTTGTGTGCCTGTGCAAATGTTCAGTGTGTTTCATTGGTGAGCAGCCCCCACCCCCTGGAAGATGTTCCGCCCTCCCAAAGCCCTCTGTACAACTTCCTGGGGGCGGGGGCGGCCACCCCATGCATGCCGGGCCGATGTGTATTGTGTTGTGTACTGGTGTGGTGTGTGACTGAGTGAAGGGCCCTGCTGGGGCATTCCATTTCGGACTCCGAGGATGGAGTGCAATGGATTAGCCCTGCTGGGTCACTCCACCCCAGTGTGTGTGTGTGACAGTCAGAGTGAAGTGCCCTGCTGGGGCATTCCATTCCAGACTCTGAGGATGGAGTGCAATGGATTAGCCCTGTTGGGTCGCTCCACTCCAGTGTGTGTGTGTGCGTGAGAGTGGTGGGTGGATGCGGAGGGTGCTGTAGGAGGGGGGCTGGTATGGAGGATGGGCCGTGTCATTGGGGAGTGGACCCCACCCCCGGAAGATGTTCTGCACTTTGAAAGCCCTCTACATGTCTTCCTGGGGGCAGGGGTGGCCACCCCACACATGTTGGGCCTATGTGTATTATGTTGTGTACTGGTGTGGCGCGTGATTGAGTGAAGGGCCCTGCTGGGGCATTCCATTCCAGACTCCGAGGACGGAGTGCAATGGATTAGCCCTGCTGGGTTGCTCCACTCCAGAGTGAGTGAGTGAGTGAGTGAGTGAGAGTGAAGGGCCCTGATGGGGCCCTTATTTCCACCTCTAAATGACTCCTTGCTCCTCCTGGTGGAATGGGATCAAAGTAGGCAACTTGTGGGCCGGAAATATATGGTAATAAGTAGTAACTTTCCTACTACTTTTCCCTGGTGGAGTGCTTGAACTGGGATATCACCCTGCTGCGGGTGCCATGCTGGCTGTGCAAACCGAGGCCACCTGCTGTGCTGAGCTCATCAATGACACTGCTGACCAAACTGCAGGCCGATGTAATTGCCTGAGTCTTGTCAGGATGTGCACAGGTGCAGGGAAGTGAAGGTAGCCAGAGAGGATATCCCCTGGGGCTGGGCAAGCACATCATGTCCCCCAGTCAAAGGTATCGCCCTCCAGGAACCCAAGAAGGGGAAGGTTAGTCTTCAGAAAGATCAGCTCTTCCACTGTCTTTGGGTCCATTTTGGTGCGATGTGGGGTAACGATGTCTCCTGCCGCACAGAACACCCGCTCTGAGGATACACTCATAGGAGGACACAAGATGTATTGCATGGCTACCTCTGCAAGCGGGGGCCACACATGGATCTTCAATGACCAGTAGGCCATGGGTTTGGTGGATACAGGGCATGGGGGCTCGTCAAGATATTGTGAAACATAAGCGATTGCAATATCTCAGTTCTCCAGATCACATGTAGGTCCTGCATCCTCCTCCATCCATTCCTCCAGCCATGAAAGGGTCATGGCGGATTGGTCCCCACTTGCAACCCCTGTAGGAGCAGTAGCACTTGTCTCATGTTGCGGGGGCCGCTGCGCTTGGCAATACTGCTGCACCTCATTGACGAGGTCGCCCCTGTAGGTCGTGAAGGGAATGATGAGTGCAACCATCTTCCTCTTAACCCGTGGGTTGAGTAGCACTGCCAGGAAATGTGGCCGACTTTTCAGCAAGAC
>QEPC01003569.1:386001-396500 GCA_003113815.1 Sphenodon punctatus
CACAGGGTTCAGCCCGAAGGCCTAGTCCTAGACCTGGTCAGAGGTTAGGTTAGGTTACTTACATCTACATTCACACCTGAGTCCACAGGGTTCAGCCCGAAGGCCTAGTCCTAGACGTGGTCAGTGGTTAGGTTAGGTTACTTACATCTACATTCGCACATGAGTCCACTGGGTCACAGGGTTCAGTCCAAAGGCCTAGTCCTAGACCTGGTCGGTGGTTAGGTTAGGTTACTTACTTCTCCATTCACACCTGAGTCCACTGGGTGGTGGGGGAGGGCAAATTTGGAGTGTGTGTGTGTTGTACGCATGCACACATATGGGATGGGGGTAACCCTGTCCCAAGAGTAACCCCATCCAAACCCCCATGTCATCACTCACCTAATGTACTGGAATGCTCTTGGTTTAATCTCCTCTGGAATGCCAGTTTTTTTCCATGCTAGGAAACCTTGGTAGGAAACCATTCTTCTGCTATTCCTGAGTCCAGTGTCATTGCAGGAGTCCTCTAGACAGACACAGTCAAACTACAGGGTTTGGAATGATTTTTATTTCAAATCCAGAGGCTAGGCTACAGAGACACACAGGGACCCTTTCTCTTCAGAGGCTCATCAGAAACACCCACTGAGGAAAAAGGGCCCCATTGCATCATGCAGTGCATTCACTGGGGGTGGCTGGCAATAAGCATTGATGTTTTGCCTTTCTGTTCCAGTCTGTTCCAGATGAGGTCTCATAGCTGTGGTGCTGGAGCCTCTGACACGGAAGGACTTCAGCCAATGGAATTATTATTATTTTAAAACCAGGGGACTGGGGTCCTACCATGTCGGGAGGTTTAGTGATGGTGGTGGGGGGACACATCAGATGACTGAAGGGGACTGGGCTGGAGCTTAGGTAGAGTGAGGTTGTGTGCCTGTGCAAATGTTCAGTGTGTTTCATTGGTGAGCAGCCCCCACCCCCTGGAAGATGTTCCGCCCTCCCAAAGCCCTCTGTACAACTTCCTGGGGGCGGGGGCGGCCACCCCATGCATGCCGGGCCGATGTGTATTGTGTTGTGTACTGGTGTGGTGTGTGACTGAGTGAAGGGCCCTGCTGGGGCATTCCATTTCGGACTCCGAGGATGGAGTGCAATGGATTAGCCCTGCTGGGTCACTCCACCCCAGTGTGTGTGTGTGACAGTCAGAGTGAAGTGCCCTGCTGGGGCATTCCATTCCAGACTCTGAGGATGGAGTGCAATGGATTAGCCCTGTTGGGTCGCTCCACTCCAGTGTGTGTGTGTGCGTGAGAGTGGTGGGTGGATGCGGAGGGTGCTGTAGGAGGGGGGCTGGTATGGAGGATGGGCCGTGTCATTGGGGAGTGGACCCCACCCCCGGAAGATGTTCTGCACTTTGAAAGCCCTCTACATGTCTTCCTGGGGGCAGGGGTGGCCACCCCACACATGTTGGGCCTATGTGTATTATGTTGTGTACTGGTGTGGCGCGTGATTGAGTGAAGGGCCCTGCTGGGGCATTCCATTCCAGACTCCGAGGACGGAGTGCAATGGATTAGCCCTGCTGGGTTGCTCCACTCCAGAGTGAGTGAGTGAGTGAGTGAGTGAGAGTGAAGGGCCCTGATGGGGCCCTTATTTCCACCTCTAAATGACTCCTTGCTCCTCCTGGTGGAATGGGATCAAAGTAGGCAACTTGTGGGCCGGAAATATATGGTAATAAGTAGTAACTTTCCTACTACTTTTCCCTGGTGGAGTGCTTGAACTGGGATATCACCCTGCTGCGGGTGCCATGCTGGCTGTGCAAACCGAGGCCACCTGCTGTGCTGAGCTCATCAATGACACTGCTGACCAAACTGCAGGCCGATGTAATTGCCTGAGTCTTGTCAGGATGTGCACAGGTGCAGGGAAGTGAAGGTAGCCAGAGAGGATATCCCCTGGGGCTGGGCAAGCACATCATGTCCCCCAGTCAAAGGTATCGCCCTCCAGGAACCCAAGAAGGGGAAGGTTAGTCTTCAGAAAGATCAGCTCTTCCACTGTCTTTGGGTCCATTTTGGTGCGATGTGGGGTAACGATGTCTCCTGCCGCACAGAACACCCGCTCTGAGGATACACTCATAGGAGGACACAAGATGTATTGCATGGCTACCTCTGCAAGCGGGGGCCACACATGGATCTTCAATGACCAGTAGGCCATGGGTTTGGTGGATACAGGGCATGGGGGCTCGTCAAGATATTGTGAAACATAAGCGATTGCAATATCTCAGTTCTCCAGATCACATGTAGGTCCTGCATCCTCCTCCATCCATTCCTCCAGCCATGAAAGGGTCATGGCGGATTGGTCCCCACTTGCAACCCCTGTAGGAGCAGTAGCACTTGTCTCATGTTGCGGGGGCCGCTGCGCTTGGCAATACTGCTGCACCTCATTGACGAGGTCGCCCCTGTAGGTCGTGAAGGGAATGATGAGTGCAACCATCTTCCTCTTAACCCGTGGGTTGAGTAGCACTGCCAGGAAATGTGGCCGACTTTTCAGCAAGACATCAAAACGTCTTTCCAAATTATTGACCAATGCCACTGACAGTGCCCTCACAGACTCACAAAGGTCACCGCGAGAAAGAAATGCCTGCATTAGTCGCTGCAGGATCATGAAAAGCGGTTAACACTTGGCACAGACTGGAAAGCTCCATGCTGAGCTCCACCATGCCAATGTGAAATGGCTCCAGAACCTGCATCAGCTGCTCCACCACAGTCCAGTCCTCCCCAGACAGTGGTGTTGCCCCAATGCTCCGCGACAAACATAGGGCATGCAGCACCTCCTTCTGCTCCAGGAGTCGTTGCAGCATAAAAAAAGTGGAGTTCCACCTTGTCACTACATCCTGAATCAGCCGGTGAAGAGGGGAGCCCAACTCCTCCTGCTTCTCTCGCAGCGCCCGGCTGGCTGAAACTGACTGGAGAAAGAAACCGGCAATCTTCCTGGAAGTTCCAAGGATGTGTTCCATGACCTCGGTTCCAGAGACGGCATTCTGAACCACCAGATTCAGAATGTGCGCACCACAGCAAATATGAGTGTAGCCACCCTGACTCATGGCTGCAACCATATTAGAGGCATTATCGGTTACAAAGTAACCGACCTTGAAGCTAGATCCCTCAGCATTGATCCACCTACCCAGCATGGATCTTCTCACCCCGAGGAACTGCTTTGCTGTGTGCTCACTGTGAAACACACGGGCATCAAGCAATACCCTGCGTGGCTTTCCAGAGGTCACCACTCCTCCAGTACTGCTGCTGCTTCTCCCTGCTGCGCCAGTGACAGCTACTGGTGACATCTGCCACCAGTGTGCAGTCAATGCCAGATAGGCATGGACCGCACTCTGGCTAGTCCACAGGTCCATGGTAAAATGGACCACGGCCCCCTCCGCGCATGAGAACTCCACAAGGAGCTGGGACTTCACCCTCCCATACAGAGATGGGACAACCTTCAAGCGGAAGGTTTTGCGACAAGGGACAATGTACCTTGGCTCTAGCAAATTCAGCAGCCACTTGAAACCAACACCCTCAACAAGGTTGAATGGCCGCTCATCCAGGGCAATCACTTCCGCGATTGCCTTGGAGATGGCCACAGTTCAGGGGTGTCTGGGTGAAAAAGGCTGCTTCTTTTCCCAGAGCATAGTTGCAGTCTGCTGGGAGGACAATGACAGGGAAGCGCCTTGCTGGGATGAGTGACTAGCGCTCTTCCTCTGCCTCTTCTGGGGGTGGTTTCGGCACCATCACAAGATGGCCCAGCGGTAGCAGTTGTAGTGAGAGTGGAAGAGGGCTCCTCCTCCTCTGAGGAACTATCACCCACAACCTCTACAACTGCCACCTCCCCACATGGTTGCTTGGAACCTTGGGATCACAGAGGTGCCCATGGCAACGTTCCATGTGACTCCTAAGGCCAGAGGTGCCCCATTTCATGGGATTGGAGCCACCATGACTGACCTTGTCATAGCAGTGTGAACACACTGCCTTTGAGTTATCTTTGTCCCAGATGTCGAAATGAGACCACACCCAGGATGTGATCTTCTTCATGTTTGTTCCTGGGAGCACGACTGGGAGTAGACCTCGCAAAGGCAGTGCTCATTCAACACTTGCAGAAAGGGTGGTGTCAGCAGGCACAGCATGTGTGGATGTAGAGGGTGGGTCCAGAGGAGATGCGGGTTCGCTATGTTGCATGTCGGTAAGGGGAGAGGGTGGGGTTGCAGGCGCGCTAGACTGTGTGTCAGTGGAGAATGTGGCCAGGGAAGAAGGTGACTGTAAGAGTGTAAGTGCATGCGCAGGGGACAGCGGCGTACTAGGAGCAGGAGCAGAAGCAGAGGAGGTAGCCAGCGAAAGGTCAACTGCACTAGCAGAGGAAGAAGGAGCCCCCTTCTTCTTACTGCTAGCCAGCGACTGGGAGGAAGAAGCATCCTCCTCCCATCCCAGCCTCTGCAGTGGCTTCAAGTTAAACTATATAAGTTAAACTATATATATATATAAAATAGATTAGAGATAGTAGATAGTTATAGGAGTTATATATTAATATATATATAAAATAGATTAGAGATAGTAGATAGTTATAGGAGTTAGCTGAGATATAGTGTTTAGAGATTTAGTAGTGTTTGTAGGAGTAGACCTTTGTACTTATTAGATAATACATTTAGTTCATAGCATTTAGAATAGTTAATAGCAATTAGATTTAGTGTAGATAGATATAGATATTAGATAAAAAATTTAAATAAAAAAAAAATTAAAATAAAATATAAAAAACATTATTTTTGAGGGAGAAATGGAGAAGGGATGGAGAGGCCAGTCTGCTGCCCATAAGGGAGGCAATGGGGCACGTGCCAGAGGCAGAAGGGGCCATGCCATGGGAGCAGCAGCAGGCAGCAGCAGAAGCCTGAGCACATAACCACGCCCCAAACTCAGCAGGCCTGCTTTAGGGAAACAGGTTTCAGCGGCTCAGCATTGCCTTCTTGCAGTGCCCTCCTCCACTGCCATGCAGGGCACTGGAAGGCCTGCAGTACTTGAAGCTGCATCTGTCTCTGCTGCTGCTGGTACTGGAGCAAGTGTTGCTTCTTCCGATGTTCATTAGGGGTGGGACTTGGGAGGAAATACCGGTTACCAGATTTACCAGATCTCTGGATACCAGATTACTGGATTAGAAACGGTATACCTGTACCGGATCTTTTCCCATTGAAATCAATGGGCAACTTTTCCCATTGAAATCAATGGGAGAGAAAAGTAAAACCAAAATTACCTGGAAATGCAATTCAATTACAAAAAAAAAGTAAAAACACAAGTGAATCTAACTGATAACTAACCAGCCAGTACCACCAGACCACATTTTGTGCCCCCACAGCCCCCATTAGACCCCACGGCCAACTACCTTAAAAAAAAAAAATTCTTTAAAATAAAAATAGGGGGGGGTGGTTTAAGCAAAAGCAGTGTTCTACACTAAAAATGTCAGTGTCAGGCCATCACACAGGAACAGCCAGCCCCCAGCACACTACACTTTGTGCCCCCTGCCCGCACGGCCTCCAGTAGCCCCCAATGGGCCCACTACCATTTTTAATTTTTTTTTAAGCAATAGTTAAACTTTTTTTCCCACAGCGCTGTCACTCATAAATCAGATTATGAATAAATCACAGCAACCAACTGCCAGTATTAACTGAGACAGACTACCACTAGTCCTAGACTAACTTTGACTACACTTTGTGCTGCTCACAGTCACAGTCAGGAGCCCGCAAGGACTGGCCCCAATGGCCAAACTACTAACAATTTTTTTTGAAAACTGTTTTTTTTCTACACCACTGGCACTCAGAAATCAATCACAAATCATCAGATTGATGATTCTATCACAGCAACTGCAGGGCTGAAACCACCAGCAGCCCAGAAATCGCTGTTCAGAGTTTAATGTGGGGTTAACTTACAACATTGCATCACTGTTAGTTTTGTTTACTTTTTTCCCCCCAAACCAGACCCCCAAAAGAGATCACGTTGTTTTCGCCTACCTTTATCCTGAACCTCCGAATCCTCTATCTTATTCTTCATTCCCTCCTTGGCCAGCAGTAGTCTTCTTAATGGATCCTTTTTGCGGGGTGATGGGAATATTCTTTGAACCACCACCACCCATTTCTCAATTCACACAGATACACTCAGACAGGTAAGATTTATTAAGGGGTCCTCTTAACATAAGGGCTCATTTCCATGGAAGAGAAAAAGGAAAGGTTCTTTCATTCACGCCTGAGTCCACTGGGTCACAGGGTTCAGCCCGAAATACCTAGTCCTAGACCTGGTCAGCGGTTGATTAATTCATTCACCATTCACGCCTGAGTCCACTGGGTCACAGGGTTCAGCCCGAAGGCCTAGTCCTAGACCTGGTCAGCGGTTCATTAATTCATTCACCAATTCATGCCTGAGTCCACTGGGTCACAGGGTTCAGCCCGAAGGCCTAGTCCTAGACCTGGTCAGTGGTTCATTAAATCAATCACCAATTCACACCTGAGTCCACTGGGTCACAGGGTTCAGCCCGAAGGCCTAGTCCTAGACCTGGTCAGCAGTTCATTAATTCATTCACCAATTCACGCCTGAGTTAACTGGTCACAGGCTTCAGTCCGAAGGCCTAGTACTAAACCTCGTCAGTGGTTCATTAATTCATTCACCATTCATGCCTGAGTCCACTGGGTCACAGGGTTCAGCCCGAAGGCCTAGTCCTAGACCTGGTCAGTAGTTCATTAAATCATTCACCATTCACGCATGAGTCCACTGGGTCACAGGGTTCAGCCCAAAGGCCTAGTCCTAGACCTAGACCTGGTCAGCGGTTCATCAATTCATTCACCAATTCATGCCTGAGTCCACTGGGTCACAGGGTTCAGCCCAAAGATCTAGTCCTAGAACTGGTCAGTGGTTAATTAATTAATTCACCATTCACGCCTGAGTCCACTGGGTCACAGGGTTCAGCCCAAAGGCCTAGTCCTAGACCTGGTCACCGGTTCATTAATTCATTCACCATTCACACCTGAGTCCACTGGGCCACAGGGTTCAGCCTGAAGGCCTAGTCCTAGACTTGGTCAGCAGTTCATTAATTCATTCACTATTCACGCCTGAGTCCAATGGGTCATAGTGGTCAGCCTGAAGGCCTAGTCCTAGACCTGGTCAGCAGTTAATTAATTAATTCAGCAATTCATGCCAGAGTCTACTGGGTCAGCGGGTTCAGCCCAAATGCCTAGTCCTAGACCTGGTCAGTGGTTCATTAATTCACTCACCATTCACACCTGAGTCCACTGGGTCACAGGGTTCAGCCCAAAGACCTAGTTCTAGACCTGGTCAGCATTTATTAATTCATTCACCATTCACACCTGAGTCCACTGGGTGGTGGGGGAGGGAAAATTTGGAGTGTGTGTGTGTGTTTACTTTGTATATGCAATGCCGCATGCGCACGCATATGGGATGGGGGGGGGTTACCCTGTTACAACCACGTCCAAACCCCAATGTCATCACTCACCTACTGGAGTGCTCTTGGTTTAATCTCTTCTCCTCTGGAATGCCAGTTGTTTTCCATGATGGTAGCACTCAGGCAGGTATTAGGAAAGGCTAGTACAGACACAGAGATGCCTAATAGTACCAGAGGATCTGAAGAACACACAGTGGTGCTAAAAGGCAACAATGCGTCATGCAGTCCAATTCTGGGCTGGCAGTGTTACATAATCAATTATTTGTCTGCCATTGCTATGTCCTTTCCTCAGTGAGTGTCATTGCAAAAGTCCTCTTCTAGACAGACAGAGTCAAGTCAGACTCCAGGGTGTGGAATGCTTTTTATTTCAAATCCACAGGCTGAGGCTACGCTACAGAGATACACAGGGACCCATTCTCTTCAGAGGATCATCAGAAACACCCGCTGAGGAAAATGGGCCCTTATTGCGTCATGCAGTGCATTCATTGGGGGTGGCTGGCATTCATCTTCTGCCTTTGTGGTCCAGTCTGTTCCAGATGAGGTGCCATAGCTGTGGAGCTGGAGCCTCTGACACAGAAGGACTAAACCCTCAGGAATTATTTGTATTTTAATCCATTGGGAATGTAGTTCTACCACATCTAGAGGATCAGTGATGGTGGTGGGGAGGTGGGGACACATTAGATGGCTGAGAGGGGCTAAGCTGGAGCTTGGGTGAGAGAGTGGTGGGTGGATGGGGAGGGTGCTGCAGGAAGGAGGGGGGCTGGTCTGGGTAATGGGCCGTGTCATTGGGGAGTGGACCCTGCCCCTCAGAAGATGTTCTGCCCTCCCAAAGTCCTCTGCACATCTTCCTGGGGGTGGGGGCGGCCATGCCACACAGGGGGGTCAGGCTGGAGCTTCGGTGAGAGAGCAGTGACTGTGCTCTTTGACTGGGTGAAGGGCCCTGCTGGAGCGTTCCATTCCAGACTCTGAGGATGGAGTGCAATGGATTAGCCCCACTGGGCCACTCCACTCCAGTGTGTGTGTGTGTGTGTGTGTGAAGAAAGATAGACAAGATGAGTGCACTCCTTGCCCTTCCTGGATGGAATGGGATCAAAGGAGGCAACTTGTGGGCTGGGAATGTATGGGAATAAGTAGTAGATTTCCTACTACTTTTCCCTGGTGGAGTTCTTGGACTGGGAATATCACCCTGCTGTGGGTGCCATGCTCGCTGTGCAAACTGAGACCATCTGCTGCTCTGAGCTTGTCAATGACACCGCTGACCAAACTGCAGGCTAAGGTAATTGCCTGAGACTTGTCAGGATGTGCACAGGTGCAGGGGAGTGAAGGTAGTTGGAGAGGATATCCCCTGGGGCTGGGCAAGAACATCATGTCCTCCAGTCAAAGGTCTCCCTCCATGAACACAAGAAGGGGAAGTTTAGTCTTGAGAAAGACCAACTCTTCTACTGTCTTTGGGTCCAATTTTGAGCAATGTGGGGTCACAATGTCTCCTGCCACACTGAACACCCACTCTGAGGATACACTTGTAGGAGTACACGAGATGTATTGCATGGCTACCTTTGCAAGTGGGGTCCACACATGGATCTTCAATGACCAGTAAGTCATGGGTTTGGTGGATACAGGGCATGGGGGCTCAGCAAGATATTGCAAAACATAAGTGTTTGCAATATCCTGTTGCTCCGGCTCACATGTAGGTCCTGCATNGGGGGCTCAGCAAGATATTGCAAAACATAAGTGTTTGCAATATCCTGTTGCTCCGGCTCACATGTAGGTCCTGCATCCTCCTCCACCCATTCCTCCAGCCATGAAAGAGTCATGGTGGACTGGCCCCCACTTGCAACCCCTGTAGAAGCATTAGGACTTGCCTCATGCTGCGGGGGCTGCTGCGCTTTGCAATACTGCCGCACTTCATTGAATAGCTCACCCCTGAAGGTCATGAAGGGAACGATGAGTGCAGCCATCTTCCGCTTGACCCGTGTGTCGAGTAGCACTTCCAGGAAATGTGGCCAACTTTTCAGCAAGACGTTGAGACGTCTTTCCAAATTTTTGACCAGTGCCACTGACAGTGCCCTCACAGACTCACAAAGGTCACCACAAGAAAGAAATGCCTGCATTAGTCACGGCAAGATGATGAAAAGTGGTAACACTTGGCACAGAATGGAAAACTCCACGCTGAGCTCCACCGTGCCAATGTGAAATGGCTCCAGAACCTGCATCAGCTGCTCCACCACATTCCAGTCCTCCCCAGACAGTGGTGTTGCCCCGATGCTCCACGACAAGCATAGGGCATGCAGCACCTCCTTCTGTTCCAGGAGTCGTTGCAGCATAAAAAAGGTAGAGTTCCACCTTGTGACAACATCCTGTATCATCTGGTGCAGAGGGGAGCCCAACTCCTCCTGCTTCTCTTGCAGCGCCCAGGTGGCTGAAACTGAACGTTGGAAAAACCGGCAATCTTCCTGACAGTTCCATCGATCCCTTCCATGGCCTCGATCACAGAGATGACATTCTGAACCACCAGATTCAGAATGTGCGCACCGCAGCGAATACGGGTGTAGCCACCCTAACTCATGGCTGCAACCATTTTAGAGGCATTATCAGTTACAAAGTAACCAACCTCAAAGCTAGACCCCTCAGCATGGGTCCACCTACCCAGGATGGATCTTATCACCCCAAGGATTTGCTTTGCTGTGTGCTCACTGTCAAACACACGGGCATCAAGCAATGCCCAGCGTGGCTTGCCAGAGGTCACCGCTGCTTCAGTGCTGCTGCTGCTTCTCCTCACTGCACTGGTGACAGCTACTGGTGACATCTGCCACCAGTGTGCGGTCAATGCCAGATGGACATGGACCACACTCTGGCTAGTCCACAGGTCCAGGATTTATTTTATTTATTTATTTTCTAGATTTCTATACCGCCCCATCCTGCCATGCAGCTCGGGGTGGTTCACAACAATAAAAACAATTTTCAAAACATTTAAAATACAACTATAAAATATATCAATAAAACAGGGCATGTACGGTCATAAATAAATATATAGGTGGGGGATTAAAAATCAC
>QEPC01003569.1:401014-425756 GCA_003113815.1 Sphenodon punctatus
CATCCCCCACCCCACTGGCTCAGCTTCCAAAAAAGTCACTGACAAGCAACTTAGACAAGGCACAGCCAGCAGCCACACATGGGCCCCACCAGTGGCCTGGCAAGCAACCAGGGTACTTCCCCACCCCCAAACCTGGACACAACACATGAGCCAAGTTAACATCCTATCCCCCACCCCACCACCTCAGCTTCCAAAAAAGCCACAGACAAGGCACAGCCAGCAGCCACACATAGGCCTGGCAAGCAACCGAGGTAGCCCAACACCCCCAAACCTGAACACAACACCCAAAAGCCAAATTAACACAGTGGGCACCACAATGGCCCCCACCCCACCCCCAAAACAAGCTTCCAAAAAAGCCTCAGACAAGACAGCCAGTTTACTTCAGTGAAGAGAAGATTGATTGCCATCAATCTTTTGCACTGCAGTCTCATAGAAAGAAAAAAATCTCACCCAGACAGATAAGCAGGCACAGCTAGGCAGCCAGCTTTCCCACATCCCATCCCCCACTGTGGCTCACCTTCCAAGAAGCCTCAGACACTACGCAACCACTACTCCACAAGCCATTCCAAGCCAAAGACAGCACCCCACAAGCAGGGCAGTGGCCGAGCATGGGGGCACCCCCACACAGTGCACCCCAAAACAACACACACATCACACACCATGGTGGCAAGGCCATTGGCCTGGCAAGCAACTGGGGTACCCCAACACCCCCAAACCTGAACACAACACACAAGCCAAGTTAACATCCCATCCCCCACTGGCTCAGCTTCCAAAAAAGCCACAGACAAGGCACAGCCAGCAAACCTGAACACAACACACAAGCTTGAAGCCAAGTTAACATCTCATCACCCACTGGCTTAGCTTCCAAAAAAGCCACAGACAAGACACAGCCAGAAGCCAGCCACACATAGGCCCCACCATTGGCCTGGCAAGCAACTGGGGTACACCAACACCCCCAAACCTGAACACAACAGTGACACAACACACAAGCCAAGTTAACACAAGCAAGCACACAGCAAGCACACACACACACACAAAAAAGTTAAGTCAACAAACAAAGCCAAGCCAAGCCAAGCCAAAAAACAAAAGCCAACAAAACCAGGAAACCCCCAAACCTGAACACAAAAAACAAAAGCCAAGTTAACACAGTGGGCAGTGGGCACTGGACAGTGCACCACAGTGGGCACCCCACACACCCCAAAACAAGACAGGGCTAGAGACAAACACACATATCATCATCACACACCATGTTGGCAAGGCCACCATTCCCCACCCCCAGTGCCAGTTGAAAAAAAAAAACTCTCAGCATGGCATGTCCTTGCCCACTGTTTCCCAGTGCCCTGTCCTATGTGCCTACTCCCCCATGCTGTGCCCACCCACCCCAGCACATGTCCTTCTGGCTAAAATCACACACCCCCACATCCTATCCCTAACTCTAGGGGTACCCTACCCAGGCCAGTCCACTAGTGCCAACCTCCCCATCCTTCTTGCTAAGAGCACCGAGGAGATCCTGTACTAGAGGGAATCAGGAACCCCAAACTTACCAATAGTTGCACGCACGCACACCTCCAGCAGCTCTGTGGATCCTTACATCTCCAAGCCTGCTGTAAAATGGCTAGCCAGGCATGAGCTCCAGAAGCCCCCAGAAGGAAAGAAAAAAACCCAAGATTATTGGACAGCCTGCCAGCCAGTTAAAGTGCACATACCCTACAGAAACCTCCAGGATTGGATGACGTTTTTTACTTCAAAAAATTCAAACAATCCAAGGCAGGTAAAAAAGGTGCAAAATGTATCCATTTACACCTCTGGGTGGGGGCAGGGAGGGACTCAGTACTTAAAAACAAACTTACATAACAAAAGTCTGCCAACTGCCACCTTCTTCCCCAATGTAAAAGATCCAGTAACCTGTACCATTAAAAAAATCTGGTATGGGTTACCGGATTACCGGATTTAAATCTGGTANAAAAAGACTACTGGAGGACCCTGAGCTCAGTTTGGAAAAGGCAATTACAGTTTGCCAAGCAGCAGAAATTACAAAAGCTAGGATGCAGAAACTTGAGAACAAAACAGAACATGCTGATCTAGAGAGAATTACAAGAATGCAGAAACCCAATGCACCATACAAGCAATACAGAGGGGAGAGCTACACACCGAAACAGGACAGCAGAGACCAAAACCAGCAGCTTGAAGAAACCAACATACACTGCAGGTGTTGTGGGGATTATCACCAATACATGCAATGTCCAGCGTTTGGAAAGCGATGCAACAAGTGCAAGAGATTCAATCACTTTGCAAGAGTTTGCAAAACAGAACAAAAGGCACAACACAGGAAACAGGAGGTACATGCTTTATGCAGTGAGGAAGAGGAAGAATTCTTCATTGACATGATGCAGGAAGAAATCAACTCCCCTGAGGACTGGACAGTCACTCTGGAAACCAATGGGTTAATTGTAACTTTTAAATTAGATACAGGAGCATAGGTGAATGTAGTACCTGAACCTGTAATTGAGGAAATGGAAACTAAACCAGTATATTACAAGAATAAGAAAGTGAAACTTAGAGCATATAATGGGGGTATTATTGAAAGCAAGGGTGTTTGTGCATTAGATGTTAAACACAAAGGTAAAATGGTAAAAGTGCAATTTGTAACAGTCCCAGGAAAACTAGTGCCTATCATAGGGCTCAGAACATGCAAAACTCTTAATTTAATTAAACGAATAGATGGCATTGAAGGATTTGAAAGCAGAAGCATAGATTAAGAATTTTATGATGTGTTCCAAGGCATAGGGAAACTAGCAACTGAGTACAAGATAGAGCTGAGAGAACCAAATACTCCCACAGTACATGCCCCAAGAAATGTCCCCCTCAAATTGAGAGACAAACTCAAAGAGGAATTAGATAGATTAGTCACAATGGACATAATTGAAAAAGTAGAGCATCCCACTGCGTGGGTTCATTCACTAGTCATAGTAGAGAAAAAAGATGACCCCTTGAGATTGTGCCTGGACCCCAAACAAATGAACAAGTACATAAAAAGGGAACACTTTCCAATTCCTACCAGGGAAGAGGTTTTCAGTAACATGGCAGAAGCTAAATATTTTTCCATGCTAGATGCCTCCTCAGGGTTTTGGCAAGTTCCCCTGGAAAATAATAGTACTAAATTATGCACCTTTAACACACCCTTTGGAAGGTATTGTTTTCGTAGGCTCCCTTTTGGTTTAAGTTCTGCATCTGAAATCTTTCACAGAAAGGTGCAACAAATTTTCAAAGATCTTGATGGGACTATGGTTTATATTGATGATATCCTAATATGGGGGGAAAACATGGCAGAGCATGACTTGAGATTAAGAAAGGCTGTTGAAAGAGCACATGTGGCTGGTTTAAAACTGAACAAACAAAAATACAAATTTAAAGTTCAAGAAATAACTTATCTTGGAGAAAGGCTCACTGAACATGGGGTGCACATTTATCCAGGAAGGGTCAAAGCCATAATTAACATGACACCCCCCCCATAGATAAGGAAGGAGTGCAGAGGTTCATGGGGATGATAAATTTTATAGGGAAGTACATCCCTAATGGTGCAGAGCAGACAAAAAACATGAGAGCACTCCTACAAAAGAATGCTCAGTGGCAATGGGAACATGAACATGCAAATGAATTTGCAAACTTAAAGAAAATCATAATGATGTCTCCTGTCTTAAGATACTATGACCCAAAGAAACCCATAAAACTGTCCACAGACGCATCTAAAGAAGGTATTGGAGCAGCATTGCTTCAAAAACATGGGGATAGCTGGAGACCAGTAGCCTATGCCTCCAGAGCACTATCTAAATCAGAGCGTCTATATGCACAAATTGAAAAAGAAAGTCTAGCTTTAGTATATGCTTGTAAGAAATTTCACATTCATCTATGGGAACCAAATAATAGCTGAAACGGATCACAAACCTCTGGTAGGCATAGCAAAGAAAGCATTATCAGACATGCCACCCAGATTACAGAGGCCATTCTTTCAATTGCAAATATATGAGTTAGAAATCCAATACACACCAGGAAAACATCTAGTCATGGCAGATAAGATACCTTGTCCAGAGCCTATGACACTACAGAAGATGACACAATTCCAGACTCAGACATAGTACACATAAACTTAATCAAAAGAACAATCCCAGTCACAGACAAAATGTGGACATTGTTTGCAGAAGCAACTGCTCACGATGACACTATACAAAAAGTAATAGCAGCAATATGTGAGGGATGGCATGGAAAGCACATACCCAGTCCTTACTATCAGTTCAAGGAAGAGCTGTCAGTACTGGATGGCATACTATTTAAAGGCTCGTGACTGGTTGTACCCTCCATCCTAAAGAAAAACATGATGAACAGAATACATGAGGGGCATTTAGGGATGGAAAAGTGAAAAAAGGAGAGCGAGGGGTGTGCTATACTGGCCCAACATGAACAAGGACATAAAGGAGGCAATACAGGTTTGCACAACGTGCCAAAAGTTCAGGTCAGCACAAAGAAAAGAGCCAATGATTAATACAGAGGAGGCCTTTGCACCATGGTGGCAAGTGGGAATTTACTTATTCATGCATGAAGGAAAAAATTATGCATTAGTGGTAGACTACTACTCTCACTATCCAAAAATGACTTTGCTAGAAAACATTACAGCAAGTAATGTTATCACACACATCAAATCAATTTTTGCAAGACATGGGATTGCAAAAATTGTACGAACAGACAATGGACCACAGTTCAGCTGTATGGAATTTTAAAAGTTTGCAAACAAATATGGATTCCAGCACAGGATATCAAGTCCACAATATCCACAATCCAATGTGTTGGTGGAAAATGGAATACAAATAGTAAAAACACTGCTGAAAAAGGCCAAAGATTCACAAATGGATATTTACCTGTCACTTTTAAATTACAGGGCAACACCCATGAAACATGGAATGTCCCCAGCGGAAATTCTATTCAATAGAAAACTCAACACCAGACTCCTGACTCTAGTGCATGATGCTTATGAGAACAACAATAGTGCAATACGAATATTAAAAGCGCAGGACAAAATCAAGCAAAAGTGGTACTATGACAGAGGCTCCAGGGACTTATCACAGCTACAAAACAAAGACATGGTACTCATTTCAGATGGCCAAATCTGGAAGCAAAGGGCACAAATATCTCACCAAGTAGCCCCAAGGTCTTACGAAGTAGTCACACCTGATGGTCGAGTCCTCAGAAGAAATAGACGACACCTACAACTAGTCAAGGAGAGAGATGAAGCAGCATTAATAGACTCACAAAAAGAAACAGAGTCAATGCATAAGCACCAAAACACAGCTGAGGAGACTGGAAATAACAACAAAACAGAGGTGTCTAAAGAAGGCAACACAAACAGAACTGAATCAACTAATGTGGAGAATGCAGAGACACAACAAAGGTCGGAAAGAACCAGAAAGCCAACAAAAAGACTAATAGAAACATGTTAGAAGTGAACTTAAATTATAATGGAAGCAGCCTTACAATAGTAGTAGTAAATAAGGAAATGTTACTTGTAAAAGGGGAAAGATGTGTTGATATACCTTTAAGAGCTTTATGTACAAGAGGTTACATTTGCCTGGGATTTTGGAGGGAAGGAGTCAGAGGAGGCGGGGCAGAGAGAGCAAGAAGGAGGAAGGGCCGAATGGAGACAGGAATAAAAGGAAGCTTGTTGTTTGTGAGACTGTCTCCTTTGTCTTCTTGAGAATAACACACTCACCAACCTTGGCACAACTGCAATGGTGAGTCACCTGAAGGGACGCCACAGCGCTGTGCTGTTAAGCGGACAGGCAGGGGCAGTGGACGCCAGTGGGTTCCCGGCTGCAGTGGTCAGTCGTCCGCCTGCATCAGCGGATAAGCGTCCTGGTCTAACAGCTGCCTCTAGCAGCAGGAAGGGTATTGCTGCTGGGGGTGGGGAGCAGCAGCAGGACCAGCAGCAGCAGCGTCAGTGCACCATGGAGGAGCTGGGGTGCGGGCAGCTGCCAAATCCAGTAGCAGCTGCAGGACATGGAGGGCGATGTGGCTTTCAACTTAAAGTCACGGGCATGTTGCGAGAAATGATTGCGCTGGATGGGCAGCCCTTCTCGATGGTCAGGGACATGGAGTTTAGGTACCTGATTGGCTTCCTGGCCCCCCAGGCTGCCCTTGCGCACCATCCTGAGTCAGCAGGTGGTGCCAGCCTTGTACTGGGCATTGAAGGAGCAGGTGAGGGAGCAGTTGGCAGGGGCTGGGGGTGCCACCGTCCACTTCAACAGACCTGTGGTAGAGCAGGAACACGCAGTACGCCTACCTGGCAGTGACGGCACACTGGTGGCAGGACCCAAACGGAGCATTTGGCAGTGGCAGGAGGGGTCCCGAAGCAAGGTATAGGTGGGCCTTGCTTCAAGCGGAGGTAATGGATAGTCCCCACACCACTCGGAACATGGAGGCAGCCCTGACCACCATGGTGAGGGAGTAGGTCACACCACGCATGCCCTTCACCAAAGGGGTATGTGGTGACGGACAATGCGGCCAACATATTGAGGGCAGTCCACAAGGGGGGCTTCACCAGCATCTCTTGCGCCACACACACCCTTCACCTGGTGGTCAGGGACACTCTGGGCTTGGGGAAGAAGGGGATTGGGGCAGGCACCCTTAGCTCCCTGATCGAGTGGGGGACGAAGCTGGCCAGTTTCTTTAACTGAAGTGTGAAGGGCAGCGACCTCCTCCGAGCGAAGCAGGCCAAGCAAGGCTCCCCAGTGCACCAGCTGGTGCAGGAAGTGTCCACCCGGTGGAATTCGACCTTCCTGATGCTCAAGCAGCTTCTCGAGCAGAAAGCTGCCTTGCATCAGGTACAACTGGTGATGGACAGCGAGGCACCTCGAGGGTACTATGGAGCGGAATGGGAGATCCTGGCTCACACAGTCTTCATGCTCAGCTTGTTCCTGGCTGTGACGGAGACCATCAGCTCCTCCATGGCCACCATCAGCCAGGTGGTCCAGAGTCTCCTCAGGAGGCTGGAGGAGATTCTCCAGGGGTGGGATTGTGGCCCTCAGGGCAGGAAGCTGGTGGCTGAGGCGTTTGCCCTTGTGCGGCATCTGAAGACAGGGCTGAAGGCATGGTTCAATGAGCTCCTGCAGTGGGAGGAATACGCTTTGACAACCATGATGGACTCCAGGGTCAAGGGCAGCATGGCACGCCAGACAGCGCTCTATGGCCACTGGAAGGGTGACATGGTGGAGAGGATTCTACAGGCAAAGCGGGCTCTTGAGAGTGCACGGCAGCAGCAGCAGGATGCCCCTGGGGATGGTGGGAGTGGGAGCATTCACCCTTTCAGCTGGCGAGGTCTATCCCTGCCCCCAGCCCTAACAGTAGCAGCACCAGCACAGACTGAGCAGCAGCAGCACCCTATTGCCAGTAGCAGCTTCTATGTGCAGGGCACTCTGGCGACCATGGGCCCGTGCACAGCACTGGTGGAGGTGGTGCCAAAGGACAGTTGTGTGAGGGAGTATGACAGTGCCTCAGCAGCAGTGGAGACCTACCTGGAGGAGGAGCTGTGCATAGATCCCGGCAGCGATCCCTTGGCCTACTGGGCTGGCAAGACCAACTTGTGACCTGCCCTGTCCAAAGTGGACAAGGGTCTCTTGTCCTGCTCACCAATGAATGTCCCCTGCGAGCATGTGTTCTCCATGGCGGGGGACATTTGCTCGCCGCACCACCTGAGACTGGGGGCCAAGTTGGTGGAGCAGTTGCTTTTTATAAAGGTGAACCTTCCACTACTGGGATTCCCCGAGTTGCCCCTGGACATGGATTGATGATGCAGTGGCACACGCCATCCCATGCCAGGGGCAGTCTTGGGAAGGGGCTCCTTCTCCTCAATCTCAGCTGCTGCTTCTGAGGTGCTGTCCTCCCTCCCAATTCCCGGTGCCCGCCTTGCCTCTCTCTCTCTCTCTCACTAGACGGCCTCGGCCGGCCTATATGACTGACCTCATGATGCAGGGTGGCATTGGGAAGCTGTAAGGCTGCCAGTCGGCCTCTGGCTAGATGATCTCGACCCGCCTATCTGACTGGCTCTCTCTCTCGCGTGCTTCACAGTCTTCACCAGCCTATCTGAGTGCCCTGCCAAGGTCCCAGCCTACCTTCCCTACTGCCTCTCATGCCACGATGCCTGTCTTCCCACCCTGGTTGCCAACCTCGAACCCTGCCTCAGCCTGTCTTCCAATGCTCATGCCACGCTGCCTGCCTGCCTGCCCACCCAGGTTGCCAAGATCAAAGCCCGCCTCAGCCAGCCTTCCGATGCTCATGAAATGCTGTCTGTCTGCCCGCGCGCCCACCCAGGTGGCCAAGATCAAACCCTGCCTCAGCCAGCTTTCCAATGCTCATGCCACGCTGCCTGTCTGCCCGCCTGCCCAGGTTGCCAATATCAAACCCTGCCTCAGACTGCTTTCTGATGCTCATGCGGTGCTGCTCATCTGCCTGCCCCCCTCCCCAGGTTGCCAAGATCAAAGCCTCCCTCAGGCTGCTTTACATGCTCATGCCATGCTGCTTGTCTGTCTGCCTGCCCGCCCGGCCAGATTGCCAAGATTAAAGTCTGCCTCAGGCTGCCTTCTGATGCTTATGCCATGCTGCCTGCCTGTATGCCTACCTGCCCAGGTTGCCAAGATCAAACCCTGCCTCAGCCTGCCTTCCGATGCTCATGCCATGCTGCCTGTCTGCCCACCCACCCAGGTTGACAAGATAAAACCCTGCCTCAGCTTGCCTTCTGATGCTCATGCCACGCTGCCTGTCTGCCCAGCCACCCAGGTGGCCAAGCGCGAACCCTGCCTCCTGCTCATGCCAAAGTGCAGTCTGCCTTCTGCTCATGCCAAAGTGCCTGCCTGCCTGCCCTGTGGGCAAAGATGAAGCCCTGCCCCAGTCTGCCTGCCTCTCATGCCAAGGTGTCTGTCTGCCTACCCTGGCAACCCTGGGTGATGTGCCCCACTGGTCTGGTAATCCTGCTGCTGCTGTCTGCTGGTCCATGGGTGCTCTGCCTTGGTAAATCCAAATGTGCCCACACAAACCTGCTGCTCCTCTCTGCTGCTGTATGGCAGTTCTTCCCTGGCAAATCCTACCAACTTGGCTCCATGGTTGCTGGGCACAGGCAAATGCTGCTGCTGCCGTCTCTGCGTTTCCACGGGTTCTGTGCCCTGACAATCCAACGTCTGCTGCTGCTGCTGCTGCTGCTGCTGCTGCTGCTGCTGCTGCTGCTGCTGCCACCTCTGCAGTGACACAGGCTCTGTGCCCTGGCCATACAATATATGCTGCTGATGCAGATGCCACCTCTACCATGCCACGGGTACTGTGCCTGGGCAATCCAATGTCTACTGCTTCTGCCTCTGCTGTCTGTGCTATAAGTTCTGTGTCTGGGCAATGTTTGCTGCTTCTGCCAATGCTGCCTCTGCGCCCCAGCAATCCAATGTCCGCTACTACTGCCGCTGCTGTGCCATGGGTACTGTGGCCCGGCAATGTAATTTCTGCTGCTGCTGAGGCTGCCACTGCTGTGCCACTGGTACTGTGCCCTGGCAATCCAATGTCTGCTGCTGGTGCTGGTATTCCACATCAGCCATTTGCTCCGCTCTCTTGTAGATGGGCATAACTCGGATGAGTGCACCGACAGGTGGGGACTGGGTGTCCATGATATTCATCACCGGGAAAGGCTTCCACAATTTTCATTAGAGCTTCTTGAGCTCAGTCATGTACGATTCCAGCCTACAATGCCTGGCCAAGTAGGGGTGCCAGCCAGTTCAGCCCCAGGACCCACCATCAGGGTTCTGGGGCCTATGTTCCAGGCAGGGAGGACTGTCTTTTCACGTCATCCAGAAGCTGCCACTCTAGTCCCAGGACCCACCATCAGGGTTCTGGGGCATACATTACGGGCAGGGAGGACTGTCTTTTCACGTCATCCAGAAGCTGCCACTCTTGTTCCAGGACCTACCATCAGGGTTCTGGGGCCATCATTCCGCTCACAGGAAGCCGTCATTCCACCACATCAAAAAATAGCCAGCCACTCCAGCCCCAGGACCCACCATGAGGGTTCTAGGGCCATCATTCTGCTCACATGGAGCTGTCATTCCACCACATCAAGAAACAGCCAGGCACTCTAGCCCCAGGACCCACCCTCAAACCATGACATCAAGAAACAGCCAGTTCAGCCCCAGGACCCACCATCAAGGTTCTGGGGCCTACATTACAGGCAGGAAGGACTGTCTTTCCACATCATCCAGAAGCTTCCACTCTACTCCAAGGACCCACCATCAGGGTTTTGGGGCCTACGTTACAGTCAAGGGGAGTCATCATTCCACTGCATCAAGAAACAACCATTTCAACCCCAGGACCCACCATCAGGGTTCTGGGGCATACATTACGGGCAGGGAGGACTGTCTTTTCACGTCATCCAGAAGCTGCCACTCTAGTCCCAGGACCCACCATCAGGGTTCTGGGGCAGTCATTTCACGCACAGGGAGCTGTCATTCTACCGCATCAAGAAACAGCCAGCCACTCTAGCCCCATGACCCACCATGAAGGTTATGGGTCCTACGTTACAGGCAAGGAGGGCTGTCGTTCCACTTCACTGTCTGAAAATGCCCCACCAATTCCAGCCAGCCTGCCATGCCCATCCTAGTAGGGGTGCCAGTCATTAAGCCCTGGCCAGGCCTCTGCCGCTACTCCGCTGATGCCTGACAACCTGAAACGCCCGGCCGTGATGGTGACTAAAACTGGAGAATCCAACATAGAGTGAGCAGAACTGGAGGCCTGCCAGTGTGTCTGTTTAAGATATTAAACACCAGCCTAAACCACCGCTAGGCCTACCCTTCACTTCAGATGGGGTAACATCCACAACAAAGGACACATACCCGTCCAAGTCCAATTGCCCCGCATACCACATTTCTTGGAGCAAAATAATGTCAAAGGATCTAATGAAACAACCCAAATCATTATCCAATAATTTAGTTTTTCAACCCAAAATGTTCCGAGAAACTTTAGAGATAAAAGATTCCTTAGAATGTCTGCCCATCATTACTCCACTCCATCTGCAGTTGCAAAACCCAATTGGTTTGAGGGGAGATCAAATTCCTCCATCCCCAATATTGAGGGAGAGAAAGGAGGTGCAGGCAAAGGATCCATCTTAACTGTAAATAATCCTGAAGAATCAGAACCAGTATTACCCAGCACAGTGCATGACCACTTCCCATGTGCCAAAGCACCCAGGGAAGTGGCCTCATGCTGAATATTTTGTGACAGAACTTCTTTTACCTGCTCTGTTACTAAGACTACTTCCCCTTAAGGATGGTACCCTTATAAATAAACAGTCATTGCAGGCTGTCAAGCATCGGTGGAGCCTTGGCAGAGGCCTGGCCTGGGCTTGGTGGTGGCTGGCACTCATACAGGGCTGGGCATTGCAGGCTGGAATCGTACTTGCCAGATCTCAAGCAACTCTTCTGAAAATTGGTCAAGTAGCCTTTCTCATTGGTGATTCACGTGGCCAGCCAGCCACCACCTGCCATGATGGCAACTAGAAATGGAGAACCCAGCATAGAGCGAGAAGAACTGGAGGCCTGACAGCCTGAAATGCCCAGCCAAGTAGGGGTGTCAGACCAGCAACCAAGCCCCAAGCCTTATCAGCCTTTGTTGCTGCCGCTGGGTCTCAGACAGCCATCCCTGGCACCACGGGCACCCTCAGGAGCCAAGTGCCAAGTCTGCCTGCCCGGGAAACCTGGGGTGCCAAGCCTTCCTGGTCTCTGCTGCTTCTTCTGTGTCTCAGATGGCCTACTATGCCTCCACAGAAACACCTGGGGGTCCCTGGAGCACCCCAAGTCTCCAGGCAGGACCGAACTTTCCGAATGTTGAGGGGGGGTTCCGAACTCTGCGGGACCAAACCCACGAACCCAAACTAAGTTTTGAGTTCAAACATCCGAATGCCCGAACTCCATCCTGTTCGCACATCCCTGCACCTGGCATGTTCAAAGGAGGAAGGGACCCTGTAACATGTATTCATAATGAATGAGTATCAAAAGACCTCCTAGAGCAAACATATAAAGAGAACACGAAGGACCTAACCTCTTTCTTGGCACTTGTGAGCCCTGTTCGTCACTCTCAAAGATCCAGAGACCAGAGGCTCCTGTCCAGCTATCTCCTGGGCCCCCTCCACTCCTCCTCTGAACCAGCTCACATCTCTGACAGTGGCCTTGGACAAGTAAGATATCCTAGGTTAGGTTACTGGAGTTCTTGACTGGTAATATTGCCATGTCAAGATGCTATGTGTCTATCCAATAAAACGGAGTTGTACCCACATACATTGGCTTGTTAATTGGTGACCTTCGATCCTGGTTCGGGTAAGCGGAGGTGCAGCAAACCCATTTATTTCCCAATAGGTCCACAACTGTGACTAGCTTTTCTGAATTGCTATACAACACAAAGACTTATCTAAATCAGGTTACATCTGGTTTCAAACTTGAGAAGCTGCAATAGAAGAGATTTTTAAATTCCATTTTTACAAACTAAAGTAAGTCACTTAACATTTCCATGTAATAAAGAGGCACAGAACTGCCAAACGCTTTTGCAATGAACAATCTGAGCTGTGTGACTTACCTACCTACAGTAACATCTTGTCACAGTGTTGAGAAGCTGCCATAGAAGAGTGGAGAGTGTTAACTTTAGTTTTTCCACCAAGTTATAGATCATACCAGAATATAGCAGGTCATTGAGGGTTACAGTGCAGTCTATCATCACATGACTTCTCCACGTCAAAGGCCTTGGAAAAAGGCACAGAACTGTCAATATTTTCCCAAGTAGCTAGGGAACATAAAGACTTACCAAAAGCAACATCTGGTTATGTTTGACAGGCTGCAATAGAATTTCATTTTTCTAGACTAAAGTAGCCACCAAGTGGTTTCAACTCAGTCTATAGCCATGTGACCTGCTCATGTCAGAGGACATATATAGGGGCATGGGCACAGAACCACCTATAGCTTTCCTGACTAGCGGTACAACAAAGAGACATACACACACTGGGTGTTTTTACACACATATTTCTCCTGGATGTTTGCTGTTACATCCTGAACTTTGTGTCTAAAACACTCACCCAGATCTTAAACATTTGGGTCTTTGAACTTCTGTGTAGAACTTCTCCCAGAACTTTGGTGTATAAAAAGTTCTCCAGGCAGCTGTGGTCACTTGGTTTCCATGGAAGCCTGTCACATCTATAGCTGCGGCTACTTTAGGCCACCTCAGGGCAGTGTTTGTGTGACAAATGCATCCAGGAGTAGGGATGGGTTAACAGAATGCGGTTCGGATGTTCGGACGTTCAGTTCGAAACCCAAGTTCAGATTCAGTGGTTCAATTCAGCCAAGTTCAATTGGCCAAACTTGGCCAAACATTCAAAAATAGCGTTATCGATACCAAAACAAAACTGAAACCTAATTTTTGGCCCTGAAAAGACGTTTTTCCCGCCACCAAACTCAACCAAACTCATCTGAACACGACCGAACTGTTCGGTCATTCGAGAGTTCGGTTCAGACGTTCGGTTTGGACATCCGAACAGACCGAGTTCGGTCCGAACTCCTAACAACCAAACTGCGTTCACCCATCCCTACCCAGGAACTGCCTCAGGGTAGTGTGTGTGCTATCCGGAACTTACTTGTGGACTTGTAAACCAAGAAGATTGAAAAATCTGGAACTTTAACATGTGTGTAAAAATGCCCATTGACATCTGGTCACAGGTTTGAGAACCTACAATAGAATAATAGAGATTGTTGCATATCTTTTTTTCCAGCAAGACATAAATCATTCCAGAATACAGTCAATCACCATGGATGATAATATAATCTGAAGTTCGATAAATGCTCCACATGGAGGAGGGAAGGGGGTCATATAAAAAGCACACAAGTGCCCAAAGCTTTTCTGAGTAGTTAGAGAACAGAAAGACTTAAGTAAAGCAACATCTGGTTACAGGCTTGAGAAGCTGCAACAGAAAAGTAGAGATTGTTAAGATTTATTTTCCTAACTAAAGTAAATCACCACAATGTGACAATCCAATCTAAACCTGCATAGAATATCTATGTCAAAGGCTTACAAATAAGCACATAACTGCAGTTAGCTTTCTATAATAGTTCTAAAACATAGAGATGTATCTCCATTAACATCTGATCACAGTCTTGAGAAGCTGTAATGCAATTCTAGAGATGTTTAGATTTAATTTTTCCACACTAAAGCAAGTCACAAAGGTGTCAATGTAGCCTACAGTCACATGATCTGTCCACATTGGATGCTGTATAAACAGGCACACGACTGCCAACAGCTTCCCCGACTAGCAATACAACACTGAGACATACCTAAAGGAATATCTGGTCCAGGCACAAGAAGCTTCAATAGGACAGTAAAGAGTGTTAAGTGTAATTTTTTTCCAACCAACCATAGATCATTCCAGAATAAACAAGTCACCGAGGGTGACGAGACAGTGGAAATTCACGTGACCTAGGAGGTGAGAGACCTTATAAAGATCACAGAACTGCCAATGGGGTTCAATCTACCATGCACTTTATATGCATCCCCACTATGGGGACTATGGCGCTCACGTAAGCCTTGCATAAGCTGTGTACGATGTGCTCATGTAAGCCTCGTGTGAGTTAGTTTAGAATCAGCCCCAATGTCTTCCCTGAGCTGCAATAGAGCCTTAAAGCAACCTCTGGTTACAGGTTTGAAAAGCTGCAATAGAATTTTAGAGATCATTAAGTTTCAGTTTTCTGGACTAAAGCAAGTCGCCAAAAGATGGTAATTCATCTTAAAGCTACATGACCTGCCCATGTCAGAGGCCATATAAAGAAGCACCAAACTGCCAATAGCTTTCCTGAGTATCAATACAAAATGGAGACTTATGTCCAGTAATACCTGGTCGCAGGCTTTAGAAGCTGCAATAGAATAATAGTTTCACGGATATGGGGGAAAGGAGGGGGGAAAGGACGAGGGAGGAGGAGGAGATGGGGGGAAATCAACCACTCCCACACAAACACGGGGATGAGGCGGCTTTCTCGCACAACGGAATCCCTTCTAGGTGGAAAAGTATCCCTCAGGGTGCTGTTTGGGCTTTCCCTCTTATTCAGAGGGCAGCCCAGCTCATCATAGGGACTGCGAGAGTAAGCCTTTCACCCCAAGGGGAGAGAAGGTAACACAACACACAACTTTCAATTACTCAGGGGAATATGCAGGGCCCAGGACACCGTGGAACAAGGTGGGCAACACGGGGGAAGGGGAACACAGTCCAGGATGGGGGGGGGGGAACGGACCAAAAGAGTCAAGGGAGTAAGGTACGGGAAAAGGGGCTCAGGAACAGTGCGGGGCAGGTACTAGCAAAATCAAGGAGTATCAGTGCAGGGGAAATAATACCCTTGGGACCAACTATGAAGGTAAAGGAGAGAGGCTTAGGGATTGCAAGGGGCCAGAACTTGCACACCACTAGACAGGACTTACAACACAGATAGACACACTCACCGCAGTCACACTCACGATCAAGGGGGGTGGGAATACACAGGATCAGACGCTCGCTCCAGACACTCCAAGATCAGGGCTTAGGATCAGGGAACAAGTCTCTTTCACCACAACCAGGGCCAGCCTCTCAAGTGCGATTACCGGCGGGGGTTCCAAGCCCTGCCGGTCCCCTTTATAGGCCCCTGATCTAAGGCATGTCACCTGTGTGCCGGGCTGGGCTCTGCCCCCCCATGCGTGCCTCCCGTTGCTTACGCTGGGGGGGCGGGGCTTTTCCATTCGTGCCCTAGCTCCACCCCTCCCCATGAGACCCACATGTCCTTCTGCCGGCCCTGATTTCTCCTATTGCGGGGTCTTGCACCCACCTGCTCGTGGCCCCATGGGGGGGCGTCCACGCCCTCTGACAAGTAGAGATTGTCAAGTGTCATTTCGTCCCTAAAAAAGTACAGATTGTCCCAGAATGAAGCAAGCCTCCAAGAATAACAATCTAATCTAAACTCACATGCGCTTTCCACACCGCAGGCCATATACAGAGATTCACAACTGCCAATAAATTCCTGAGAACTGTACAACCCTTGTAGGGATGGGAATTTCACTTTCGAATTAATCTGTAATAGCCCAGAATGGGCTGTTATGGGTTAATCCAAAGCAGACCATAATTTAGTCACTCCCAGTTATGGATCCGAGTTTCGGATCTGTATTTCCATCCCACCCCCCATACCATAGGTGCCTGGAGTGTACTTACCAGTCTCATAGAGCTTGATTGAAGCACTGCTGCTGCTGTGTGGGCTTCAGCAGGGTCCCTCGCTGCAGCATTCTCCCTGCTCTGGATCGCGCATTTGCAAAATGGCCACCGGGGCTGTTTTGCACATCGCAAAATGGCTGCTGCCTAGGGCTGAAGGAACAACTCCCTTTTCTGCTCCGCTATTTCATTTTGCCATTTCAAAATTGCCCACGACTTTCTGCAGTCCCCCCCACTCCCAGCATTCTGCTAATTCCACCGGCATTCCACTAATTCAGAAACTGTCAGAACAATCTTAGAAATTGTCAGACAAACATTGTTATGCTACTTCACAGTGCCAGAGGAAATTGCGGAAGGTCGAAACTGTCAGAACAAACATAGTTACGCTACTTTTACAGCTGGTGGAAGTAGCAGAATGAAAGTAGCAAATGGCGGAAGTAGCAGAATGAGATGAATAGATAAATGTCTCTATTGCAACATGCCGCTCATTGTGGAAGTGTCAGGCTCCGGGGTCGGAGCCTAGGGAAAGGGTGGAGGGAAAGGGAAGGAGGGAAGGCAAAAGGGGAAACACAGGATTAGTAAGGGAACCTCTCAGCCGCTCTCTGATATCAAGGAGATAAAGCACTCAACATAAATACCAGCCAAGGTGGTCTAGGAAGGCATACGACTCATCATCGAGGTGGAGGGATAGGGAAGAGACACACAGCACTGGGAACTGGAAACAGGGATCAAGGGATCAACACAGGGAAAGGGGTAGGCACTCTGAGGCAACGAGGGAAAGCGGGGGGCAATGAGGGAAACCAGAGGCGAGGGAACAGGGAGCCAGAGGCAGCGAGGGAAGCCAGGGCAGCAGCAACGAGGGAAGACAGAGGCGAGGGAAGCCAGAGGCAAGGGAACAGGGAGCCAGAGGCAACGAGGGAAGCCAGAGGCAGCGGCAACGAGGGAAGTCAGAGGCGAGGGAAGCCAGAGGCGAGGGAACAGGGAGCCAGAGCCAATGAGGGAAGCCAGAGGCAGCGGCAACGAGGGAAGCCAGAGGTGAGGGAACAGGGAGCTTGAGGCAGGGGAAGCCAAAGGCAGAGGCAATGAGGGAAGTCAGCAGCGAGGGAGACCAGAGGCGAGGGGGAAAGCCAGAGGCGAGGGAACAGGGAGCCAGAGGCAGGGAAGCCAAAGTCAGAGGCAACGAGGGAAGCCAGCAGCAATGAGAGAAGCCAGAGGCAGAGGCAATGAGGGAAGCCAGAGGTAAGGGAACAGGGAGCCAGAGGCAATGAGGGAAGTCAGAGGTGATGGAACAGGGAGCCAGAGGCAGGGGAAGCCAAAGGCAGAGGCAACGAGGAAAGCCAAAGGCAAGGGGGGAAGCAAGAGGCAGAGGCAACGAGGCATGTAGGGCTCTTGTGGACTCAAGGGTCAAGGAAAGCTACAAAGAGAAACAGGAGAACTATAATAGCCCCAAGACTATAATAGCTGAACAAGATCAAAGACTGAGAAGAAACAGGATCCACTAGAGAGGATGTAGAACATGAGAGGGACAGGCCATCATAGAGACAGGACAAGGGGTGAGTAGGTAACAAAACACATGCTCAGTGCAGACAGAAGGAGAGGGAGGGAAACTGGGCAAGAAAAGCCCCAACCATCAAGACTACAAAAGGAACAAGTGTTTACACATGGGGAAGGGTTCATACACTAATGACACACAAAGGGGAAAACACATTAGGACTTACCCACACCAAGACACAAACATACACAGAGACACAAGTAGAGGAAACACAAGCAGAAGTAACAGGGAAGCAGGTCAAGCAAGAGTCAGAGAGAAATGACTCAAAGCTCCACCCCCACAACAGCTCTGAGCAGCCCCAAATACCACAAAGGGTCAATCAAGCTGTGGCAAGTGGGTAACGCCCACTCCCAGGTGCAGGTGGGACACAGAGCTGGAGGGAAGAGAATGAATACTGAGGCAGGGGGAAAAGTCACTCCCTGCAGTCTTCTACATGTGGCACAAGGGGCAAAACACCCTCTAACAGTCCCTGAGGCCATGGGTTCGAAGCCCAGCCCTGACAGGAAGAGCTTTTTCCATCAGAAAAAGCTACCACAGCAGCTTGCCATTTCAGCCCTACTTAGCCAAAGTGACGGAGACATCATTTCAGCAGATGCTTTTTTGGTATCGGTGGCCATTTTGTACATGCATGATCTGGAGCAGGGAGGATGCCTAGGTGAGGGAGGCTGCCAGAGCCCCCACAGCAGTGACTGTGCTTCAATCAATGGTGCCATTTTGGAAAAGGACAGCCCAGTCCAGAATTAGGGATCCAGATTTCCCTGGACCGCATCCCAACCCCAGGGGCAGGTATTTAGTAGGGTTGGGACTTGAGGGGAAATACCGGTTACCGGATTTACCGGATACCATATCTCTGAATACCAGATTAGAACCAGTACACCTGTACCGGTTTCAATCTTTTCCCAATGGGCAGCTTTTCCCATTGAAATCAATGGGAGACAAAAGTAAAACCAAAATTACCTGCAAATGCAATTCAATTACAAAAAAAGGTAAAAACACAAGTGAATCTAACTGCTAACTAACCAACCAGTACCAACAAACCACACTTTGTGCCCCCTCAGCCCCCATTAGACCCCACGGCCAACTACCTATTTTTTTAATTATTCTTTAAAATAAAAATAGGGGTTTTTTTAAAAGGAAAAGCAGTGTGCTACACTAAAAATGTCAGTATCAGGCCATCACACAGGAACAGCCAGCCCTGAGCACACTACACTTTGTGGCCCCAGCCCCCACGGCCCCCAGTAGCCCCTTAAAGGGCCCACTACCATTTTTTTTAAAGCAATAGTTTACCTTTTTTCCCACAGCGCTGCCACTCAGAAATCAGATTATGAATAAATCACAGCAACCAACTGCCAGTATTAAGAGAGACAGAATACTACTAGTCCTAGACTAAGTTAGACTACACTTTGTGCTCAGTCACAGTCAGTAGCCTGCAAGGGCTGGCCCCAACGGCCACACTACTAATATTTTTTTTTTAAAACTGGTTTTTTTTTCCACAGCACTGCCACTCAGAAATCAATCACGAATCATCAGATTGATTCTATCACAGCAACTGCAGGGCTGAAACTACCAGCAGCCCAGAAATCGCAGTTCAGAGTTTAATGTGGGTTAACTTACAGCATTGCATCACTGCTAGTTTTGTTTACTTTCCCCCCCAAACCAGACCTCAAAAGAGATCACGTTGCTTTCGCCTACCTTTATCCTGAACCTCTGAATCCTCGATCTTCATTCCCTCCTTTGCCACCAGTAGTCTTCTTAATGGTTCCTTTTTGTGGAGTGATGGGAATATCCTTTCACAATCCCCCATTTCTCAATTCACACAGATACACTCAGAAAGGTAAGATTTAATAAGGGGTCCTCTTAACATAAGGATTCATTTCCATGGAAGGGGAAAGGAAAGGTTCTTTCATTCATGTCTGAGTCCACTGGGTCACAGGGATCAGCCCGAAGACCTAGTCCTAGACCTGGTCAGCGGTTCATTAATTCATTCAACAATTCACGCATGAGTCCACTGGGTCACAGGGTTCAGCCCAAAGGCCTAGTCCTAGACCTGGTCAGCGGTTCATTAATTCATTCAACAATTCACGCATGAGTCCACTGGGTCACAGGGTTCAGCCCAAAGGCCTAGTCCAAGACCTGGTCAGCGGTTCATTAATCCATTCACCAATTCACACTTGAGTCCACTGGGTCACAGAGTTCAGCCCGAAGGCCTAGTCCTAGACCTGGTCAGCAGTTCATTAATTCATTCACCAATTCACGCCTGAGTCCACTGGGTCACCGGGTTCAGCCCGAAGGCCGAGTCCTAGACCTGGTCAGCGGTTCATTAATCCATTCACCAATTCATGCCTAAGTCCACTGGGCCACAGGGTTCAGCCCGAAGGCCTAGTCCTAGACCTGGTCAGCGGTTCATTAATTCATTCACCAATTCACGCCTGAGTCCACTGGGTCACAGGGTTCAGCCCGAAGGCCTAGTCCTAGACCTGGTCAGCGGTTCATTAATCCATTCACCAATTCACGCCTGAGTCCACTGGGTCACAGGGTTCAGCCCGAAGGCCTAGTCCTAGACCTGGTCAGCGGTTCATTAATTCATTCACCAATTCACGCCTGAGTCCACTGGGTCACAGGGTTCAGCCCGAAGGCCTAGTCCTAGACCTGGTCAGCGGTTCATTAATCCATTCACCAATTCACGCCTGAGTCCACTGGGTCACAGGGTTCAGCCCGAAGGCCTAGTCCTAGACCTGGTCAGCGGTTCATTAATTCATTCACCAATTCACGCCTGAGTCCACTGGGTCACAGGGTTCAGCCCGAAGGCCTAGTCCTAGACCTGGTCAGCGGTTCATTAATCCATTCACCAATTCACGCCTGAGTCCACTGGGTCACAGGGTTCAGCCCGAAGGCCTAGTCCTAGACCTGGTCAGCGGTTCATTAATTCATTCACCAATTCACGCCTGAGTCCACTGGGTCACAGGGTTCAGCCCGAAGGCCTAGTCCTAGACCTGGTCAGCGGTTCATTAATTCATTCACCATTCACACCTGAGTCCACTGGATGGTGGGGGAGGGCAAATTTGGAGTGTGTGTGTGTCTTTGTATATGCAATGCCATGCAGATGGGATGGGGGGTAACCCTGTCCCAACCACATCCAAACCCCAATGTCATCACTCACCTACTGGAGTGCTCTTGGTTTAATCTCTTCTGAAATGCCAGTTGTTTTCCATGATGGTAGCACTCAGGATGGCATTAGGCAAGGCTACAAAGCAGACACAGTGATTCCTAATAGCTTCATAAGATCTGCAGAACACACAATGATGCTAAAAGGCAGCAATGCATCATGCAGTCCACTGCTGGCAGTAATCAATTATTCTTCTGCCATTGCTGTGTCCTGTCCTCAATGAGTGAAAGAGTCCTCTTCTTGACAGACACAGTCAGACTCCGGGGTGTGGAATGCTTTTTATTTCAAATCCACAAGCTAGGCTTCAGGGACACACAGGGACCCTTTCTCATCAGAGGCTCATCAGAAACACCCACTGAGGAAAATGGCCCCCATTGCATCATGCAGTGCACTCATTGGGGTGGCTGGCATTCATCTTCTGCCTTTTTGGTCCAGTCTGTTCCAGATGAGGTGCCATAGCTGGGGTGGTGGTTTGTTTTGTGTGGTGTGCTCTGTGACTGGGTGAAAGGCCCTGCTGGGGTGTTCCAATCCAGACTCTGAGGACGAAGTGCAATGGATTAGCCCTGCTGGGACACTTCACTCCAGTGTGTGTGTGTGTGTGTGTGTGTAAGTAAGAGAGAGTTGTGGGTGGATGGGGAGGGTGCTGCATGAGGGGGGCTGGTCTGGGGAATGGGCCATGTCATTGGGGAACAGCCCCTGCCCTCTGGAAGACTTTCTGCCCTCCAAAAATCTTCCTGGGCGTGGGGGCGGCCACCCCACGCATGTCAGGCCAATGTGTTTGTTCTGTGTGGTGTGCTCTGTGACTGGGTGAAGGGCCCTGCTGGGGCATTCCATTCCAGACTCCAAGGATGGAGTGCAATGGATTAGCTCTGCTGGGGCACTCCAGTGAGTGAGTGAGTGAGTGAGTGAGTGAGTGAGTGAGAGAGAGAGAGAGAGAGAGAGAGAGAGAGAGAGAAAAGAAAGATAGACAAGACAAGTGCACTCCTTGCCCTTCCTGGATGGAGTGGGATCAAAGGAGGCAACTTGTGGGCCAGAAATATATGGGAATAAGTAATAGATTTCCTACTAATTTTCCCTGGTGGAGTGCTTGGACTGGGAATATTACCCTGCTGTGGGTGCCAAGCTAGCTGTGCAAACTGAGACCACCTACTGCTCTGAACTCGTCAATGACACCGCTGACCAAACTGCAGGCCGATGTAATTTGCCTGAGTCTTGTCAGGGTGTGCACAGGTTCAGGGGAGTGAAGGTAGCCAGAGAGGATATCCCCTGGGGCTGGGCAAGCACATCATGTCCCCCAGTCAAAGGTCTCACCTTCCATGAACCCAAGAAGGGGAAGGTTAGTCAACAAAGACCAATGCTTCCACTCTCTTTGGGTCCAATTTGGAGTGATGTGGGGTCACAATATCTCCTGCCACACTGAACACCTGCTCCAAGGATACACTCGTAGGAGGACATGAGATGTATCGCATGGCTACCTTTGCAAGCGGGGGCCACACATGGATCTTCAATGACCAGTAGGCCATGGGTTTGGTGGATACAGGGCATGGGGGCTCTTCAAGATATTGTTAAACATAATTGTTTGCAATATCTTTGTTCTCTGGCTCACATGTAGGTCCTGCATCCTCCTCCACCCATTCCTCCAGCCATGAAAGAGTCATGGTGGACTGGCCCCCACTTGCAACCCCTGTAGGAGCAGTAGCACTTGCTTCATGCTGCAGGGGCCACTGCGCTTGGCAATACTGTTGCACCTCATTGATGAGGTTGCCCCTGTAGGTCTTGAAGGGAACGATGAGTGCAGCCATCTTCCTCTTAACCCATGGGTTGAGTAGCTCTGCCAGGAAATGTGGCTGACTTTTCAGCAAGACATCAAAATGTCTTTCCAAATTATTGACCAATGCTTCTGACAGCATCCTCACAGACTCACAAAGGTCACTGTGAGAAAGAAATGCCTGCATTTGTTGCTGCAAGATCATGAAAAGCGGCAACACTTGGCACAGACTGGCAAGCTCCAAGCTGAGCGTGGACCGCATTCTGGCTAGTCCACAGGTCCGTGGTAAAATGTACAATGGCCCCCTCCATGCATGAGAACTCCGCAAGGAGCTGGGATTTCAACCTCCCATACAGAGACGGGACAACCTTCGAGCGGAAGGTTTTGTGGCAAGGGACACTGTACCTTGGCTCTAGCAAATTCAACAGCCGCTTGAACCCAACACCCTCACTCAACATGGTTGAATGGCCACTCATCCAGGGCAATCACTTCCGCGATTACCTTGGTGATGGCCACAGCCCAAGGGTGTCTGGGTGCAAACGGCTGCCTCTTTTCCCAGAGTGCAGTTACAGTATGCTGGAATGATAATGACAGGGACGCATAGGGCTGGGATGAGCAGCTAGCACTCTTCCTCTGCCTCTTCTGGGGACGGGGGGTGGTTTTGGAGCCTTCATGAGATGGCCCAGTGGTAGCAGTTGTAGTGGGAGTGGAAGAGGGCTCCTCCTCCTCCTCCTCTGAGGAACTATCACCCACAACCTCTACAACTGCCATCTCCCCATGTGGTTGCTTGGAACATGACCCCTTGGGATCACAGAGGTGCCTATGGTGACATTCCATGTTGCTCCTAAGGCCAGAGGTGCCCCATTTCATGGGATCAGAGCCACTGCGACTGACCTTGTCATAGCAGTGTGAACACACTGCCTTTGAGTTAGCTTTCTCCCAGATGTCAAAATGAGACCACACCCAGGATGTGATCTTCTTCGTGTTTGTTCCTGGGAGGGCAGGAGCAGAACAACTGGGAGTAGACCTCACAAAGGCAGTGCGTATTGAAACACTTGCAGAAGGGGCGGTGGCAGGAGGCACAGAATGTGTGGGTGTAGAGGGCAGGGCCAGAGGAGACACGGGTGCGCTACGGTATGTGTCAGCAAGGGGAGAGGGTGGGGCTGCAGGCACACTAGAGTGTGTGCCAGTGGAGGACGTTGTCGGGGAAGCAGGTGACTGCAAGAGTGTAAGTGCATGCGCAGGGGACAGCGGCACACTACGAGCAGGAGCAGGAGCAGAAGCAGAAGAGGTAGCCAGCGAAAGGTCAACTGCACTAGCAGAGGAAGAAGGAGCCCCCTTCTTCTTACTGTTAGGCAGTGACTGGGAGGAAGAAGCAGCCTCCTCCCATCCCAGTCTCTGTGGTGGCTTCAAGGTATGTCCAGAGACCTTAATCTTGGGTGCACTTGAAGCTGGTGTGCTGGAGGAAGAGGCCACAGGTGGCCTTACCTCCGGTGTCCCTGTGCCAGTCAGAGTAATCTGTCTAAGAGGAAGAGGCTTCTTGCCTCTTCCAGCACTGCCACTCATGGTTGGTTTCTTAATTCCGCATCAGCCGCTCATCTTTAAGTTGTTGCTTACTGAGTCACTAAGAAAGAACCACCAGCAACAGGTGTGTGGTTTTTTTCCCCTTTAACTTGTATGAGGCGTCTAACAAAAACTATTAACTGTGGGTTAACTAACTGGGGGCTAGTGTATTGGCTACAGCTAGGGTATAGAACTAGGGGGTGTAGAACTTGGGGGTGTAGAACTAGGGTGGGGTAGAGTAGCACTGGGGTAGAAGAACTAGGGGGCCAGGTAGAGTAGGTGGGGTGGTAGAACTAGGGTGGGGTAGAGTAGGTGGGGTGGTAGAACTAGGGTGGGGTAGAGTAGGTGGGGTAGAAGAACTAGGGTGGGATAGAGTAGGTGGGGTAGAAGAACTTAGGTGGGGTAGAAGAA
>QEPC01003569.1:426131-438921 GCA_003113815.1 Sphenodon punctatus
AAGAGTGTGGGGTAGAGGGGGTACAGCTAGAGTGGGGTAGAGTGGGGTAGACCTAGAATGGGCTAGATAATAGAATAGAGTGAGTAAAGTGGGGTAGAGGTGTAGGTGGTGTGGTGCAGTGTAAGTGAGTGCGCTCGATGATGCTCGCTTACCCGCAGCCAGCTACTCGCACGTGACGCCCAACATTGCCAACTGCACAGTCCAACACAGTCCAGTGGCTGTAGGATGAAAAAGGAAAAAAAAATTAATTCACTGTGTTGTGCACACAGTTGCTAGGCCCCACCATTGGCCTGGCAAGCAACCGGGGACCCCCCCACCCCCAAACCTGATGAGAACACCAGGTTCAAAAACTGGGGAACCCCCTGGCATGGTCTGCCAGGCCCTGCCGCACTGCCAAGCAGCATGGCACCAGTGCCACCCCACCAAAGAACACGCAAGCCATGCCAGTGAGCCACCGTGCACAGCAGTGGGGCACCCCACACCCCAAAACAAGCGGGCACAGCCATCCAGGCAGCCAGCTTTCCCACATCCCATCCCCCACTGGCTCAGCTTCCAAAAAAGCCTCAGTCAAGACACAGCCAGCAGCCACACACAGGCCCCACCATTAGCCTGGAAAGCAACCGGGGACCCCCCACCCCCAAACCTGAAGAGAACACACAAACCTGAAGAGATACTGCAAAGCACACAGCACCCCAAAACCCACAACATGGTGCCAACCAAGGCCACCATTCCCCACCCCCTGTGCCAGAAACTTAAACACTCATCATGGCATGCAATGCTGCCCAGTCCCCACAGCACATGTCCTGCAGACTAAAATCAATCAGTCCCCCCACCCCCCACATGCTATCCCTAAGTCTAGGGGTACCACCCACCCAGTGTCTCTCTCTCTTTTAGTTGGGTAGATATTGTAATGAATAAAATGGAATAGCAGTTGAAAGGAATGAACGCAACAGCAATGCCAATTTCTAAATAAATGCTATTGTCATTGTAACATCAAATTAAGTGACCATCAAAGAATACAACACAGCTGCATCTTTGGGAGTACAGAGGGAAGACAACAGATTGTGAAATAATGATGAAGGCACCAAATAAACTAAGTGAAACGGTTGGAAGTACCGGAAAGAATACAAAGTTTGCAGAAGGAAGTGGATGGAATGACAAGAGGAATTAGAAATATTTAAACATTTCTGAGTGAAATAAAGCGCCAGATACATCGCTGGTGCTATGTAAATGCTAATAATAATAATAATAATAATAATAATAAATAAATCATTCAGAAGACTGATGGAATACCTGTGGGAGCACTTGTATCATTTTAGCCACTTACCATAACTAACTTCCTATTCTTTGACTCCCTATAGTCTCCCTCCCTGTTATCCCACTTCCTGTCCCGCTTGTTTCATATGGAACAAGAGTAAAGGTCTATGTGTGGAATGACAAAAGACAAACAGACTGATAGATGTATTTCCCAGGACCTTGGAGTTCTCTGTGAGGGAGGTGAGGGCTAGAAGGGACAACTTGGACCCAGGACCCCTGGGTTGTCTGTTACAATATTGAGAGCAGGGGAGAACAGATCAGTCTGGAAACCACGACTGTTGGATTACCTATAAAGGGAATGCAGCCTACTGAGTTAGAGTGTAATGGAGGGGTTAGAAGCCACGCCAGGACTCCTGAATTCTGTGTTAAAGGGTAGGGACAGCCTAGTAGGTTAGATAGAGAGGAGATGTGGGAGCCATGACTCCTAAGTTCTCTCGGAGGGCAGTGGGGAGTACTGGTTGAAAGAGAGGGTTCGGAGCCATTACTTCGTGGTCCCACTCTCCCCAACCCAAATGAAAGGATAGAGGGAAAAGAGTGAGTGAGGGGCCAGTTCATTCTCTCCTGTCCACAGCTTCAGTGTTGCCCCTAACTTGCAGAGGAAGTGGATTGGGGCTGAAAGACGAAGACAAAGTGTGGGTGCATGGAGCCTAAGTTGTAAGTGAGCACAATATACGAGACTGTACAACATCTTTACTGCTTACATGGCACGTACGTTAAGGCAGGAGCTTTTTATTGCATGATTGAATTTGTAAGAGTCTTATCTATCATTGTAAACCAGAGGTTTTTTTATTATGGAATTTAATAATGTTTTTGCTTAACAAAAGTGACGTTCACAAAATGTCATATGTCTCCAGCTGCAGAGGAAAGTTTCCATTTATGCCTTCACTACATGCCCTAAAGTAGGGGTCCCCATACTGTGGATTAGGATCATAAGGAGGGGGTGGGTGGAGGTGATCACATCATCTACAGAAAGCTGTGTGATCCTAATTGATATTAGACTCCATGCACCTAAACAAATCCCCTCCCCAACCAGCGTGAAGCTGCCTGAATAACATTATTAAAGGAAGACCATTTCACATGTATCTCTATGCATAGAAGTTTAATACACAGGACAGACAGACACACAGATCTGCCTGTTGCCCTGAGCAGGCTTGGGCTCTCCACCTCCTTACGTGGGAGAAAGGGCAGGGGAAGCAGATAGAAGCTGTGCTGCCCTGGGATTCTCTTTACTACAGAGACAGGAGACGCTGGCAGCCGCTGCTGCCTGCAAACCTTGGCAGTGCGTTCTCAAGCTGAAGGGAGTACGGTAGAGGCTGTGCCCAGCTGAGAAGCTCCTTACCAGTCTCTCTGGTCATCACTTCTAACTGGTTTTACTTCTCTCTCTCTCTCTCTCTCTCTCTCACACACACACACACACACACTTTGTGTGTCTTGTTCTGGGAGGGGAAAGATGATAGAGGGAACATTTTGGGAGAGGACAGAAGATAGGGGGCAACAGTTGGAATCATGCGGCAAGCAGAAAGGAGGGAGGTGGCTAATAGAGGGAGAACTAATAGAGGCGCTACTGCATAGCTATGTCAATTTCAACACAACTGGCTGTGTACTGCCATGTCATTTTCAATGCAGTTGTCTTTGTATAGCCATGTCAGCTTCAGTGTGGCTCTGCCACTTTTCATTGTTGAGAGGGGAAGATCCCCACCACTGCCAGCTGAAGTAGGGGAGCAAATGCCATCCTGCGATGCACGGCGGATGGCTCAGCTGAATTCAACACGAATACGCTGCATAAGAAGATTCCATATACTTTCAATAACGTTGCTAGCATAATCAGGTGAAATGCACAGAACAGACACAATGATTATCCAGTGGTACCAAGATCACGTAAAAGAACAGACATGATGATTATCCAACAGTACCAAGAGCATGGCAATGCACAAGCGCAACAGAAGGTTTCTCTTCTGAACTTTAGACTTGTTTATTAAATCAGGAATTTTTTTGGATTTCCCAAATCAACAGTGATTGCTTGAGATAGGGCTTCCTTTTTCTAAGCAAGCAATGTTCACGTAGACCCCACCCCCCAATTAAAAGAGAAATCCCCCCCAAAAGTTTTCAGTGAGTATCAATGGGGAAAGTCAGTGGCTGAAAGCCACCATGTTACAGATAGGCAGAGATACAATGGGAAATCCATCTCACCTTAATTATAGAGGTGTTACTGTCCCTCTATAAAGAGTTAGACAACTTCCAATAGCTTTTTTAGGTAACAAGAGAACACAAAGAATCACCTAAAGGAACATCTAATAACAGTCTTGAGAAGCTGCAACAGAAGAGTAGATAAGATTATTAAGTTTTATTTTTCCAAATTAAAGCAAGTCAGCACGAGGTATCAATCCAGTCTGAATTTGCATAAAGTCTCCATGTCAGAGACTTACAAAGAAGCCCAGAACTCCAATTAGATTTCCTGAATTTATTTGTTTTATTTATTTATTTTTAATTTTTTGCTACCCCGGCCCTCCTGACACAGGCAGCTCGGGGCGGCTTACAATTTGCAAAATAAACATTAAAACAACAAAGAGAAAAAAGAGACAAAGAGAAAAATAACACCTGTCCAGCAACCCATGCCCTCACCCATCTCCCCCACCAAATGCCTGGCGGAACAGCCAGGTTTTACAACTTCTCAGAAAAGAGGGGAGATCTGGGGCCAAACAGGCCTCCACCAGAAGGGAGTTCCACAGCCGTGGTGCAGCCACCAAGAACGCTGGAAGACTCGGGGGACCTTGAGCAGGGTGCCCCCAGGTGACCAGAGGGGTCGGTCCAGCACCCGGGGAGTGAGGCGGTCCCGCAGAGAGCTATAAAACATGAAGACTTACCTAGAGTAATGTCTGATCACAGTCTTGAGAATCTACAACAGAAGTCTAAAGATTAAGTTTCATTTTCCAGACCATAGGAAGCCACTAAGGTGTGCCAAGCCAGTCAAAAATCATGTGACCTCCCTATGTCAGAGTCCATATAAAGAGGCACAGAAATGCTAATAGCTTTCTTCCATAGCTAATAAAACACAAAGACGTACGTACAGTAACATCTGATCAGTCTTGAGCAGCTGCACTAGAATTCCAAAGACAGTTCATTTTCAGACTTCCAGACTATAGGAAGTCACTGAGGGTTTCCAATCCATTCTAAAATCACAGTTATCACAATTTAAGATAGTCAGCAAGACAAGGCTAGGTGAGGCAGTGTGGGTGAGTGAGTCGAGGTGCCGTAAATACCAAAAAATAGTGAAAAGCAAATAAGTTTCCTCATCACATGAATGAAACCTGTTTCTGATGGGGGAAAGTATTTATTCAGTATGATTGCCTGTTTCAGGCCTAACCTGAAGGTGAATCCTACTGTTGCATTTAAAAACCACAGCTGCACTGTACTCGTGCATTAAATGTAATGTCCCATTGGAAAAGAAGGCCAGAACCATAGACCATGGTAGGATTCATGTACCCCTCATAGACTGTTCTCACATCTCTGCCAACTTCACAAAGCTGGGCTTCATACTGATTGGGTCATCTCACAGTGCTGAGATCTGAAAACTTAGTACCTTTTATTAAATGTAGTTTCTAGTAATATCTTTCTAGATTATTAGCTAATAAAAACATTGTACAAAAACTTACGTTTTCAGAATTATCATCTGAGCCTCTTCCACTGTCTCTCCTGCTAAAATGAGTGCAAGGGCTACCTCTGCCCTTTTCTGCTGTGCACAGGATATCAAACCGGTGATATTGACAGAAGCACACAGCAAAATGACTCCCCAGCCTCTTATTGTTAGAAACGCCCAGCTCCCTTCTGCCAAAAAGGCAAAGGACAAGTTTTCTTTCAAAGAAGCCCAAGAGATTAAGCTGCCCCAAGAATTCCCCAAGAATATGGGAGATAATACCCAGTCTCTGCTCCACATTGATAAAGGGGTTTTCCTCACTCTCTCACACACACACACACACACACACACAGTTGCACTCAAGCTGTCAAAACAGGGAACAATAATAAATAGAGGTGAAAGTGTACTCAGAGGTCATCTAGTCCCCGACAGATGGCTGTCCACCTCTGCTTTGAAAACCTCCAGTGAAGGAAAGTCCACCACCTCTCTAGGCAATATGTTCCACTGTCGAACAGCTCTTACAAGGGCACGTATCTCTTCCAAAAACTCAATTACATTCTTCTCCCCTCCTCCCTCTACTGCCTCTCAAATATCTTCTCCATTACAATCTTCCCTTTCTCCTTTTTCTTCTTATGTGTCTACTCTATAAGGACATGATATGGTGTGCCAGACCTACATAAATTGAGCTTCTAGCAGCTTCATCTGCCTCTCAGAACCTCTTCTGACCTCACTGCTGACTTCACACTGGTGGTCTTTGTGTGGGATGACATCACAGGGCCTTTTCAGACAAGTAGGATTTCTCCTGAAGTTTAAACCAGCGGCTCTTGGACACCTCTGCCGGGGGAGGCTTTAGACGCTCCTCCATGAACTGGACATTGCCTGGATGCCATTAGAAACAGCAATTCTGGGTAACTCCTGGGTGTTTTGAGACGCAGCGTATGCCACATCTCAAAACACCCGGGGATTGTCCTGTGTCGTTGGTTCATGGACTGTCTAACACACACACACACACACACACACAAAACACACACACACACGCAGAGGTGTCCAAGAGTATCCAAAGTGTCCAAGGTTTAAACTGTGGGAGAAATCCCACTTGTCTAAAAAGGCCCACACTGATGCCAAGGACAAGAAACTGCTCTGTGTTAAATTAAGGGCTATCATTCCAGGGTTCAAGTTCTGGGGGCGCTTGCTGACTCCTCAGCACCATTACCATACTCTAACAGGGTCCATGGTTTCCTATGGGTGTTTCTGTGCTGGTCAGGCCACACCCCTTCTCTAGGCTTCTGAATCCTGCCTTACATGCCTCCAGCTTACAGGACAACTGCCTATCTGTATAGAAGGCAAATCATCCTGTCATCCCACCCTTCCTGTTCCTGCCTTCCTTAGATTGGTTCTTCTTGACCTTGGACTTTCTGCATTCTGACTTGGTCTCAACTTGTTCTGCCCCTGCTTGTTCCTTGTTTATGGTCTGTTTTGCCCTAGACTTTGCCTGTTTCTGTCTAAATCTGCTGGGAACTATAATTCTGCCTCTCCTGAACCAGTCCTTTTGTTTGTCTACCTTCCTGCCATTTCACCCTGTCTGCCCTGCCCTTGGTTTGTGTGCTGATCCTGAGTTTGTCCTCCAACATCCAGCCCTGACTTCCTGGACTTGATTCTGCTTGGAGCTTTGGCCCAGATTCCCCAGAGCATCCCTGACAGGAACCAAAGCTGAAGCCAACAAATTTACTCATGTTAAAATTCCCCAAGTCAGTGTCAGGCCCCAGGTCTCGCTTGAACCCCTGGACCTTAGAGTTTTGAGTGCTGCCCTATCCGATGACAACACTCATGCCTTAGTACAGCCCAATTCCCTCCTCCCCATGTCTATTGTCTTCTCCTGTGTTCTTCCCAACCTTGCCATGCCACACCCATTCCCAGCTGTTTCCCATTGCTAGTCCTGCCTCCCAACTACCTGATTGGCTGCCAGTCAATACTTAAGGCCTCTGTTGGTAGCCACAGGAAGTGGGGTGGAACAACTGCTCTTTTCTTTGCTTCTCTTCATTCTGTTTGTTCTGTGTTGTAGTTGCATGTGTTCCAGTTCTGTCCCTAGCTCCTTGTGCTCTCTTCTCCTGCTCTAGTTGTGTTCCCTAGCCTTGACATTCCCTACCTAGCTTGAAGGTCCTGTGTCCCTCCCAGTTTCAGGCTCCCCTGTTCTCCAACTCTGATCCCCAGTTCCCGTTCCCAATTCCCTGATCCCCAACTCTGATCTCCAGCTCCCTTTCCTTGACCTCAATGATGAGCTATAAACTCTCTTAGGCTGGAATCCCTAGCTCTTGTGCTGAGCATCAAGTCTCCTTGGTACTGGAGAATGGCTGAGAGGTTTCTTTATTTTTCCTATCCCTGCCTCATCCCTTCCGTTCACCCCTTCCTGGGCTCCAACCCTGGTCCCTTACAGTCAGAGAGAACTGCCTGTCCTCTGTCTCTGATAATGGCCCTTTTTAAACAGGCTGCGGCTGGGGTGGTGGTCGGTGTGCGTGCTGCAGCATGGGTGTTGTGTGGGGTGTACACTGGTGCACACCAATCCCCCATGTATCCACAGGACAACCAACACAGGACAACCAACGTTTTTGCCAGTTGCTCCCTGCGTGGATGATGGGTAGAGTTTGGTGAGCATGCATGTTTTGCGGGAGCATGCACACATGCCCACCCACTGCTGCTGTACAAATGAGACTCACCCACACATGCCCACACAACAGACCTGCATGGGCATGCATGTGTGCATCTCATATAAAAAGGACCAATGAAGACAAATCTAAAAGGTTCCTGACACGCTGCAGAGCAGCTGCATTTAATACATGTCTCTTTCAAAAGGTCTTCCTCAAAGACTGATTAAACCAGGCTGGCCAAACAACTCAGAGCTTTTAAATTCCTTCCTCACAGCAATGTATGGCAAAGATATCACAGGGAGACTTGAAGAACCTCCAAATGCAAACAAAGTGCAATTTCCCAGGGATGGTGTGGTTCCTGTCCTACAATAAGAGGCAAAGGCACACTGTAATGGGGAATTAAATCACTGGTTAGCCAGACTGTATACTGAAAGGAACAGACTTAACTGGGAAACAAAAAAGAATCCACAAACAATAAATTAACTAATCAATACCCTAACCAAACATAGTTTAACTTACCAATCTTAATTGACTATATTTACTAAACTTGAGACAGATGTATAAAGCAACTAAACAACGCAGAAGTCAAGGAAGCTCTGGATCCTAGAAGGATGCAGTCAATCACTAAAATATATATTCAAATAAGTGACAATTTATCACCTGGTAATTACAGAGAGCTACCCCCTAGTAGCTAATTCACTGCGCCTCAAACAAGCCATGAGCTATCTCCTTTAATTGCTTTTTGACAATCTCCAAATCTGCATAAATTACTCATTAGATCTGAACTAAAAATAACCAGTTAGCAACCCTGGATCACACCATTGTGAATCCTAGTCCAACCGTTTCATCACCTGTATCCATCTGAAAGAAACGGTCACCTTCAAAAGTAGAATGGCTAGTAGGACCTATTACATCCTCACCTGCAAGTCTAACAATGTTATTTATGTGATAGAATGTAAACGCTCTGAATGCCAATGCAGTATGTTGGTAAAACTACAACAGACCTCCATACCTGGTTTAGAAACCACAAATTAGCTATCATGACAAAGAAGTTTGAACAACCGGTTGCAAGACACTTTAATTCTGCAGACCACAACCTCTCTGACTTGGAAATATTTCCAATAGAAAAACCACCCAACCCTGGGTTGCTAGAATTCAGAGAAAACTAGATTTACAGGCTTTACCCTCATGTCTCATGGTCTCAGCCTAGAGGATAATACATGTTTTTTTATCTATTCTTGTACGTTCATATCAGATGTAACCTGAGAACTCTCTTCATTCAGTGCTCTTAGAACTGTCACCTTGCTCACAGTGCTTCATTTAAAAACCAACTGTGATACTGATGAAGGCAGAAGCCGAAACGTCTAACTAAAGTATATTCTTTGTCTTTCAACCACTGCTGTTTCACTCCCATCAACCCTTGCTGTGCCATTCCAGCTGATATTTCCCATGGTATCTAGCAGTTTGAATCCCCCCAATCTGTCTCTCTATGCCCTATTGCCATGGCTGTAGATCCACAGTTCCCATGGATACCAGCAGCAATCCTCTGCTCTCAACTTTGTCAGTCCCTGCTACTCAACTTGTCCATACAAGAAGTCAACTTCAGTGATGCCAGGGTCCTTTCCATCTCTTTCCCCACACTGCCTCAACTCTCCTCCAACTGACTTTCCATTTCAAAATCTTCTGTAGTGACCTTCTCCCACTGGCTGTCACCAACATTCCCATTGTCCAGTTGTCTGTCATCAACATACATTCCCATTCTCCCATTGGCTGTTGCTAACATTCTGGGACACTGAGGCTGTAGCACTAACACCCTCTTAACCAGACATGCCCTCATATACACCTCACCAATGTACAAATGAGATGTTCTTAGACCAAAAAAACTTTTAGTTTAATGGAAGAGTTAAGACACACAGTAACAAATTTAAGCTCCGAACAGCATGGAAAGTGCAAGTTAAATTCTTCTCCTTAATTTGCATGCTATGGAACCAGTAAAGACATTGTACAGTTTCACATATTGTACTCACTTATGACTTAGGCTGTTTTAAAATGGGACATACCCACCAAGGTCCACCTGTCCCCCAACCCACCTGAGAACCCATCTGAAGGCAGTGTGGGTGGGTGGGTGTGCACTTCTGTGACACACACACCACCCACTCATGTCTGCATAATGGAAAAATCCAGAATGCTGCATGTGGGGGCAAGAGTGGGCAGTGCGTGGCTAGGGGTGCACACCCAATACCGCTTAGATCCTCCCTCTCACTGGATGTGTGTTGGCACTCTACGCGGCACACACGGACCCCCCCTTCCCCCCATGCCCATTTAAAAACAGCCTTAGGTTCCATGAACCTCTGTCTTTGTTTTTCAGCCCCAATCCTCTTCCTCTGCAGGTTAAGGGCAATAGTGGGGCTCCGCTGTGGACAGCAGGTGGCAGGTGTCTGCTGTCCTCACATGGCAAAAGTGGGGCTAGTGTGGGAGGGAACTGGAGTCAATGTTGGCAATGCTGCTGGATGGGGGTCAGTTTCCCTTGTTCCTGCACCCACTCTTCCTGCTATCCACAGTCCCTGCTGGCCAGTGCACAGATGTAGCTGCCTTTGAGTGCAGCTATGTAAAAAGGGATTTCCTGAAATATATTTGTTGTGGAATAGTGTTATGCAGCTTGCTATGGGGTGGATGCTTTTCCACAAATCCCTTGTGCAACAAAGGTGTGGGAGGGACTGAGGGATGGCCCCCTTGGGTTGCTACCTGTTGTGGTTTGACCCTGAGACCCAAAAATGGAGAGACTAAAATGATAGTCTCAGGATTAAACTGTGAAAAGTGGCCCAGGGTTCTCTTCAACCCAAGACTCACTGTTATCATATGGGAACAGTATGGGGGCAGAGAACAGTAAGCTCCCTCCCAAAGAAGGGTCCCTCCCAAGGAGCTATGCTATTCCAAGTCAGCTGCTGCTGCTGTTGTGGAGAAGAGCCATTAATTAGGGGTGTGCATGTCATTTTCGTTATTACAATAATGATAATGAAAATTGTTGTTTTCATTATTGTTATTGCAATAACAAAAATGACAAATAATAACAAAAATAGAAATGAAAACGACATTATGTTTTTGAAATAAAGGGAAAAAACTGAAAAATGTATTTCTGGCTATAATGTTTTTGTTTCTTATTCAATTCTGATGAAACATGGGGGCTTTGAAGGGCACTATGTGTACCAAATTTCAAAATAATTAGATAAAAGGAACCGATTTCAGAAGCAATTGAACGTTGTGGTTTTAAGAAAAGCTCCATACACATTCATGGCTGCAACGTCTTGATCTTCCATTCACTTTATGTGAAACCTGGGAATATTATGTCCCTCCACAAGCTTAACACTCCTGCCAATTTTCAGAATGATTGGATAAAGGGTCCTGATGGTATAAGACATTCACTTGACAATATATTTCCACCTGTAACATTTGTATATTTCATACTATGTACAACATATTCATCAGGAATGTATCATATACCTTCCCTGTCATCTCTGCCAACCTACAAGACAATTTGATAAAGGGACTCAATTTTATAAGCAATTGATGTTGTCCCTGTGAAGACCATTATTCAGATAAATAGCACATGCAGTGCCAGTCAGAGGCAGGCACCCTGCATGGCAGGGGGAGAGAGACTGAGAGGATGTGGAGGAACCCAAAAGACTGACAGACACATTCACTAGCCAATTACTGCATACTTCTACCTTTACAGGACCAATTGGTAGTGGCTTCGAGGCGGGCATAGGGGGCAGCCCTGAGGCGGGCATAAAGGACATAACTGGGACTTTGGGGATAGCATTCCAGAAATCAGGAGATATAGTTTACACATCCAGGCTGTCCAATTATCATCACAATCACATCCTGCAGCACTGTGACAGAGGACATAAGAGAATCTCTATAGGCTCTTTCCTAGAGAGATGCTTCTGACTTCCCAGTAACAAGTGGGGTAAGAGGTGTTGGGATGGTCACAGCTAATAATGAGGACATTTGGTTGACCTTTCTTGTGGCCAATTGGCATCACAAACCAATCTTATACCACAGTGACAAGTAAGAGAATCCCTGGCATAAGCTCCTCCTCTGAATATGCTGTGCAGGCATATAAAATTGGGACCCTTTATCACATATTTCTGATATGTGGCAGAGATGATCATGAAAGTGTGATATATAGCCCTGCTAAATTTCATGTACACTGGTTGGACTACAAAGATATTAGTCAGACATACATTTATATATGAATTGCTTATACCACAAGAACCCTTTATCCAATCCTTCTGACAGTTTTCAGAGATAGTAAATTTGAGAAGGGGTATAAAAGTGCCAAGTTTCATCTATATTAAATGTGAGGCAAAGACGTTAAAGCTAAGAATGTATATGAAGATTTTTGCAAAATCATATAATTCACCTGCTTATAGAATTATATTCCTTTATCCAATATTTTTGGAATTTGTTACACATAATGCGTTCCATTGGAGGTATAAACACTCGAAGTATCATCCAAATATAATTAAAAACAAAAACGTTACAGCTGAAAATGTGTTTTCCATTTAAACCAATGGCAAACGAAAACAAAAGCAAAAATGAAAATGAAAATTTGATATTTATGAAATCAAAAATGACATATTTAAATAACAAAAACAAAAACAGCATGGGCCCCTGGTGCACGCCTTTACTATTTCCTTGCAGTTAAGCCAATTAGAAAGAAAGAAAGAAAGAAAGAAAGAAAGAAAGAAAGAAAGAATGTTTTTTCCAAAGTCGTGTAACAAGTGCACAATGCATAATTCATTTTGCAAAGCTTAGATGATGTCTGTCAGGCACACATTATTCCAAGAGGAAAGTGTCCCACACTAGAAGTGTGCCCTGGGCTGTCTGTGTGCAATGAACCAGCAAGGCTTTTGCTTTGCTTTTTAACTCCTTGAAATTAATACAATATTCAGCTCAGCCTTAGGCTGCCTGGCATCTCTAGCACACTGCCTCAGGAACTGGCAGAACGTTGCCTGCACACTAGTGGTGGGACCCCGGGCCCATTACCGGCTACCGGATTTACCGGTTACCGGTTCCACGAAAACCGGATTCCCGGATTAAATCCGGTATACCGGTACCGGATTTATTCCATTGGTTTCAATGGGGCGCTGTGTCCCCATTGAAACCAATGGAATAAATTCCTCCCCCTCCC
>QEPC01003569.1:468112-479607 GCA_003113815.1 Sphenodon punctatus
CAGCCCTGCAACATGCATAAATAACCACCAAGGGTGGTTAAAGGGTGGTTAGCGTCATGTCTGAAAGTACCCTATGTCTCCTGATTGCTGGATCCCCAAAGTCCCAGTTATGTCCCTTCTATGCCTGCCTCAAAGCCACTACCAATTGGTTCTGTAAAGCTGGACGCATGCAGTAATTGGCCAGTGAATGTGTCTGTCAGTCTTTTGGGTTGCTCCACATCCTCCCTCCTACAGCCTCCCTCCCCCCTGCCATGCCAGGTGCCTGCCTCTGACTGGCACTGCATGTGCTGCTATTTATCTGAATAATGGTCTTCAAGGGACAACCTCAATTGCTTATAAAATTGGGTCCCTTTATCAAATTGTCCTGTAGTTTGGAAGAGATGACAGGGAAGGTATGTGATACATTCCTGCCAAATGTCCTGTAAACAGGGCTGTGGGTGGAATATAAAAATGTTACAGCTGGAAATGTATTTTCAAGTTAATGTCTTATACCATCAGGACCCTTTATCCAATATTTCTTAACATTGGCAGGGTGTTAAGTTTGTGGAGGGACATAATATTCACAAGATTCATGAAAAATGGATGGAAGATAAAGAAGTTCTAGCCAGGAATGTGTATGGAGCTTTTCTTAAAATCACAACATTCAATTGCTTCTAAAATCAGTTCCCTTTATCTAATCATTTCAAAAATCAGTACACATAGTGTCCTCCATTGGGGGTACAACCTCCCCACGATTCATCAGAATTGAATAAGAAAGAAAAGGTTATAGCCAGAAATACGATTTTTAGTTTTTTCCCTTTATTTCAAAAACAAAATTTTGTTTTTGTTTCTATTTTTGTTATTATTATTGTTTTTGTAATAACAATAATGAAAATGACAATTTTCATTTTTGTTCTTGTAATAATGAAAAAGGACATGCACAACCCTATCAGGGAACCACTAAAAGCTTGGGCCTGCCCAAGCCAGGGTGCAGCAGTGATACTGCTGAGCCAGCCATTATGCCAGGACCCCAGTGCAAATTCCTTACAGTTATCTAGGCCCAGTTGTCACCTCCATAGCCACTGCTCTCCATACACTACTCCATAGCCCTCATCTCCCCTGTACCCAAGTTAACCCATGCACCAGCAACCTCTCAACTTCACAAATCCTTGTCTCTCCCTTTGTTCCCCTCTCCCTTGTCTCCCTACTTTTGTCTTTTTTAGATTGTTAGCTCCTTGGGGTAGGGACTTATCTCAATCCCAAGCCTGAGCAGCAGCAGCAGAATATTTTCCAGAGACAATGTAAGACCTACTTAATTGACTAGACATTTAGCGGGTGAGGATATGGCTTTTGGGGAGGTGGGCGGAGGCACCGATGGTTTTAAGTGGAATGTTTTATGGTTTTATATTTTTACTAGTTTTATGTTTTTTGTATTTTTTTTGCTGTAAGCCACCCTGAGGCTTTGGGGAAGGGAAGGGTATAAATCAAAACAAGCAAATGAACAATTAGTGTACCGTGCTAGGTACATTGTTTGTGCTATATACATTATTAATTATTATTAATTATTATTATTATTACACATACTGAGTGCAGGTTGGGTGTTGAGGCATATGTTGGCACGTGTTGAATGCAGAGCAAAGTCCATTCACAGGAAGATGAGGAAAAGTGTTGCTTCTTATCCTGGATGCTACCAGTCATGAATACCATGGGGATTATTAGGTATGGGATTATGGGGAAATTCTCAGTATCGGTTGTATATCAGCATCAGATCTCCATTGATCGTATCTATCATGATCGGATCTTTAACATTGCGGTTTCACCATTGACTTCAATGGGGAAAACTGCAATGTTAAAAATCCAATAATGTAAAAGAACCAATATTGTCGATACTGAGAATTATCGGTATTATTGGATTAGAACCGGGAGGGCCATTATCGGCCACTCTCGTTTCTCGGCAATACCGATAGTCCTACCCCTAGTGATTACTAATCAATTCTGATAAGGGAGAGTTTGCACAATTTTTTTTTAACAACCTTTAGGCACAATCTTATTTTTAGCATGTGTCCCTGCAGGAACAAGCCTAGTAAACGGCAGTTCTGATTTCTAAGCCAGGATGTGTGAAGACAATAACCCCATTAACACTGAACTGATTATGGTGTTTAAATACAAATTCAGAAACCAATTAATCTCATACCAAAATGTGTAAGGAAAATGCCTTCCCAATGGCAGGGTTTTTCAGGTTATTTTTGTTCCTGTCCCCTCCTATTCTGACATCTTGAGATGTAGTACAATACTTAACTTCTCTTCTCAGCTTTCCCCCTGTTTTTGTGAAGTTTGGGACATAAGCAATTCTCCCCTTCACTATTCAGTCCACTGAATTGGGTGTTTTTACACTGGCACGGGCGTACTCATCCCTGAAGAAAGTCCAGGGGTGCATCCCCACATCTGCCCACTTGCAGCCATGCCTGGGTCTGCTTTAAACTGACCCGGCAGCTGCCACAGCCCACAGTCCACCTGCATGGTGTCCCCTACCCCCACACCATAGAGCTGTGGGTGGCTCGGCTGCTGCTCTGTTTTTCTAATATTTGACTCCTCTGCCATTTTTAGGGACAATTTTTATATTTTGCATTTTCTAATTAGCAATTATTTATTGAACATTCATAAGAAGCTTAGAGCTGCACAAAAATACGCTCAGAAAAACACAGTCCCTTCTCCAAACAATCTAAAATAAAATACACCATTTGATAGACTGCTTTTTTAATGTGACAGCTCTTGTAAGTAGTAATGGTCAGGCAAGGTCAGGTGGTCTCTCACAATCCATGCAGAGTATGAGCTAAAAGTGGTATCTAATAGCTGGAAGCAGGAGAAATTATCTCGAAGTCTCATCTCAGTCCCTGCTTATCCGCGGAACCGCCTCACTCCCCATGTGCCAGTGCGACCCTGGAGATCATCCATGGGAGCCTTTTCGGAGGTTCCCCGGGTGAGGTGGGTGGCCACCGATGTTAGATCTTTTTCGGTGTCCACCCCTGTGCTGTGGAATTCGCTCCTGGAGGAGGCTTGGTTGGCTCCCACTCTCCTGCTGTTTCGGCGTGTATGTAAGACCTGGCTATTCCCTCAGGCTTTTGGCGAGGGGTAGGGTGGGGGAGTTTCCCCACATTGTATTGTATTTTAAATTGTTTTAAATTGTTTAAATTGTTGTTTTTTTCTTTAATTGAGTGTTGTTCGCCGCCCTGTGGGCAGGAGGGGTGGAATATAAATTTTAAATAAATTTATATATATATATACTGGGCTGTCTTATTGGAAGTATCAAATGACATCCACACTACTGCCACCAGCATTAAGAACATGAGAACTGCTACATTGGTTCAGAACAATCGTCTATCTATCCCACTAGTAGAGCTGAAACAGGTACCCAAAATATGGGTAAATCCATTGAATTCACTACCTGAACTGAAAATGGTGATTTGGTTAACAACTAAGAGGGCATTCAGACGTGCGTTTTAATCGCACAGCCGCGGCGGCGGCATCGTGCGATTTAAAGCACCATGCACTTCCGGGTTGGTGTGAATGCACCAACCGCGCACATTTCAGCCTAACACGAACTGTTGGAGTGCGGTTTTGAAAGCTGCTCTGAGCAGCTGTGTGATTTAAACGCACATCTGAATGAACCCTAATATTCATGTGTGTTCTATCAGGCATAAATTTTGGTTATATTATTTAATATATTTTTTCCTTTGAGGTAATTGGTTCAATTGTTTTGGTATTTCTTTTAAATCTTTTGGCAGTATTTGCATTATTACACATGCTGAATTGTCAAAAATGACAACTAAAATAATGAAATATCAAAATACTGAAATAACCACATCAAAAAACTGAACCAACACACCAAAATGGGATAGCTGAAAAAATGGATAGCGAGTATATATAATAAACCCAGTACCCATTTCAACTCTATCCAGTACTCTATCTCCAACAATGTCCAGCACCAGACACTTCACAGTAAGGGTGTTTTCAGATGTGACGATGGCCTGCATTTCCACACTTTGTCCAGCATGGAACAGCGAGCCACCATCACATCAGAAAGTGCTACCAGATGTTAACCCATGCCATTCCCTGGGAAGTGTTGGTGCATAGCCCAGGCTGTGACTTGAGTCACAGCCTGCTTAAGTGACAACGCTGCCTGGGGAACAGCTGCTCTGCTGGGTGTAAAGTGTGTAGTTACAGATGAATGGCCGCATTACTTACTCCGATTGGTCCCACTGATTCTGGGAAGTCATTGGCCACCATGGATTCCTGCCAGCCAGTGGGGTGGGCTGCTCTAGCATGAAGGCAGGACTGGGCAGACACACATCCAATGCTCTTTCCACCCCCTCCCTAACCCAGATGCGGTTATGTTTGTCAGCTCCCACCACCATCCAGGTAAGTCTGTGGCAGCAGCAGGAGCCATCACATTTGTTTTTACCATAAGTCTGCAAATAGATCATATATGGATTGATTAAAGCTGAAACTGGTACTTGACCTGGTACCCACAGGTAACACCCAAAAGTATGAGTATAATTTCAGGTATCTGAACTGGTATGGTATTAGAATGGTTTTCAGGTACCTGAAAACCAAAATTTTGCTTTTGACAGCCTGAAATTATCTGACTACTTGAAATAATACCCCCCAAAAATCCAGAAATTTGGACCAGAAGGTGGTATTTTGGGACCAGAAGTCAAACAAATTGGGACAAAAATGGCATTTTGATCATTTGGGTGCCCTTCGGGTAGCAAAAGTACCTGAAATTTTCAAATTGAAATGGATACCACAAATTTGATGGGTACACCCATTTTTGCGAGTGACTACTCATCTCAGTCTTAGGAGTGATCCATTCACTGTTGTTCACTCTCAGCTTTCCTCATTCTATCCTCTGACAATTCTGGCTTACCACCATTAGGTTCAAATCAAGACCTTTTCTCTTTAATGGGTCTATTTTCTAACAAAATGAAAATACATTCTAAAGACAGGTTAGCTAAAGAGCTAGTACACATACTGTGTCTCTCTCAGCTGGGAACATTGGCATTTTATCCTGCAAGAGACATTAATAGTTTGGTACTTGCCATCAATACCTACTGATTCAATTAATGCTTCTTATAATCAAATCTCAGTTTTCTAGGAATGCATTTTGCATACAGTCTGGATGATGAAGCTCAGATAATAATTTGCATCTTCCATTAGGCAGACAGAATCAAGTGACCAATGGAGACATAACCTGATTCTACAAACAACTGAAAAGAGTTTAATTCATCAATTCCTGGAAGTGACAGCAGGTCTAGATCTTGCTGAATCTATCGCCTCATGCTAAAGGACAGACTGACTTCATTTACTAAAGCAAGTAGGATTAATTCAGCAAAACAGGCTTGCATCTTATCATTGTTTCTGGCAGTTTCTGCGATGATTACAAAGAGCCAGGATATCGTAGTGAGAGTAACTAAAGAGTCTTCATTTTCAAATAGATATGATTTGATAATATCAAATGGATTATATCAAATAACATCCTTTTCAAACAGATATTAACCAACTGGTCATATGCCCCCTAGTGGCCACTCTGAGATGGGAAGAGTAATAACTCTAATAAATCAATTGGGGGCTTTTCCCCCCCTCCACATAATTAGACCATTAAAACAAAGGAAAATAACATAGAGGGACAGAAAAGACGCAATAAGGCTATCCCTGAAGGAAGCTTAGAAAGCCATGGACCGGGACCTTTTAAAATTATACTGCAACAAATATCAACCTAATCCATCACGACACACATAAAAAAAGAGGTCCTTCCATGCATTAAGATAATTATCATCTTCTCATAGGTTTGGCATGGAAGAGAGACTCCTGAAAAATTATGGAAATGCTGTACAGCTAAAAAAAAAAAAAATGAAGGCCATGAAAGGAGAGGTCATGAAAGGATCCATCTGATTAAGATGGGCAGGAAAAGCTATTATAAAACATCAGGATCCGCTCTATAGTTAAGGACAGCTTGCATGGTTCAATGCCTGACCATTCTATTGCATATAAAATTGGCACTATTTATCTGACATTTGGCAGAGAGGATAGCTTTGGGGAGGAGGACAATCTGTCCAAAGTTCATGAAAATTTGACAAAAAATAAAAAGTTACAGTGGTTTGAAAATCAAACTTTAAAAAGTTTTTTTTTTGCCTGTTTTAGTCACTTTTTGTATTGGCTTGAAAGTGTACTTTAAGAAAAAAATTGTGAGGCATAGTGGTGTTAGGAAGTTTAAGGGTGCCTTCCAGTGTGTACCTTGATTTATTTTTCAAAATCAGTCCATTAGTTTAAAGTTCTAAGGTTTTGTATTTCCCATATTAGTCAATGGAGAGATTGTAATGTCATGGCTGCGCAGTTGAAGTGTATCCCGCTACTCTTCTCCATCTGACCCTTCCCCATCAGGTGTCCTTGTAAACTCCCTGGGGGTTAATCAGGTAGGAGGTGGGTGGGTGCTGGGGAACTGGCACATGGGGTCATTTTGGGTTATTAGGGTGCTGGAGAAGTGGTGCAGGGGATCACTTTGTAACAGGGCAGAGTCCCTGCAGATAAATGACCCTTTAAGGAGGTGTATCTTGAGAGTAAATGGAAGGGCCATCTGAGAACAGGCATGGCATAGCCAGCCTGGGGTTCACAGCCTGAACTAGGCTCAGTGATGAGAGAGTTGCGAATAGAGTAAGTTGCCAGAGATGCTGAGGTGACAGGAGCTGTGCGGTGGGCTCTGGCACTTCACAATCCCTGCTCAGGGGGATCTGCCTGAGTGGAAGTGTTTAGTGAGCTGCAGGAGGGACTGTCTCTGGCCCACAGAGACTATGAGCAGTGAGTACTGCTAAAGAGACTGAGTAGAGAGAACTATGAATTACCTGGTATCTACCCTGAGGAGGGACTGTGCTCAAGCAAAGGGGCTTGCCCTAAGAAATAGGGGCCTTCTTTGGGGCCACAGGGGTCATTTATGGCCATAGCTGGTGCAGGCAGCCAGGTCAGGGGGGTCATTGGGGAACTGGGAAGTTCAGGGAGCCAGGGTGGGGGTGTCATTTGAAGGCATACAGGTACATGGAGCTAGGCAAGGCAGGTCATTTGGAGCCCTGGGGGTGTAGGGAGCTGGCACAGGGAGTAATTTGGTGGGAGGGTTGGGGAGCTGGTGTGGAGGGGGTCACTTGGTGCGAGGTGGCTGGGGGGCTGGCATTGGGGCATCACTTGGCCTGGGGAGCTGGTGAAGGAGGGTCACTTGACATAAGGGGGCTGGGGAGTATATATGGGAGTCACTTGGCATGAGGGGCTGAGTGGCTGACATGGGGATTACTTCATGTGCGGGGAAGGAGAGCTGGTGTGGGAGTTACTTGGAGTGAGGAGGTGCAGGGAGCCAAGGCAGGGGTCATTTGGGACTCTGGGGGATGTATGGAATCAGGGTGAGGGTTCATTTGGGGCCATGGTGGGTTCAGAGAGCAAGGACAGAGGTCCTTTGGGTCCATAGGGGGTATGGGAGGCAAGACAGGGGAATATTTGGGGTTATGCAGCGTGCAAGGAGCCTGGGTGGGGAGTAATTTGGGGCCATGGGAAGTGCAGGGAACCAGAGTGGGGCAGTCATTTGGAGCAATACGGGATGCAGGGAGCTAGGGTGCGAAGGTCATTTGGCGCATTCCCAATTAAAAAAACAGGAAAGTTATGCACTCAAAAAACAACAATCCTTTGGTTTAAGAGAGATGTTAAGGCCCTTGCAAATTCAGTCATGCTCCAAAAAGCATGGTAATTGTAAGTTAAGGCTTCTGCCTTAACTTCTGTGCCATGTAAGCAGTAAAGTCGTTGTATAGTCTGACATATTGTGCTTCCTTACGACTTGGGCTCCATGCACCCAAACACGTTACCTTGGTCTTTCAGCCCCAATCGTCTTCCTCTGCAGGTTGGGGCAACACTGAAGCTTACTCCCTCCTTTCTCTATAGTCTTTCATTTGGGTTAGGGACAATGAGACAGCTGAGTGAGTGCTGGGAGGCTGTATATGGGGGAAACAGGGTTGATGGATGCAGGATGTGTACACCCAGACAAGAGTGGGAGCAGTTGAGTAGTGGGAGAAATGTTTTTATTAGGGATGTGCGAACGCGGTTTGGATGTTCGGAGTTCGGGCTGAACTCAGCCTGTTTGGACTACCAAACCGAACGTCCAAACCGAATGTTCAAACGGTCGAACAGTTCAGAAAAGTTTGAATGAGTTCAGGGGTGGGAAAAACGTGTCTGGAAGGGGGGAGGCAGCTGAGGAGCAGACTTCCTGGCACCAGGGGTGGAGATCAGGGGTGGTTTCAGGGCCAAATGATACCGATACCGGAAAAAAAATCAATTTCCGTATCGATATCGATAGAGCTATTTTCGGATGTTCGGCTGAGTTCAGCCAAACTGAACTCCGCTGAATCCAACAACCGAACCCGAACTCGGGTTTCGAACTGAACTGAACATCCGAACATCCGAACCACATTCTGTTCGCACATCCCTAGTTTTTATTGGGAGGAGGAACCCAGGTGTTGGGGGAGTGTTTGTGGAGGACAATACAGAGAAATGGGTAATGTGTATGCATAGATGGGTCTGGGGAGCAGGCAAGTGTAAGGGGGGGGAAAACGTATGTAATGGCAAAGGGCACAGAGACATTGTGACAGGTGTATATTTGGGGAGAAGCCCACTAGCCCCCACTCCACTTACAGAGAGCCCAAGACTCCTGGGAAATACAATGAGCTGTATCTCAGATAGGGAACAGAAGTAAGGGTGTGTGTATGTGTAGTGAAAAAAAAAAACAGGAGAGGAGGTGGAATGACAGGGAGGAAGGCTATAGGAAGTGGAATGACAGGGAGGCAACTAGGGATGAGCAAACAGATCGCGGTTCGGGTTCGGCCGTTCGGTTCGGCTGCACTCGGTTCGTCCGTTCGGTTCGTCAGTTCGGTTCGGCTGCGTTCGGTTCGGCCGTTCGGCTAGTTTGCCGAGTTCGGGTTCGGCTGTTCGGTTTGGTCGTCCGAACAGGCCATTCGGTTAGGCCGTTCGGCCATTTGGGAAATGTTGTTATGGGTGTTTTTTATATGGTTTTTTGGTTTTTTATTGGGTTTTATATGGTTTTCTTTTGTTTTTTATTTTTTTTTGTTTTTATATGGGTTTTAAAATTTATTTATTTTATCTAATATTATATATCTATCTATCTACACTAAATCTAACTGCTATTAACTATTCTAAATGTTATGAACTAAATGGATTATCTAATAAGTACACAGACCTACTCCTACAAACACTAAAACTAAATCACTAACGCTGTCTCTATCACTAAGCTAACTCCTACATCATCTATCTATCTATCATCTATCTATCCCCCCCATCCCATATCCATAGATAGATAGATAGATAGATAGATAGATAGATAGATATGCATCCCATATATATGGGATGGTGGGGAATCACAAACAGAAGAGGAGCCTGTAGTGAAATACATACATTACATACTCAATGAGTCTGTACAGTGCATAACACAAGGATTCAGTTTATGGTTTAAGTTTCATTTCATTACAAAACTGAAATGAAACTTAAAGCAATCTAAAAATCCTACTCAACGCCTGCTGTTCAGGAACAGTGACTAGCTCAGAAGGTGTTGGGAAGGGGGGAGGCAGATAATTAGTTTCGTTTCTTGCAAGCCTCTCCACCCCTGGTGCTTGGAAGTCTGCTCCTCAGTGACTGACACCTCTCTGTCATGTTTGACCTTCCAGTGAACCTTTTTTTTGCCACCCGAACGCGATCCGAGCTGACCAAACTGTTCAGCCATTTCGCCGTTTGGTGTTCGGTTTGTTCGGTATGTTCGCGTTCGGGTTCAGGTTCGAGTTCGGTCGTCCGAACAGGCCGAGTTCGGGCCGAACTCCGAACTGCCGAACCGCGTTCGCCCATCCCTAGAGGCAACTATGGGAACTAGGTGACAAATGACAGGAGTGGTCCTTATGGTATCCTATCACTGCTCAGAACCTTGTCATTCTATCCATTTGTCATGGCATTCCTCCTGTCATTCTACACAGTTCCTTGCTGCCACACCCTATCCCTGTCATTCCACTCACTCTCCTTGGTGCCTTCCTCATTGTTACATACCCTCTTGCCCCTCCACTCCCAAAGATACAGCTCTATTGTATTCTTTAACAGCCAATTTCTGGGCTCTTCAAATGGCAATAGGATTTATTTCCAAACTGGCATTGCCGTTGCCTCCATTCCTTCCAATGGGCATTTCATTTTACTAATTTCAATATGTATCCAACTTTACATTCTTATTAAACATTTAAATAGCAAGCACTGTCCCCAGCTTCAGTGTTTCCCCCAACCCACAGAGGAAGAGGATTGGGGCTGAAAAACCAAGGTGAAATGTGGTTGCCTGGAGACAAAGCTACAAGCAACCACAATATGTGAGACTGTACAATGTCTTTTCTGTTTACATAGCACAGAAGTCAAGGCAAGAGCCTTAACTTACAATTTCCATGCTTTTGGAGCAGGATTGAATTTGTAAGGGTCTTAATTTCTCTCTTAAAACAAATGGTTTTTTGAATATGTAATTAGGAATATGACCAGTATGCAAAATTCAAGAGACACCATGAATACAATTTTGTAGCATTTGTATATTTATGTAGCAGGTCTGAAAATCCTGCACTGTGAGTGACTACACTGGTCATGTAGCAATACAAGTAATTAACAAGTAATTAAGAGTCTCACACAGTTTGGAATTTATTTTCCAGATGGGAAGATACCAAATATCCAAACAGAAAGGTAAGAGGCAGGAAAGCTTGCCCCAAGGGACAGCTCCCTATATACTCAGAACAAGTAAAAGAGGAACAAGCAATTATGTGGAGATGACCACAAATTATATGCAAAAGTATTTTATATATAAAAATTCTCAGATACAAATATACCAAGACACATCCAACTGGACCATACAATTGCTACAAATACCGGACTGAAAAAGTCAAAGTGACAAAGAATGGTACATGCACAATGGCAGACCCCAAAGGGGGTGAATGAAATCCCCAATCTAAAGTCGCTGTTCTGACATGTAGAAGGTCTGTCCACGGCTGTTGATCGCCAAACACATTTCGGGGGGATACCCCCTTCTTCAGTGGCTTGTCTGATGATAAAAAGAGAACTGGGAAGGAAAAATCCCCATCATTGCACACTTGTATACCAGTACACCAATAAAATACATATGGGATGTAATATATATCAGGGCTTATTGAAAAAGAGCCTTTTGGAAGGCTCTGAAAGCACCTTTTAGAAGGTCTCATACCTCCTCATAGTGCATTGTAAACCAGATCTTGGCTTTATAGTTACTACAGCTTGCTTGGAGACAACAATTCCTATAAGTAGATATTCACTTATAAAGTAGATACATGCACTTGCTGTCCTGAAATATACAATTATACATCATAGGTAGATCTGCCAGCACCCAAAGGGAAGAATACAATAGGGCTCTTTTTCACAAA
>QEPC01003596.1:6582-20768 GCA_003113815.1 Sphenodon punctatus
TTGCCCCAGCCGCCGACTCCCTGGGTTCATTCGTTGCTTGGTCACTCCTTCTGGCCCTCTGGGCAGAGGGGACTCCCCCCTATATCTGACCGGGAGACCGGCAACTCGCCTCTCCAGTCACCTTGGCAGAGCAACCTCACCTTCCTGCAGCGAAGGGGCGGGTGTCAACTGGTGCTGACTGCTTTGCTCTCCTCCCTGGCCCCATTGGGGAAAAACTCCCCCTCCAGAAAACCCACCGGCAGCTGGAAAACCCCACGGCTGCCCCTGGGCCAAAGGCTGATCCATCCCAAACACTGGCGGGAAAGTGCTATGAGGCACTCCACCCCCTGGCAACTGGAAAAGAGGGAAGCGACCCTCACCAGCCCCATATCCCCCAACCTCCTGGGGAGGCAAGGAACCAGGCCTGACACAGCCCCCCCCACCATATGCCACTGTATCAGACCCCTGATACAAAAAACCTCCCCCCTGCTGGGTGACGCCACTCGCCAACTGGGGGTGAAATCCCCCTGCCCGATGGACAACTGAGGAAAAGACCCCCCCCCACTCATTGCAGGGGGAACTCCTAACCCCCCGCACCATGCGGGTCCAATATGGTTGCCCACACTCCCACACCCCTGAGCAGACACTCCACTGTATCCCGCAGAGGCTTGTACCTGTGGGGTGGGCATACCCCTGCCTACTGTCCACAATGAGCCCCCAGCTGGTCCCGAAGCCAGATCGCCTTCTGATGGAACCCCCATCACTGCCCCAAGGGGCTGGACTCTGCCATCACTCCCACATGGCCATCCCCCCATGCCCGGTGGTCCGAACCCCAATCCTGCTCCTCCAGGGGCACCCAATGTGCCCCCTGCCCAGCTGCCATGCCCCTCATGAGTGCCTCACACCCAGTAAGCTGATCCTGAATGGTCCCGAGCACCAGAGGGGCAGCTCCCCCTTCCACACCTGCCCCGAAACTCCCTTGGCCAAATACCTGATCTTCCTTAGTCAGTTGTGTCTCCTGCTGCTCCCTAACTGCCTGCCTCGGATTCTTCTTGGTCTTTTTGGCTTTTGTGCGGCCCATCCTGCCCACAAAGCCCCGAGGCACCCCTCTGCTGCCGTTATGTAAAACTATAGCCTGCTACAAGGTGCCAAGCCTTGAACAGCCAGCCCACAGGTTACCAGAAAACTGGCCTACCTATCAGTGCCACTACCTGGGCCTGTTTATCCCCTTGCCCTCGGTGGCCTAAATTCCCTGCTGCCCCCCCTGCTGGCACTATGGGCACTCCTAACTGCCAGGATGGGGCCTCCCAGGTCACTCAGCCTGCCCCAAACCAATCCCTTGCCCCACCAGAGGGAGAAGGAGGGGGGGATGCCAACACAAGAAGGGGGGGTGGAAGCTGATCAGGCCACTCCACCTGCACCACGACCAATCCCCTCACCCCCAACCAGAAGGAGGGGCTAAATCAAAAAAGGGGGGTAAGGCTGCTCTGCCTGCCCCACCAGACCAATCCCATCACCTACAAAATTGTCTCTGGCCCTGTGAGCCCTTTAGAAGGGGCCCCCGCAATCCCCACCCTGACAGAGCTGGCTTTCCAGTTCGCAGCGGCGCTCCGGATGCTGCCGCTTGAGCAAAACGGGCAGGAAGGCTCCCTGTAAGGGGCGGAGCCAGCCCCGTTGCTGGGCAGACTCCACCCGGGCCGCCGAGAGATCCTCGCCGTGACCTGGTCTGCCTGCGCCAGCTCTCCCCTCCCCCAGTGCCGCTGCACGTGCACTGGAGGGGACAGAATACGGCTCTAATGCCCCCCACCCTTGCTCCATTTCGCTAATGGAGCATGACAAACACCCCTGGTGGCCGCCTATTAAGGCGGGCCAAGGGGTTTTCCTTCCACCAGTACCTTCTAAGGGCACTCTTCCTCATATATCCCATTTGTCATGTTCTCAAGGTCACACAAATCTGCCTGCCTCTTCTTTGATAGTCACTCTCAGGGCTGCCCATAGGTAAGGGCAATAGCCCCTATTGATGGCCCCCATCACTCTGGCCCCACACTTTTGGTGGTCTTTTAAAAAGCACTGGCCCTTGTTGAGCCTCTTTGCCACCAATTCTGTGGGGCCCTGACCACTACCATTCCTGCATGACCCTATCACCATTCCTGAGATTTGTGTTAGGTCTCCCAGAAGCCCTTGGGAGACCCCTGTCAGGAGACAACAGGAATTCCTGGGACCTACCAGGTGGAGGGTAACTAGATTGTACTAGAGCACGGAGGTGTGGCCTAGCATTCAGGAAGGAGCACAGTGGGTGGACAGAGCAGGACCTGCCCATCCTCAGGAGTGCTCAGGCAGACCTTCAGGGGCTGATTCCCTGCCCCAACTTGACCTAGTAGCCTAGTAGCCCTGGTAAGTCTTGGAGGCCCCTGGAAGCTTCTGCTGCTGTCGCCAAACACAGCTCCTCATGATAGAAGTAATTAAAGGAACAGGATTTGATTGGGATGCTTCGGGTGAATTGATAAACCTGCAGTGGAGACTGTTTACAACCATCACACACCCAGCCCCATTTTCACTCACTCTCACACAGACACACATGACCTACTCCCTCAAAGAGACTCCCTATTGGGTCAGCCCAATGGTCCCAAAATAACTTCTTTATATTCCTAAGTAAGCATCAGTCTGCCAATTATTAAAGGGATGTGGCTATGAGGGACAGAGCCATGGGCCCACCAAATTTTATTTTCACCATGGGCTCCACAAATTCTAAAGCCAGCCATAGTCACCCTATCCCAGGGTCTGAGCTCTGGCTCCAGCCACTATCCTTTCTTATCCCAGCCAGCTCTGACGTGCACTCTGCCATGGCAGAGTACCAGAGCAGTACTCAGAGTACCAGGGCAGCTGGCCTTTTGCAGCTTTCTGGCCTTGCTGCCTCTGGTAGGAATGGATGACGCTGGAGTTAGATTCCCTGGAGTCATGCAATCTTCTACTGGGGCTCTCCATGCCTTTATCTTGTTGTTTCCACTCAGAGCTATGCATTGTATAGAATGAGCCCACTTTGCTACTAGGCAGCTGAGCTGCTACCTTGCAAAGGGTCTTACTCTGCAGGCACTTATAGTGGCTTGCCCACTTGGAGCCTCCGCCTTACCCTGTAAGGACTTATGTTGACTCTCTTAAAGAACATAGGAAACAGAGTATTTGATAGGCACACACTTACTGGCTCCTTAAGGGGGGCAGAGATATTTCCATTGCAGGCCCGGCAGGGTATACATTGTTATTTCTAGTTAACCAATATGTTTTGGGCCCCCTCCTGGATCACCATAAGCCAGGTTTCCACACGTTTGAAGTTCTGTGGGCTTGTATTTTACACCAGAACTTCTCACACTCATAATTTCAAGTTCATTTGTGGACCCCTTGCCCCCCCCCCCCCAAGAAAACAACCCATAGGGCCCTGTGCGGTCATACAGTCTGCACTGTTCTGGATCTGGCCCTGCCACTGATTTTGCGTGGTTCAGTTTTTTAATATCTCAGCTTGACTTGCATCAGATCCAGCTTGGTGCATCACCAGCTCCCATGATTTTCTCATGAGTCTGTTGTAGTTCAGTGTTTTCCTTGAAGCCTCCATTCCTGGAGGCAGGTGAATAATGCTGTGAATCAGGCAGGGACCCAAAAGGGGTCTGGAAGCTCAGATCTTGCCACCCCTTAGCTGTGTTTTCCAAGAGCACACATTGGATGTCTTTAGACTGACACCTGCTTTGCCTTTGCTGCGCCTCACCCTGGGTGGCCCGTTTGTGTAAAGGTGGGCCACCCAGGAGTGAGGCAGGGCAGTGGAGCAGGTGCTGCCTGCTTCAGGCCCGCTCCTCTTGTGGTGCTCTGAAACATCCAGGAGCACTGCAAGTGGAGCAGAATGCCCAAACTTAGAGCACCGGCCAGGGGCAAAGCAGCAGATCTGTCTAAAGGGCAGTCCTGCTTATTAAGAGATTTTACACTGACAGGGATAAAGCCTGGAAAAGTGGAGGATGAATTCACTGATGTTCTGAAAGGTATGGGAAAAACAGAGTATAAAATAGAATTGACAGAATCCCATAAACTAGTGATTCATGCACCCAGGAAGGTGCCCCTAACGATAAGAAATACACTTGAAACAAAATAACCTCTGTTAAATGACTCTTGAGACCCTATATCTATTGTGTAAAGCTGGGGATGGCTTTGTTTGTACTTGATGGAAAGAATTATGTGCTGGTTCTGGAGTATTATTCACATTATCTGGAGATGGCTCTGCTGTCCAGTACTACAGTCACTGATGTAATAAATCACTTGAAGTCCATCTTTACAAGACATAGTATACCCATGGTAGTTATGACTGATAATGGACCACAGTTCGACTGTCAAGGGTTTGGGGCTGTCACTACAAAATATAACTTTAAACATAACACTTTGAGTCCTTGATATGCCCAGTTCAATGGGTTAGTTGAAAACAGAGTCAAAATCATAAAGGAAATGTTGAGTAAAGGAAAAGAAGAGGACATCAATCTTTACTTGGCTTTGCTCAACTATTGGGCTACTCCAGGACCCGCGCAGGACCCGCTTACCTGATTATGTGTCAGTGACAAGGTGGAATATACCATATGTGGATGCAATAATTTGTTTTATTGTTTTATGATTTAATTGTGAATTTGTATTGTTGTGAGCCGCCCCAAGCTGCCTGCGGCAGGAGGGCTAGAATACTAAATGCTTTTATAAATAAATAAATAGGAAGAAAGCCAAGATTGAACATAAATGTTATTATGACAGAGAAGCTAGAGAGCTAAGACCGTTGCGTCCACGATAAACTCCTCCTTTATTCAGCTGACAAACATGCGACCAAAAGGCAACAGTTAAAAGGTAAGTTGCTCCTCATTCAAATGAGATCATTTTAGGGAACAGATTCTGAGAAGGAATCAAAGACACTTACAAATTATACCACAATACAAAGGAATACCTGAAGACAATACAGCAACTTAGAACCAGGATGAACAGTCAATAGTCAGACAACCTGAAGAGGCCACTGATAGCGTCTGAGTGTATTACAAATACCTGTACAGAGCTACACAGGTCAATGAGACTCAGAAGGCAACCACAAAACTTCTTGAGAGTTGATAAGCAGAAAAAGAAGAAAAGATTAGCCAACAGAAGAATTTGTGAAAGTTTGTTGTATGGTTATAAGATGTTTAATTCTGTTTTGTTTTGTAGGTGTGAGGTACTATCACTTTAAAAGGCTGTTGCCCAGTGTATCCTTGGGCTCCTGCAGGCAGTCAGAAGGCATTTTTACATGGACAAACTATCCCGGGATTTGGAGAAAACTATCCCGGAATTGTTATCCAGGGATTACAAGTGATACCTGTTTACAAGGACATTTCAATCCCAGTATAAATCCATTCCAGGATAGTTCGTTTGAACAGAACATTGCTGTTATTCCGGGATTAGAGTCTTTGGGATAAATATCAATCCCATGGTGCTTTTCATCTGTACTCAGTTCACTGATTGATTTTCATTTTTCTGATTTCTGAGTTGAAGAAAATGGAAACTCATCCCTTTGTTCTGCAGGTATTTAAACTTGGTGCTTCGCAATGCATTGCTGAAGGATGACAAAGGTAATATGATTACACCACAATCATGTGCTCCTAGATACCATAGAGGCAGATCTTCATAGAGAAGATGTCAGCTCTTGCCATAACACTTTTTGATACTACCATTGCCCCACAGTCATGTATGTGCTCCTAGATACCATAGAGGCAGACCTTCATAGAGATAGTATGGTCAGACCCCTCAATTTTGGCCATCCACAGGAAGACTGAAGTGAATGAGGGGACTGCTCTGGTCCCCACTGGCAAGGCTGGTGTTAGCCCTAGCAGGATATGGAGCAAAGGTGCCTGAAGGGGGTAGGGCAGAGAAAGCTGCTCTGCGCCAGGAGCTTCAGGTATGGAGAGCCACACTGCCCCCAACCCCTGAAGGTATATTTAAATTTATATGCCACCCTTCCCATTAAGGCTTAGGGCGGCTTACAATCAATAAAAACATCTATTTTGCCCCCTTGCTCCCCCAACCCTTCCTGTAACTTCCCCACCCAGCCTTGAGCAGGCTTAGGCTTAAACGAACCTCCAATGGGAGGGAGTTCCATAATTGTGAGGCAGCCACCGAGAACGCCTCTCTGTGTAACCTAGCTGTAAAAACTTCACAGGCAGATGGAACCTGCAAGTAGGCACTCCTGAAAGACCTCAGAGGCCACAACGGGACATGAGGGAGGAGGCCATCTTTCATATACCTGGTATATATTGGCATGGGAGTGGGCCAGGGGAAGTCATGCACTACAGCCCTGGGAGAATGTGGGGGACAGGAAGCCACACTGCTGTCTGGCGTCTGCTGCTTCTCAGACATCCAGGGAATTGCCACTTATGAAGAACTCTGGGAGACTGGGGAGCAGTAGGGTAGGGGTTTATGGGACCCCATCACCACTCCAGGGCAGACATTTCCTATGGACCCCCACAAAATATGGGGTCTGTGACAGCTGCCCTGTATGCTGGCATTTAAATTTCCTGGCAGCTGTTCAAATGGGCAGAGCTGTAGCCATTTTGAGGAGTCAGGAAGCAGGGCTTTGAGGGCAAGAAGAACAGTCTGCCTTATGCATGCACTTTGGACTTTTATTACTTCCCTGTCTATTACAGTGTCCATCTGTTCACCTGGCAGGGAGACCTGGGTCTTGCTACACCACTCCATAAGCAAATGGGGAAGTCCTACCAGCTCCTCAAGGCTCCTCAAGGCTCCTAAACATTCCTGTGAGCCCTTGAGGGCTCCAGTGTCCCACTCCCAACAGAAGCCTTTTTGCCAGAAAGCCCTGCATCCTGGCAGATGCCTGTGCTGAAACCAGAGGCAAATCCTCCTCTGTTGCAATGTCAACTCAGCCCTTACTTTCTCTGTAACATGGCGACAGTCATTTAGAACTACTTCGCAGGAAGGTTTTTTTGTTTTAGTTAGTAAATCAGTTACAGCAAACTGCTTGCGTGGAAGGTGCTATCATTATTATTTTTACTCAGTTCAGACAGTGGATTCTCTGGTTGTTCAGTAAACAACATGCAGCACAGCTTGGGCAGCTAGTGGAATTTCCTCATTTTGCTTAACACCATTTCGGCATACAGTTACCATACACCAACAGCATCACGAGTTCATAGCACACCAAGTCAAACTTCACACAGGATGAGGGAAACCACAGGTCTCTGGGGCAGGAGACCTCAGTGTGTGTTGCTTACTATAAAAGGAGAGCAACTGAGAAAGGAAATTAATTCTGCCAATGTATGTTTTTGCAGCTGTCATCACCTGTTCTGATAAATGAATAGAACTGGGTGTCAACAGGCAGCACTGGGTAAAATCCAGAACTTCCCATCTGTATCTCCCATTTGTGGGCAACAGGGAATCCTTCCTGTGCATTCAGGAACAGGCCAGCGACTGGACACTTGGGAGAGGGGAACCCTCTCTGCATTTTTCTCACATCCTCACTCTACCAGCACTCCATCAAAAGCTGGGTAGAAGTCCCCTCTTTCTTGCCCTTCCCCTACCTCCACCCTGCTACTCAAAATTGTAATAAAATGCTGTTTACATGTGCATTGTCCCAATATACACTACAAGCAACAATAGGAAAAATGCAGTGAACATGGATCCCTGACTATAGGTTAAGGCTGCGTGTAAGGTTGTTTTCACATGGATGCCCCCCCACACACACACACGTGTGGGGGGATGCCCATGCATGCTCCTGCACTCCACCCACCACCCACACATCGAGCAAAAGGTGGCAATGCCGGTTGCTCCATGTGTGGAGATGGGTGGAGATGGGTGGGGGTCCGTGGGAACGCACCCCCATGCACAACCCGCCCACCCATCCCCCAATGCACTTGTGCCCATGTGAAAAGAGTCATTGACCAGAGCAGAGTAGAGTGGAACTGGAATAAGCCATTTGTAGATCAAAGCCTAGGTCATTCAGATTTAGGGACATACATAATTAATCAGAGATGTCTAAAAAGAATTCAGATTCATGACCTTCAGTTCTGTAAATAATAGATGCTCTACTCTGGGAGCAAAGAACCAGCCCCATTATCCCAGTCAATGGGACTGACTTAGGCATCAGTAGGCCAGCCATGGAAATGTTACTCATCTCTAAGGGTGGAAACAAATGAGATAATAGCCCACATCAGCTAACATTAGCCCACAGTGGCCCACACCATTTAACAGGTGTTTGCCAGATGTTCATCCCCACTGGACACCGGGGCCAGCAGCCAGTTTTCACTCATGGTGAAGTCTCAGAGAATGGGGAGCCTGCGATGCTGGTGAATGCAGGCGAATGTGGGCTAATGCGCATCCATGGGACCGCTTCCCATATATTAAGGTGCGAGCAGCCTCTGTCAACATATAGGTCCACCAGAACCCTAGAGTCCCAAGTGCAGCACCTAGAGTGATCCGAGGAGCAAATGCACTCTCTCTGCTCTCACTGGTGCTTTGACTATTTACGTTTGCTTTTTGGAGCACTCCAAAATGGCACTCCAAGAAGAAAAAAGAAAACAGAAGAAAGACACAGTAGGAGTCATTTTGTCAATTTCCAGGACTTTTCAGGATATTATTTCTGCCATGTTTCCTCAATTTTACGCCACCATTTGTTAGGCTGGACATGCCAAATGTGTGGCAGCTGCATGGGGGCTGCATAGACCAAACACAGACACTAGTAGGCTAACATATCATTTGTTAACACCCAAAGAGTGCAATCCAGCTAAGGGAAGAAGCACCGCGCAGCTGCGCCTGCGGGAACAGGCAGAGGGGGGACGGGACGCCAGCACACACAGCACCCAATCTGACTAGCAAGGTGGCTGGCGCAAGGCAACAGGCATGGATAAAAAATGACATCAGAGTCCCCACCCACCCCAAGGACAGAACAATGAGCAGCAGCCCCCCACCCCCACCCCGTGATGCAGAGGGGCCAGGACGGAGACCCAACCCACCCCCAGGCAGGGAGGAGGTCTGAGACTGAAGTGCACAAGGCTCATGCCGACCATGCCCCACAGCGACCAAAACATCCCCAGACACAGTGAGACCCAATGGGGGAATCACCAGTAGCCAGCAAAACAGCCAACAAAACAGGCCCACCCACCCCCGGTAGAGACGCCGGCATAAGTGGTGGGAGAGCCAGAGATCACCATTCTGGCTCCCCCAAAATGTCATGGGGTGCAGGGGAGCAAAGATTAGGGAAGGAGTGATCATGTGGACCACCGCTTGGGGGGGAAGTGGTAGGCAACCTGCCAGCCAGCAAACAACACAGGGTCGCATACAGGAAGAACTGTAAAGTGCAATGGCAAGCAAGATGGAAACACCCTCCCCATGAGGCAAGCCCACAAGGAATGCACCATAAGGGACATCCACCCATACGTCACCCGCGCCCAGCCACAAGCAGCCAAAACCATAAAACATGGCCCAATGAGCCACACAATAAAGTAAAAACAGCAACACCGCACAGCACACCCAACAGAGTAGAAAGGGGAATATAGCAGGGGTTGGGATGGGCCTGGGAACCAAGTGCTGCCATCATAGCAAGGACCATCTGTCACGGGTTGGAGGTCCGCACCCCCACTTTACCGGTTTGAGTGACTCGGTTTCCTTGCACGCAACCCACTTGAATTAGTTTCTCTCTCTGGCTAATTCAAGTGTGCCACAATGAAACTCCTTTGTCACCCAAGGGCCCAATCCTCCCCATTTACAGACTCTTTACTCTTTGGGTTCACAAGAGCTTGAGGGCTCTTGTTGCTCACTTGTGTTCCAATGTTAGACACAGACACTTCTTCATAAAGATAAGAAGTAAGTTTATTGATTACATAAGCAAGATAGTTGATACAGAGTGGTTATTAGAAGTCAACGGTAAATATAACACATTCCTGATCTATACTGGTTGAGTTCCTAAATAAGCAGCTTACCCTATAAAGGTCCATAAGTTTCTCTCAGTCCTTTGGCATAAGCGACTGGGCACTGGCTTCTTAGCTGGCAAAGAGCAAAATCATGTCTCTGTCCTCATGGTTTCTCCAGCCTGCTGCTGCCAGGCTTTTCGTATGCAGATGTACTGCTGTGATGACTCAAGGAGAGAACTCCTAAGGTGACTCACTGGCCTCTTAAATACTCTTTCTCCTTCTTTGTGTCTGTTCCCGCCTTGGGGAATCGTGGGGTCGGTCACGTAGCCGACCCAGGCAAACATGGAGGTCCATCTACATCTCAACAGGGCTATCTGGCAAGAGTCCTCAATACACATCCTTTATCTCTCTTTGCATTTCCTGGAGCTTGGCATGTGTTACATCTCTGATCTGGATTTTACAGTTTTCCATTGTAACATTACATACATGTGGAAACTTTGGCATTACATATTTACCAGACTTGTAGTCTACATGTAGTCCCATGTTACACATGTGTTTACCTATGTTTCTCTGTGACACCATGCACACAACAGTCACAGCAGACAAGTACACGTTGCTGAGGAGCATGGATGTCACACAGGGTGGTCAGATTTGCAAACCATAGAGGAAAATAAGGAGTAAGGCCGATAGCAGAGCATGAGTGACTACAATGTAGCCCTGCAACCCACAGCCCACCAAACTGTCCCCAATGAGTCGCATACCCGGTCCCTGGGATGCCCCGCTAATATCAGCAGGGCCAAGATTCAGGAGGGTAAAAGCCATGGGCCTGATAAAGCAGAGCAGTAAAGTTGGACAGACACCAATAGAAATATAAACAAAACAAGGCAGCATGCCCAGGACATCCATGTGCAAGATTGAGTGGAGGGCAGCGACAAGTATCCAAGCACAGTGCCGGTGGAATGTCACCAGAGCCCTAGCTGCCATTACAGCTCCATTAATAAGTATCCCTACGAGAAGGACATGAGGGGCCAACCGTCAACAGAGAGAGAGTGGGAGGAGAACCAAAAGGGGTACCAAAGGAAAGCAGGTGGGAAGCTGGACAGGGGGTACAGGGAACAAGGGAAAAAAATGATCTGACGGGACGGGTGGCTATGGACGTGTACAGCAGGCATGCATGGCAGGTGGTCCATCAGTGAGTGAGCCAGTAAGTGAGATCCGGCAGAGGCAATAGGCACCAAAGAGGTGGTAGATCACTAGTCTGAGTGCCACGTTGCCCTGGAGGGGAACCGGGGTGGCAGAGGGATACCATGGGACAGGAGAGAGATGGGGTGTAATAGCTTGAAAAGGCAAACAGGGAAAGGTGCCATGTGACATCCCCACATTCACTGCAACCAAGTGAACTCCAACAATACTCCCCAATCCCATTGCCTTGCAGCGGGATGCCAATCCACTGAGCCAAGTAACAGATCTACACAAGCAGACAGCTACAAGTCAGAAAATACATGAACCTGTGGAACAATCTAAAAGTGCACACCCAAATCAGTGTCCTGAACCCAACACAGAGGAGGGAAGAATAAGCAATGATGCGTGCTATGCTCTGACATGACCACCCATCAATGGGGATGGATCAATGGAGAAAGCAAACGTAAAGCAGCACATAGGGGTTAAGGTGGGCAGACCAAGCGAGAGGAACAGGACACGGCTCGCTGTTGCCATGGAAATGAAGGTCACAGTTGCCTGCAAACAGCAAGCATGGTGGGGAGTAGCCTGAAGGAATGTCAGATGACTGTGAAACATTCAGTCCACCGTCCTTGGGACAAGGGCACTACAGACTGCTAGAGCATGAGTGAGAGTTGCAAAGAATCCTCCACACACAAACAGATTAACACTGCTGCACCACCAGCTCTGAGGCAGCCGTGGAATGGGTGACATTAAACACCAATCAGAGGAGAATGATATGGGATGTGGGAGACACTCTAATGCTGGCTGAACAGTGGGCATGACCCGGCATACAGCACCTGCTAGCCGATCAAACCACAGCACGGGATGGCTATACACTCATGTCCCAAAATCTAGGAGTACTCCGAAAGCCTGTAGGCAGCTGTGAGTGTGAGCTGAGGGCAAATGAGTTGCGTTTCTGTTTAATAAATGCGAATCAACAAGACCAGCGATCGGAAGATCCCATTCCATGGCAGGCAAGTGAGACCATTGCACTCCAGGAGATATGCTCTCTTCCAGAGTACCAGCTATGCCTCATGAGACTAGGGAAAAGATACTCCATAAACTTTGCAAGTGCATGCACACAGTCACCACACGGATAGTGGAGACTGTGACAACTGCATGCGAGAGCTTGTGTTGATGCAGCTCCCCCCGGATGGTTTGTACCAGAACACTTATCCTGATGCAGCCGGCATGGCTGTCCTGGAAGGGATATGGAATAGGGCAGATGTGCAACAAGCCCGCAAGACAGGTCATCCATTCCTTCCAAACTTCATGGTGGACCAGCACATGCAGGCAAGAGGGTACCAGAGAGGCATGTTTACATGGGTTGGATTCGCAGAAGATCCGCAGTTCCGCAACCAGCCTCCGCAACAGCCAAAACCCTAACATGGAACACAAAGCAGTCAGTAAAGTGTTCCAGGCATCCTACAATCAGTTCAACGCAGATCACCCTGCACCACACTGACCAATATAGGAGCCACGAAACGGACCCCACCACGGACTCACCCATCATAGCTGTTGGGAAAAGTGCCAAAGCGTCCACCATGGGACAACCAGGAACAGTCCCCCCAAAAAAAACATCTAAACCATTCCCATGGTACTTGTGTACCCAGTATTACAGATACTGTACCAAAGCCATGGGATGTGTGCAAAGAAAAGGTGGTGGAGGACTGATGGACATGTGGGGAGGGAATGCCGGTTCACACACCCAGTCGATCACCAAAGCATGTTAACGGCCCCGTAGCAGTAAATCAATAAAAACTTAATGGTAAGTAATGGTTACGTGTTATTATTCAAATGGGACTATAACCGCTCCCCCCATCCCCGCCAATGCAGTGATGTCCCCAACAGCTGTGTATGAGATCACTGAACCGCTTGCCCTACTGGGTCACCATCCAATGGGGGGGGAGGGGAAACAAGGTCGAGGGCAGAGTAGCAAAGAGGCCCTGTCCAAATAAAGTCATGAGTCACAGATATCACAGCATGCATAGCTGTTAAAATGCTGAGTGCACATAGAGCCCACAATGCTGCCGCCACCACACCCACACCCAGATCCACCAGAGTCAGAAAACATGGAGAGGCAGGGAAATACAGCGATCCAACATAACCCCTCCCACCCATCTGAAACACCACCCGTAGATCACATAACCCCGGTAATGGCTAGCGGTCCCAGAAGGACAACATAAACAAAACGTGTTATAACATGAAAGGTCCATGGTAAGGTGGCAATGAACAGTCATAATGACCCTGAACCCACAGACTGTCAGGGGTGGGTCTTGAACCCCCAGCCCTGGAGGGTTGGGAAGCACCTCCTTAAGGGCTGGTGCTATTTTAGTTGCTGGTATTGGCTTATTCCTCTTTCCCTGTGTCCTCCTCTGTGACTCTGCCCCCTGTGTGGCCACACCCATCCCCAGCTGTGCCCTGTTTCCCTAGTCCTGCCTCCCAGCCTCCTGATTGGCCACAAGGAGCATTTATGCCATGGAGTGGCCATGGGAAGTTGTGGGAGCAACTGCTCTTACTCCTTGTGTGCAAGTCCCTGTGTGGTGTCTTGTGCACCCTACCTTTTCCTGCTTGTGCCAGTGGGTCTCCATTTCCCAGTGTGCTTGTGAGTTCCTGTGTATATGTGTGAGCCTTGGACCTGCATCTTTTTCCTTTTGTGTTGGCTGTTTGGGTGTCTGGTTAGTCTTGCCCTCCCTGTTGTGCTCTGCATTGTCCCCATTGCTTGTACTCCCTGTAGCTCTGTTCCCTGTTGCTCTGTGCCTTCCCATAGGGATGGGCGAACAGATCACGGTTTGGGTTCGGCCATTCGGTTTGGCTGTGTTTGGTTCGTCCGTTTGGTTTGTCTGTTTGGCTAGTTCGCCGAGTTTGGGTTTGGCTGTTCGGTTTGGCTGTTCGAGAAGTGGTGTTATGGGTTTTTTTGGTTTTTTATATGGTTTTTTATTGGGTTTTATATGGTTTTCTTTTGTTTTTATTTGGGGTTTTATTTATTTTTTTATCTAATATTATATCTATCTATCTACACTAAATCTAACTGCTATTAACTATTCTAAATGCTATGAACTAAATGGATTATCTAATAAGTAC